>CM042157.1:44258183-44304314 GCA_023376005.1 Doryteuthis pealeii | reverse complement strand
TCAGAAAAGAGAGAGATGGGCGTGAGAGGTTTTAGGTCAGATGTGACTAGTCATTGCGAGAGTGGACACTGTTGGCACTAAGATGTTGTCTCTCCCACAGCTGCAGTTGAATTGGGTTGTTGAATCAAAGACTTAAAGAAAAACAACAAGTCTTGTTATTTATTAAAAAGAGAAATGATTAGACCAAAGAAATAAGCCAACAAAAGAAAACAGCCGAGAAATCACTCTGAAGAATAGAGCCAAGTTAACAAGTAAACACTCATTATCTTTGATACTCTATCTCTCTCTGTGTTTCTCTTCTCTCATTATATATCCTGTAGAATACTAGTCAATTACCGTCGATTGGGAAACAAGACGGCAAACAGTCGTAACTGAATACGATTCTGAGATGCCGTAATGACCACTGAAAAGTGGCAGGATTTATGGAGCCTCAGAGGACCCTACAAACCAAGCAGCCATCAGGACTCAGGGAATGGACTCACCCAATGCATGGGTGGACTGTCCTGAATTCCATAAATACAGTTGTCTTGACACTGGAGCAGTTAGGCTTGGTCAGTCCGATTGCTAAACTATTGTTGACTGTCTAACTGATTACTTCAATATACCCAAGTGTGGGTATTACAACATAAGGAACATTTTAAGTTGTCATTGTTTGTAAGTATTGTAGCCAATAGAGAAAAATAAAAGTTTAAATATTTCCAAATTCTAATCAGTTGAAAGGTAAAAATTACCCAGACAATTCTTTCCTATTTGTCAATCTATTTGATATTTCTCTGCTCTATGATTATCTTTATATTTTACATATAGAGTTTTGCATTTCTTCTATGAGGGAGTGTCAAAAGTAATGCCATTTTGTTTAGGACAGGTATAATTCCAACACAGGAACATGTATCAGACATCAAAATCAAGCTGGTCCTCTGTGGGATCATCCCTACATCTCCTTGGGGGAGTCAAAAAAGAATGATATTTTGTTTAGGACATGTATATTACAACACAAGAACATGTATCAGACATAAAAAATGAAGTGATCCTCTGTGGATCACATCCCTACTTCTCCAGATAGTCACTTTCTCTCAATGCAATGTTCCAGCTACGAATAAGAGCATTGTATCACTGCCCATAAAATTCTGTTGACTGTTCTTTGAGCCACTTCTTTACTAGAAAGGACATTGTTGATTTGGCAAGTTGGTCTTATCATTCGTATTTATTTTCAGCCCCATGAAAGGGTGTTGAGAGGCAAACATTATTCCAGTGACGAGGAAGTGAAATCTGTAGTGAATACGTTGCCAAAATTGAAAAAGTTTGACTAACTCTGGTAAATATAACTTATGTCTCTACTCTTGAGACATATAAATTGTATATCAAGGCAACAGGTCATTTTTGTTTTTTTAAATTCTAATGTAAATATTAAAAGAAAGAGAAAAACAGAAATAAAAGAAAGGAATAAAAGTGGAAAATCCAAGTGTTAAATAAGTAAAAGTTGAAAGTTTGAAAATAATATAAATAACAGTTTCCAATCTTCATATAAATTTATCTCCTGGTACAAAAATTTATCACTTTGTTTGTTAAATAAAAATGATTGAAAAAGAAATCTATGCATAAATGTTTAAATCTATTATGACATTTTTTTTTTTCCTTTTTTTTTTTATTTTTAATCTTCAACTGATATAAATGGCTGACATCTTCCAAGCAGAAAATGAAAACAAGAGAGAGACACACGCACACTCCCACAAACACAGACATACACACACACGCACACTCACACAAACACAGACATACACACATGCATACAAACACACACACACACATAAACACACATGCACACTTGCACAAACTCATACACAAACACAAACATGCATGCACAAACACACACATGCGCACACACACAAACAACAAAAGCACAGAATGAATTAGAATGATACAAAACACAGAATAATCTTGCTTCTTTCTTAATTATGTTTTGTTTATATACAACGTTCTCTAAGGGTTTAGACTTGGTTTTATTCTGAAAGAGGCAGTGTTTGTGGTGTAATGGTTATTGTGATAAAGACATATATAACATTTGATATATAAAAGAAATTCATTAGATAAAATCTTCTATTAATGATGGAGATTCAATTTCTATTTGTCTGTAACAAAACTATGTCACTGCTTACGTCACAATATCAAATTCTCAATACATAGAATAAAGAACAATTAATATAATAAATTGATAAAGCTGTTCCTTATTCAACATTTGAATCCTTTCCATTGTAATAAATAAAACTATATATCATTTAAATATAAACTATATAAACTATGAACTATTAAAAATGTATTACTTTAAATGGAAAAATTATTTGGGAAATTTCAAATCATTTTTAAAATTATCTTTACTCTCACCGTTTTTTCAGTAACAAAAAGTGAACTAAGAAGTGTACAAATGAATAAATATCTACAATTTGTGTAAAATTTATGAGTAAATATTCAAAATAATTATTTAATTAATAATTAATAGATGCACGCACATTTTATTTGAGGGGACAGGACTAAGTTTCCATTTCAAATTGTTTATTTTTTTACTCCTTTAATAAATTTGATGATTTTACTTACCTATGATAAAATCCCTCAGACATTGAGTTTTTAACTCCCATCCCCTCAGGTAATAACTTTCAAGAATCAATGTTTACACCGCCTGGAGAGTGTTTATTTGCTAGTACATTAAAAATCCATAGTGAATCACAATATTTACAATCAAAAGAGAAGTTGTCTCCCAATAGAACTTTTTATCAGTACTAGACCAGGTAGATTGTTTTTACATCTTACATGGAGTGTCACACCTACCATCAGCTCCTCACTTTACCACACAGATCCAAGCTGTGTATGGAATCCAGACAAATATGCTTTATTATGTTTGAAGAATTAAGGTTCAGTTTGGTTTGGTTACTTTGTTTAACAGTATGAGAAATAAGAAATAGAAATAAGAAATTTATTAATCAATAGTAGTACAAATTATTTAAAAAAAATATAAGTAAAAGAAAAACTTTATTGGTTTAAACTGCTATTTTAGCGTGAAGCTAATCCCATGGACATGACCACCCTTGGATGCTCACAGGAAACGATACATGAAACACACAGCGTAAACATATACATATATATCATGAGACAAATTAGCCGTGTGAGAATCTAAATGCAAATCTGTTGTTTATAAGAGGCAATAAAATGATTTTTCAAAAGTGTTTTAAGGACAAAATAATTTACTGAAACAAGCTTCATATATCAACCTTTCAAGGGTCATTTAATACCAAAGTCTTGCTTGTAAAAGAACAGTGGAGGTTTCATACCTTTCCCAAGGGTATTAGTCTGAAAGTGAATGTAATAGCGCAAATGGAACTCACACTTGCCTGCTATGATATCACTGTATATCCTCCTGGGGCAGTTTGGTTTAGTTCCTTTGTTTAATGACATATCAACCTTTCAAGGGTTATTTAATGCTAAAGCCATCCTGATAGAAGAACAGTAGTGGTAAACACTGAAAAATCTTGCAGAAAAAAAAAATGCTTCATTCTATTTCTCTGAATTTTTTAGATGAGGCTTGATAATTTGTATTATTTGGACTATTATCCTCATCTATATTGTGATCTGTACAACATTTTGGCCAATGTGCCCTCCTCCGGCCTTTGTCAGGTACTTGTTGGACTTGGGAGCATTCTCAAACTCAGGAACTGTCTTAACTTTGTGTTATCAGATCAGCTCACAAACGCTTGCCTTCTCAATAACGAACTGCTGACTGCCAAAAATTCAGCTTATATATAGCTCTATTCCACTCCCAAACCCCCTCACTTCCTGTCTGCACTCTTTATAAAAGAGATTCAATTTTGGGGCCCACTTTCTTCCCAGCCAAAGGTAAGAAGAGTTTCATTTTTTCTATCTTAAATTACACGCCCCCATGATCTTAAGATCATTTCACATAACGTAGTCTCACATCCAAACTGGTGCATTACGCTCTCTTTGCAGTCTTTGCGTCAGTAGGGGTTCATTCATCTCGCTCTGATGTTCATCTTCCATATCCTCATCGTTCGCATGTAGCACTCGCCTTAAGTCTAAGATATGCCGTGGTGTTCCGTTTACAATCAAGTTGTTTGGTGACTGGCTCCCTGTCACTACTCCTCTCCCCCACTGCGTTGTGCACTGGACGTTTGGTGGTTTCACCCAAATCTCTTCACCTATTTGGATTCTGGGTGGTCCTTCGTCAATTTCAATATTTAAAACAGAAAAAGTTGTCATTTTATGCAAAATGAATAAAATATTCTAACTAGAATTCAAATTAACCTGTAACAGAGATAAAATTTTAGAAGATTGAAATCTATTTCTTCAAACGAAGGCAAAGTTTTGAAGAAAAATATTTTGTGAGGTAATTCTTTATGTTAAATTGCAACTTTTGCTACATTCGAGACATTACAGTTCCAAAATTGACATACCCTATTGTATAAGTAACATAAAAACTCTTGTCATTATTGGAAACGTCTCAAACACCTTTTATGGCCAGAGACCCTCTTTCTGTCTGTCTGTCTCTCATATGTAATCTCTGGCTGACATGTCCAGCGTTGTGTTCCCAAACAAAGGACAATAATACATTCATTATTATTCATTGATGTACTTGTCTAAATACATCAGTGAATAATTTTTCATCTCAGAAGCTCAGACAAAAATTATGTGCTCACTTTGTACGAGGGTGAGTCAAAAAGTAATGCCATTTTTTTATTTCATGTGAATTTTTTTAAATAAAACTAAGGCCTACATTGAGACCCTAACGAGGCTCAGAGCAAGAATCTGATGAGTAAGACCCAACTTGCCAATCAACAGTGTCCTCCTTCTGCATGACAATGCTCAATCACACACAAGCATCAGAAGAAAGAGAAAATCACCTCATTCGGGTGGACAACTTTACCGCATCCTCCATACTCACCAGATTTATCACCTTCAGACTATCATCTCTTCGGCCTCATGAAAGAGGGTTTGAGAGTTAAACATTATTCCAGTGATGAGGAAGTGAAATCTGTAGTAAAGTAGTTTGTTTTGTTTTGTTTTATGGCATATCAACCTCAGTGGCTCATTTAATGCCGACATATATGATAAGAAGGATTGGGGGTTGCCATAAGAGCAATAGGGTTGGGGCAATCATATAGGTGCTAGGGCTTTACATGGCCAGCCAATTGATCGGAGGGGGGGCCTTTCCGACTGCCCGTCTAGCCCGAGAAAAGCCTAAAGTGGAATATTGCAAGTAAAGGATTGCTCAACTACCTGGGTTCTAGCCTTAAGCATCATGGGTCGCCACTCACAGCCAACAGGTAGCCCCATTGGGGGAGTCTTACCCTTCTGCAGAAGTGCAGTCGGTGCATTCTAACGCCCCAGCCGACAGGGCGGAGTAAAGTAGTGGCTCAAAGAACAGTGAACAGAATTTTATAGGACAGGGATATAAGCTCTCATTTAGAAGGTGGAACATTGCTATTGAGACAAATGGTGACTGTGTGAGAAATAGAGATGTGATTCACAGAGGACCAGCTTCATTTTGATGTGTGATACATGTTCCTGTGTTGGCAATTATACCTGTCCTAAACAAAATGGAAATCTTTCCTCTACCCTCTTTCTTTCTTTCTTTCTTTCTTTTTTATTATATTTTTCTGTATTGCATGTCCTTTTCCTTCCCTTTTTTCCTTCATAATAAAAACGGAATGGTCCATTATTTAGCTGAGGTGACAACACTCATAAGAAATAAGAATTCAGGAGATAAGCAACACCAGATAATCAGGTTTTACATTTTTGCATGTCATCTTCGATGATTTAGACTTATTTTTAACCAGGGGGTGTTGCAAGATGAGTATTAATATATAGATTATCTGGTGTTGATCATATAAGATAAATAACGAACAACTTGAGAATTGAGAAGATTTGAAAATCAAAACAATAATAATTGGATGAATTCTGCTTCATGAAAAATTTAAGATAAAGATAGATTCATGAAATTATCGAGAGCATCAAATAAGAATTTTAATGTTTTTTTTTGTATTTGATAGAAATTGTATTAAATTAGGAAGGAATTCAAAACTACACTGACAGAAAATAAAACTGTAACACACTGAATGTACGAGGTATGTCAGAAAAGTTCCAGAATGATTGCATTCTTCGATGTGAGGGGCATCGTCCACTGCAAGTTCTTACCACAGGGCCAGACGATCAACCAGTATGTCTACAAAGAGATACTGCCATGTTTGCTTTGTTCAGTGTGTGAGAAGAGGTGAGAGATGTGGTAGGACAATGCTTGGGTGCCTCTCTATGACAACACACCTGCCCACATTGCCCTGAGTATCTGCAAGTTCCTGGCCCAGAAGAACATCACTGTGCTGGAGCAACCTCCCTACTTGCCTGACCTGGCTCCATGTGATTTTCTTTCTCTTCCCCATGCTAAGGGGGTCATCAAGGGTTTGGTTTGTTTTACGGCATATCAACCTCAGTCGGTCATCTAATGCCAACAAAGTTTTGAAATAAATTAATGGATACCCAAGTTTTTTTATAAACACATTTTTCTATTTAACCCATAGATGGGACCCTAACAGGTACTACCACCCCGAGGGGTCATTAAAGGAACCTGTTTTGCGGATGTGCATGACATAAAAAAGGCTGTGATGACAGAGCTATGGAGAATCCCAGAATAATCCTTCCAGGAGTGCATGCAAGTGTGGTACAGAGGGATGGGAAAGTGCATTAGACTCCAGGGGGATTACTTTGAAGGGGATAACTTGTAGTTTGTAGTCTAGATTTGAAATGAATTTTTTGTGACACCAGTCCTGGAACTTTTCTGACATACCTAGTATGTTTTAATTCACTCAAGATCAAATGTAGGTGAATTACAATAAATATGATACATAATTCGTGGGTGGCCTACGAATTATGTACTGTACTGTAAAAGTCGTCAGGGCGGCCTAAAGTCGGTATCAGCCAGTCAGCAAGGGTGTCTATCCCCTTTTCAATAGCGCTGGACCAAGGAGATTGTTTTTTGACATCTGAGGTGGAGCACCACACCTACCATCAGCTCCTTACTTTACCGCACAGATCCCTGTGCTACTCATACGCTGAGTTGGCGAGGACCGTTATCGAACTAGGAACCTTGTGGTTTCTAGCCAAATTCGTAAATGGAAACCATAAAACGTAATGACCATTATAGAAGTGATTGACAGCAGTTCACCTTTCACTGACCTAGTCACTAATTTCTCATAGGCTAAAGGCAAACTGTGTGTAGGGAACTGAGTTAGAGAAGGTAGAATTTGGTAGTTTGTCAATGGGAGCAGACACAATGGTTGTCTGTTCTTATCATGTTCTTCTTACCATGGTGGTTGAACCCTTTTGTGCTTTCAGGTTTAATAAAAATCAAATGTACAGGTAATATAGAGGAATTACAGTAAATATGTTTGGGTAATTCCATGTCAAATCATCGAGAATAAAGTAAAATTGTCACCCACCCCCTTCAATTTTTCTGAAAATTTTTCCAGGTGTGGACTATGTTAACATTAGATAATACCCAAAATTTGAGCTTCAAATTCCCAAAAAATTGGTGGAATAATGTTGATTTTTAACTCTCCAAATTTGGTAGGGTTGGCGAAAAATGGCGATTTTTTGTAATCTATTTTTGTCTAAAGAAATGAATTCTAGGGCTTCCCTACTCCTAAAAATTGGTTTATAAAAGCATTTTTGCCCAAGAAACACAAAAAAATCTTAAAGTCAACCAATTTTAAGTTATTGATGATTTCTGATTTTTTCATAGCAAGATCAATATCCCAATGTGGCACTGCATCTATGACAAAAATCTTTTGCTATTATAATTTCACATATATTGAACATTATTTGTACCAAAAAGATAGTTTGATTTTTGCTCAGAACCAAAGCTACAACATCAGTTAAAATTTTGCGAATCAGAAATCATTAATAACTTAAAATTGGTTTACTATGAAACTTTTTGATAGCATTTTTGGATTCCTTGGACCAAAATGCTTTTATAAACCAATTTTTTGCTCTTAAGTAAACATATCAAACATTGTAATAATTAAATTATCATACTGTTGTATATCCACAGGTCCTACTATTTTGATATTATTAGTGGTACTATTTAACCTATATCTGGGGGATGAGCGTGTTCATACCTTTTCCATTGATGTGGCAGTCCAGCTTGTTAGTCCTATGCTATGGGGACCCCCACATTAAAATTCTTTCATCGTACTCCTCTGTCATGGTGGCAATAGGAAAGCTTGCCACAAAGATCAATCAGTAGATTTATAGACTGGCCAAGGTCATGTGATTGACTCTTGCAGCCAATCACTAAATATACTGCGTGGAAGATACACTATTTAACCCCCCCCACTGGTCATAATTACAATTGCGCTCACTGAAGACAGACATAGGATTACTGGATCTAAACCAATACTCATGAAAGACTTATACGATTACCAGAGTAACCAAAGGATTCATTATTGAAGGACTCTTTACCAGGAACTGAGAACTCTTTAGCAGAGGAACCAAGGGATTCATTATTGAGGGACTCTTTACCAGGAATCCAATTCCACTGGACAAGTGCTCCTACTTTAAGGACAAAGGATGGACCATAAAAACTTAACAGCAAGCTGATCAGAAAAGACATTTATCAGCATTGTCTTCTAACAGACTTACATCAGATAATCTAACTTAGATATGATATGATATTGGGCATTCTTTTCTTATAAATATATATATATATATATATATATATATATATATATAGTCATCCACAGAAACCATGTTTCAACCTATCATGTCTCTTCAGTGTGGCTAGACTTAGCAGGCTACCTCCAACCAGGATCGAAACTAGGCTGATTTATTGTCAGTCATAGTTCTTAACTACTAGGCCATCAGCCACCTACAAGTCGAGAGTAGAATTTAACTGATAGATACATACATAGGTATGTATGTCATGTGCACCAGAGAGCTATCCATTTATACTTATAGGAGAGCCTTGCCATATATATATATATATATACATATATATATATTTCATGCTTTGTTAAATCCTGTTTATTTTTCTATATTTGCCATATTAATATTGATAATATAGTATGCTATATATATATATATAAGTAAATAGTGCTTAATATTGTTGATAGAGCATGTACATCTAAGTTAGTGTAGTGTGGACAGGAAGTCATATCTATTTGGTTACTGACAGTTTCTCAACTATGCAATTTTCAAACTAAATCCCTTGGTTTGAAAATCACATAGTTGACTTCATGCCTATAACTATATATTATATATATATATATATATATATATATATATATATATATATATATATAATAAATACATACATATATATGCATACACACACATATGCATACATATATACATATATAAATGCATACATATATACATATACACATGTATGTATAAATACATATGTGAGGCACCTCAGATGGTGTAATGGTTAGAAAGGTAGCTTCACAAAGAATAGTTAGTGAGTTCAATTCTCATTGGGTGCCCCATATTTCTGTCCTTGTGCTGCATCTAAGCTAAGCTTAGTAAATAACTATATATACAAATGTGTGTGTATATATATATATATATATATATATATTATATATATATAGGCCTTTCAGTTTTCCTAAAGAGCCTTCTTGAAGAAACTTGTGACTCACTGTTTTTTTTTCTTTTTCCATTGAGTCTTTTCTTTCTTTCATACTTTTTTATATATATATATATATATATATATATATTATGATAATGGTACACGGTAATAACCTACTCGAGTTTCATCATAAGGATCTTCAGACTTAAATCCACTGGATTAATCAAGATATTGATTAATTGCAGTTGATTTACGTGTGTATTTTTTTAACCCTGAAAATCCTTATGGTGAAACTCGAGTAGGTTATTAACGTGTACCATTATCATAATAAATTTGCTCTACCAACGTATTATATACATCTTAAAATATATTTATAAATATTTTGATAAGAAACATGGAATTTTCTAACAAGATTCAATCATGATGAGAATCATAGAAACAATAGAACCCTTTAAAAAAACACAACTCTAAATGTAGAACGAGAAACCTGATTGCTTTGGATGAGAAATAAAAAAAAATTTCCTATAATATAAGTCTTGCTCAACAAAATGCACCTCCTATGGAATTAAATAACAGACCTAGTTATACACAGAGTGATTAACCCCAGCATTACCACATGGAAAATTTAACAAATAAATATGATTCAGTGTATTTATTTTTTGTGCATTTTATGGCACTTATGCTGCTTGGAGCCCCCTTGAGTGAGCAGTAATTATTAAGCTCTGAAACTATATTTGAATTCATTGGTAATCGTCTGAAGATGACTTATTTTAAGGTAATTAAAATAATACTAGCATATATATGCACACTCCGGGTGCAAGTATTTAAGTTTTAATGTAATAAAATATCATATTAAATTAGAATGACTAAGAAAATAAGAATGAAAAAAAAAAGATTTGAAACAGAAAATAGAACAACTGAAACTTACTCTTTCATCTTTCATTACTAAATTTTTCTAATTTAACTATTTAGTTAAAATAGGAAGTAAAGAATAAAATTACAGTTATTTCTTCTGGTATATAATTTTCTTTTAAGATTTATCACCGAGATTTTTGTTCATATTCATTAAGATAAAACCAAACAATTAAAAATCAATAATACCAAGCATATATTTATTAAAATCAAATTTTAAATATCAATATGCAAATTAGCCTTCTTGTTCACATTGTAAACCGCTATTTTGTTGTATATATAAATACAATTACATGTAATTATTCGTAGATATGGTCAACAGTATTAATAATGTAAAACAGTTTTATTAATAATTGAAGTTTTAAAAGAATGAAATCATGGAGAATTTGATGTAAATAATTAAGGGAATTGTGACTTGAGTAGTGATATAGTTTCGGTTACAGACAGAAAAACACACTATCTTCATTATAATAAGATATAAAAACACCTAAAACAGAGCCCGAGGTTACAGAGACCTGAACATTGTGTTTATACACAATAAAGACTCAGTGAATTTCCACCTATTTTAATGTAAGAAGTCATTCCCCTCCCCCTTGAAAAATCTATAACCTCTGACCTTTGACCAGCAAAATTCAATTTGTAGACATCTCCTTCCACAATAAAATGTTATGACATTTCCCATCAAAGTATAAGTGATTTTGGGTACTAACTAAACTCGGAATTCAAAAATGTTAAAAAATGTTTGTAAAATCCATTGCAGGTAGACATGTTTGCAAAGTGGTTTAGCACAGTCGGTAGAGTGTCTGACTAGAAACTGCAAGTTCAATACCAGGCCTCACCAACTCAGCATATGAGTAGCACAGGGATCTGTGTGGTAAAGTAAGAAGCTGAAAGTAGGTGTGCCGCTCCACTTCAGATGCAAAAACAATCTCCTTGGTCTAGCGCTAGTGATAGATAGACTCCCTCACTGTCTGACTGATACAGATATACATATACACATGTATGTATAAATTTTTCATATATTTTCCATGGACCACCCTGACGACTTTATTTACTTTTTACTTATATTAATACTATATTTCTCTATTCTGAATTCAAAATTAACTTCGTTGAAAATGCTGACATACTCTTGCAAATTTCCCTAGAAAATTCAATATAAACTTGAGAGCCTCAAGTCAGAAATATCATTTTGAAAAAGGCTGATTAATTTTGATAAATTTGTGATGAAAATTCAATATATATTTAACCCCATTTCTGAAAGGGCAGACAAACTCTGAAAAATTTACACTAAATTATTTAATGAAGTTTAACATTATTTATTTCGGTAGCATCTGTTAATGTTTGGACCTATTCTATTATTTACTTTATTCTTTGATTGAAAACTGGCCAAAATTGAAACTAGAGAGTGTTTGAGAAATCCATTCTATGTAGACTTGTTATTACGTTTGCATTGACACTATATTTCTCCATCCTGAATTCAAAATTATTTTCTTTGAAAATGCTGACATACTCTTGCAAATTTCCACTGAAAATTCAATATAAAGTTGAGAGCATCAAGTCAGAAATATCATTTTGAAGTAGGCTCATTAATTTTGATAAATTTTTGATGAAAATTCAATATATATATATGTTATACTCCTTTAGATCGGGTATATAATTGGTGAGAGAGAGAGAGAGAGAGAGAGAGAGAGAGACAGAGTAGAGATGATGATGAAGGAATGATAGATTGGTTCTTTCTTCTTTTCTGCTTACTTATTTTGCAAGTCATCATCTTCTCTGGGCTGTTTTCTCCGGGTTGATCTCTTCTTTCTGGGTGGGGCAGTCTGTGCAATTCTTGTTTTAATTAATTAACAAAGACTTGTTGTTTTTCTATGTTCTTTATTAAAAACAACACCAGCCCAAGTGTTCTCGAAACCATGTGGTGAGAAGCGACATCTTGAGAGAACATCTTCTCTCAGTGACTAACTGGTTACAACTAACTATAACTTAACTTCTGTTCACACGATTCTATTCGCGCATTTCCGTAAGGGGTTAAGTAAAGGTTATTACTTACCAGTAAAAACAGTCAATGGTAATTTTCCACTCAACCCCTGTTATTTTGCATCTTCAACAATTCAATTTAGATATATCTACACTACTTACATAATTTACAGGCAACCCATGAATTATGTAACATTTAAACCCATTCCTGACAAACTCTGAAAAATTTACACTGAATTATTCAATGTATACTTTAGAGCCTCTGGTTCAACCTTGTAAATACTTAGCTGCTTAATACCACTTGATGAATAATGTAAGTTCTAAAAATTTAAAAAAAAAACACCAAAAAACGATTAAATACAATAAAATAAAAGCAATGCATCTATGATTGGATGAAGGGTGAGGCCATCAGAAGATGACTGAACAAACAGATTGATATCTTAAATGAAATGCATATGAAATTGAAATCCGTGAGTAGAAAGGCGGCCTGTTTCAAAGATATTGAGCCGATTTAAAAGAGAGATAAATATGTTATATGATTTAACGAGTAAAACCCATTATTATTCATCAGTATTTAGTGATAACAGGACAAAAGACAAAGAGGCTGTTTGTGCCAAATGAAACAAATCTATATTGTTATTAATATCAAAAGCATTTATCTACTGAAGTGTTATATATTTGGATTTAAAATTCATCTTAGATATAAACAAATAAAATACAAACACATAACCATAAAAATCTAAAAGTTTCAAATAAAAAAACAAAAACAAATCATCAGACACCACACATTATCATACATTATTTATAGAAATTCTGATTTTGTTAAAAGTTTTTTCCAAGTTCAAACATAAAATTCTACTGAAAAAATATGAATAACCTCTTTTCCAAAAGCTAAATAATATCTCATCTATTTAAATGTTTATATATATTTACCAATCCACGTGTAGGATGTGACACATGGTCAATTTCTTAAGTGAAGTTTAACAGGTTTGAATTTAGAGTTTTCTTTCTCCAATACTGGTTGCCTACCCAAGGTTAGAAAGTTCAGTCTGCTCTATCATTTACCCATCACTGAAGGGAGAATAGTTGGATGCATATATTTCTAAGAGTATTAGCATTATTTGAAATGCAAATAGCCTCATCCAAGATATGAGTGTAGATGTATTTACCAACCACTCTGCAGGAGCATGATGTGAAACATGGTCAATTTCTTAAGTGGAGTTTAGCAGTTTTGGATTCAGAGTTTTTCTTCTCCTAGATCGGTTTCATGCCAAGGCTAAGAACCTAGTCTGCCCTATTATTTACCCTTACTGGAAGATTAGGTAGATTCATATATTTTTCATTGATATTAGCACTATGTGAAATGCAAACAGCCTTGTCTAGGATTCGAACTCTGGTCGCCGAGTCCATTTTCTATAACAATAACCATTAAACCATGAGCCATCTATTGTGGTATAATGATTAATGAGATTAGCTAACATACCATTGCTAGTGAGATCAATCCTCACTGGGTGCCCCATTTACTAAATTTAGCTTAGCTTAGAAAATGACAATTTTTCATGAAAACATGGTGGGGATTTATGACAAATAACAATATATTATTGTTATAATCAACAATTGTAATAATTTATTCTTTCTTTAATATTTTCTATGTTTCTTTATACAAGATAGGAAATTTTGTTTTGAAATGTAAACCTTTGTTGAATAAGAGTTGAAAAAATAATACAATGCTTTGAATATATACGTTTGGAAAACTATTTTAAACTTATGACTCTAAGAAAAGTTTAACCTATTGTTAAATGAATTTTAATACAAAATGCAGAAAGAGTATTCATACTATTTTACATAAATAGTAAGCAAATATATTCATAGATTCTTTTTCAATATGTTTGCCTAATCAACAGTGAATTCTATTTGAATAGACAATCTTAATGGAAAAAACTATAACAGACATCTGTAGAGCCAAAGAGAGTAGAATTCAATTCAAAAATATCAGGAATATGAAACGCTAATTGGTAAAACAAGTTAATATTTTTTTAAGACTAATCTTAAATACTGAATACAAAACCATAAAAGCATTTGTATCATTTTTTTTTCCTTCTTAAAAAGCAAAGAAACTATCATCATCAGGTTGTGCCAGCAGCACAAATATCTATGGCTACCTCTTGCCAACCATCCCTATTGTTCATTGCCTCTGTAAGGTGCTCTGTGCAGTATATAGATTCTGCACAGAGCTGATAGATGTTGGTTTTTACTGGTCAGCCTACACTGGTGTGTCTATGTGTAGGTGTCCTCAAGAATATGTCATTTATGAATTCGTCCTTGCTTCTCCAGCATATCTTGTTTGTCTTACTCTGATGGTTTGTATGAAAGGAGACAATACAAAACCATGAAAGCATTTGTATCATTTTTATTGCTTTCTTAAAAAGCAAAAAAAACTATCATCTTCTGGTTGTGCCAGCTGCACAGATATCCATGACAATCTCTTGCCTAAACAAGAAAGTTGCCAAGTCCGAGTGTTGAGATTTTTGTATATAAGGCATGTGTTAAATGCCCACTTGTACTTATAGACTCACCGACAACCATGTGACCAACCTATTGTCCAATCACTGGCAGTGTTCTGCTGCTGATATTATTATTTATACTGGCTGTTCTAATCTTAGCTACTCACAAATACTTGGATCTTCATGGATGACGGAACATAGGATTATATCACTGGACCTTTTGACACTACGTAGGATTCCAAAACTTGGGACTTATTCACTTACCAAAGGATTCTATAGTTCAGGACTTACTTACTTTAAGTCCTTTTTAACTGGCCAAGGATGGCAGTCAGAAACTTAACACCGAGAATGTTCCTGAGTTTGACAAGATTGGCTGAAACTTTGTGTAAGTAACAATGAAGATGAGGAGAATAGTCTGAATAATCCAAATTATCAAGCCTCATCTCAAAACTTCAGAGAAAATGTGTTTGTATACCCACATCACACAAAAAGAGAGACAGACAGCGTAGAGATGGGATGAGGAGCTCTTACTCGGCTACTATTTCATTGGTTGCTATATTCTTCTCAGGGCTGATTCGGTTTTCTTCTTCTTGTGTGGGCTCATTTTTTGGGGCTAGTCATTTCTTGTTTAATAACTTAACATGACTTTGTTGTTTTTCTATACATCTATTAACAACAAACCCAGCCCAGGATTCCACGTGAAGAATGCAACAACTCAAGAGTTGATGACAGAGTCTACTCTCAACAAATGTGTAATCGGAGGGGGTCAAGTCGGGGTCATCATTAATCACTCATAACCATAACGGTTATGGAAATTCCCCACTTAACTGCCTCTGATTTTGAATCTAACAAACTCTTATTAAAAAATATTCTTACTACTGAAGAATAATCAAAGTTCCAATTACCGTTGAATTGGGAAGACATGGCAACAAACGGTTGTAACCCAATACAAACCCGAATAGTCGCAAAGTCTACTGCAGAATGACAGGGTATTTATAAAACTACACAATATCATTCAAATCAAGCAGCCAATCAGAACTCAAGGAATGGAATCACCCAAATTCATAAATGGATCATTCTTGATTTCTATATATACCAACTGTCTTGGACACTGCTTCAGTTGACTTAGCTAGCTGCTGTTATTCAAACCAACAGTAGACTAACAGTCTTCAATAACTACAGTATGTACATAATTCATTAACTATCCATGAATTTTATATTTCATTTTTCTATTGATGGAATTATAAAAAGCACAAAGTTATGAAAATCTGGAACAAAGTATTAACTTTTTACGCCCACGCCCAACACACACACTTTATTAATTAGTACACTGGAGTTGGTTTTTTATTTAAAACAACCCAGCCCATATTCAACCGCGCAGTGGAAAAACGACTCTCAGAGGGACAATGGCGTCCACTGTCGGCCAACAACTAGTCGCATCTAAAAACTAAACCATCTTACGCCTGTAATCTCATGCATCCAGAGGTGTTAAGTCGGGGCCATCATTAATCAATCATAACCCTAACGGTTATGGAAATTCCCCACTTAACCCCCTCCGATTTGGAATCTAACAAACTCTTATTCAAAAATATTCTTACTATAGTATGTACATAATTCATTAACTATCCATGAATTTTATATTTCATTTTTCTATTAATGGAATTATAAAAAGTTATGAAAATCTGGAACAAAGTATTAACTTTTTACCCCCACGCCCAACACACACACACTTTATCAATTAGCACAGATTTCCATGTTTTAGACTAAGTTGTAATTATAATATTCAGCTTTTCAATGTTCATTTGATCTCAATTCTTCATAGCAATATTCTTAAAACTGTTTAAGATTTGTGAACTTTCTCTTTAATTTGATCTGAAGATGATCAATAAAATTGATTATACAGGCGTTGGGGGTGGGAAAAAATGATAGCAAAGTCTGTTGGAATATTTGGCATATAAGATGTGCTATAATTCCCCACCTAAATTTATAAACTGGGCGAGGTCACATTCTTTATTCCTGCAGCCAATCAACAGCCATAATGGGCTGATTCACTACTTAAACACTGATACTTTCATGGTCCACTTACAAACCATTGATGAAGGAACTTACAATAAAATTGATTATACTGGCGTTGAGGGTGGGAAAAAATGATAGCGAAGTCTGTTGGAATATTTGGCATATATATATTTACCAACCCCTCTGCATGAGCAGGATGTGACACAAGGTCAATTTCTTAAGCGGAGTTTAACAGGTTTGAATTCAGAGTTTTCCTTCTCCAAGACCGGTTGCCTAACCAAGGTTAAGGAGCCCAGTCTGCCCTACTATTTACCCATAGCTGGAGAGAGAGTAGGATTCATACCTTTCCCAAGGGTATTAGCGCTAAGTGAAATGCAATTACCACGTCCAGGATTTGAACTTGGGGCGACGAGTCCATTTCCTATGACTTTAACCATTACACCACGCGCTTCCTACAGAATATTTGGCATATAAGAGGTGCTATAATTTCCCACCTAAATTTATAAACTGGGTGAGGTCGCGTGGTTTATTCCTGCAGCCAATCAACAGCCATAATGTATAGCTGATTTACTACTTAAACACTGATACTTTCATGGTCCACTTGCAAACCATTGACGAAGGAACTTACAATACTGAGGATTTTTTACTAGAGGATTATCAAGGATTTCCGCTGGACAAGTGCTCTTGCTTAAAGATTAAAGGATGGCCCATAAGATTGTAATAAAGTCAATTTGTGATTTCTTTCAAAATGCCCAGTGTTCAAATTTTGGGGAAAGTGTTGTACAGATTTGTGTTGAGTGACCAATATTCACCTGTGTTGCAAATTGAATCTGTTTCTGAGAATCCAATCGGAAGATAAATCTTTTGAATGCGTACAGGGTGGTTGTCAGTGATATGCTATCTTCATCACTGATTATGGGTTCTTGTGCATCATATCGGCTCCGATAGCAACCCCAGCTTGAATCCGGCATCTTCAAGTCACCACCCTGCAAGTCTTGACATTTTGCTACGAATAAAAACTACAAAAACTTGACCTCTTAAATTGAGAAACCACAGTCAGTGTGAGCCAATGAAAAAGCCCAACCATTTCTACTATATAATGGAATAATTGGTTCCTTCCTGTTTCAGTCTAATTTACCTTCCATGGATTCTGCTTACGGTAAGTTCCCCCCCTTCTTTGAACTTAATTGATTTTATCTATTCTAACTTACCATCTTCTGTGCTCTTACTAACCTCATCACCAACCATTACACAGTGAACCAGTTTTATTTCCCCCTCTGAAAAAAAAAGAAAAAAGAAAAGACTCCTAACTAGTAGCCTGTTTTAATACCTGCGTATTAAATTCCTGAGTTAATTACTTAAACCACTATTATTATTAATTACTGTGTTAAACCAGAATATACCTTAGGCCGTCAAATTGAATGCTGTTCCACAACAACACACTCTCCAGAATCCAGACTTTGTAGGTGGTTTGAATAGCAAACTGATAGAAACTAAAAAACAGTAGACCAGCTATAATGGTTAAAGATTATAAAAGAAAATCCTTCCTTCTAATTGATATATCAGTGCAAATAGATAATAACAGACCAGTTAAATAGTATAACAGAATAAATACAAAAACATGGAAAAAGATATTGAAAAATTTTTCAATATCTTTTTATGAGTGTAAAAGTGTGGCACTTTAAAACTACCTCAGTGCAAGTAATAATCAGTGTGTAGAAATTTGTGTTGAGTGACCAATATTCAGCTGTGTTGCAAGTTGAATCTGTTTCTATGAATCCCAACTTGGTAGCTGGTTTAAATAGCATGTTGGACTATTCTACTATGTAGCATGGCTAAGTCCATTCTCAGGATTCTCATTGGCTGGGGGTTTTAGTGTGGATATTTTGATCCATATATATAAAACACTTGACTGTGTTCTGGTAGTTTGTACAGAGCTTGTATTCAGTTACTGCCTATCTTTTTTTTTCTTGTTTGGTGACTGGATGCTTGTCATAGCCTTCCTGTGAAGGTAAGTATAATGTTCATTCTACACGTGTATGTGAAGATTTATTTATAACCAAAACTATACAGGTTGGTTCAAAAGTCCCTCCACATCTTTTAATGCTTTCCTAATTGAACTAGTTTTGATGATGATGATAATGAGAAGGATGAGGTGTGTACTTAATAATCTATATTAATCGTAATTTGTGTATGTGCATGTGCCTATGTGTGTGTGTGTGAGGGGTTATGTGTGTGTATCTTCCTAAGCCCCTCTTAATTCATGCACAACTTTGATCGAGAAATAAATTAAAATAGATATAAGTAAAGTCATCGGGGCGGCCTAAAGTCGGTATCAGCCAGACAGCGAGGGAGTCTATCCCCTTTTCAATAGCGCTAGACCAAGGAGATTGTTTTTGGCATCTAGAGGGGGAGTGCCACACCTACCATCAGCTCCTTACTTTATCGCACAGATCCCTGTGCTACTCATATGCTGAGTTGGCGAGGACCGGTATCAAACTAGGAACCTTGTGGTTTCTAGCTGAACGCTCTACTAACTGAGCTAAACCGGCCCTTCCCACAAAAACACACACACATACACACACATGTACATTGAATGGACCTGGGAGCAATGAGGACTAGTATTGGGGGAAGTGCAATGGTGTACTAGTTAGAGTCACAGGAAATGAACTTGTCAACCTGAGTTCAATTCCAGGATGAAGCCACAGTTCACATAGTGCTAATATCCTTGGGAAAGGTATGAATGCAACTATTCTCTTTTCAGTTATGGATAAATAGTAGGACAGACTGGGCTCTTTAACCTTGGTTAAGCAACCAGTCTAGGAGAAGTAAAACTCTGAATTCAAACCTACTTAGTGATCTATTTCAATTTTTATTAATTTATGCATTCCATATGTATGCACTAGGAACACAAGGGTTAACAAAAAAATACAGTGTAGGAAGAAAGAAAAAAAATAAAGATAAGAAGAAAAAGAAGACAAAAGAAAAGGATAAAAACAAACAGACATTTATCTCACCCTCCAGACTATATGATAATATATTTTCTTGTTTCCAAGGATATTTTTGTTGTTGTTCAAATTGCATGTAAGCTGTTCTAATGTTTTTCCATGTTTGGCCCAGATGTCACGTTATATTTTCCAGCGAGATTTTCTTTTTTTTCAGTAGTGAAAGCGACTTTAGAGAATGGTCCACCAAAATCTGTGGGGGTCTTAAAAGATCAGTTTTCAGGCATTTGAATGATGAAGGAGAGAGGAGAATGGATAGAGATAGTACCTAATGTCAAAGATTGTTTTGTGTCTGGTGTAAGACACAGAGAACAGAAGTTTGAAGATCTTTGCATAAGATGTAAGAGAAGCCAAAATGTCTTGAAAAGTTTTTGTGTTTTTGTTACAAGCCCATTAGGTATATTGTAATATTCATAAAAGTGCAGAGACAGGAAAAGAAGGAAGAAAAGAATTTCGTTGGTGTAATGGTTAGAGTTGTGGAAAATGGACTCGTCAACCCCAGTTCAAATCCTGGATGAAGCTACAGTTTACATAGCGCTAATACCCTTTGGAAAGGTATGAATCCAACTACTCTCCCTCCAGCTATGGATAAATATTTGGGCAGACTGGGCTCTTTAACCTTGGTTAGACAACCAGTCTAGGAGAAGGAAAACTCTAAATTAAAACCTGTTAAATCCTCTTGGGGTGATCACTACGAGAATAGGCTCAGTCCTAATTACTGATCTATTTCACTAATAAAATAATGTGGAAATAGTCACTTAGTGGAAAAAAATTCGGCAATTTATGAGGAAGTGCGTCCCAGTCTCCTGCCTCAAGAATTGCTGCCCGGTGACTATTAAAATAACAACCCAGCTCAGTCTATTCAAAACTATCCATCTATCTATCTATCTCAATTTGTTCATATTTATCTATATTACTTTAAATACTAAGATTTTTTTAAATTCATGTTTGTTTAATGTCTTGTTTTTAGTTTAAATAAACAAGAATTAGAACAAAAAAAGAAGCGACTTCCCCCCCAAAATACATTTACTTGTCGCAAATATCTATATATCTATCTCCATTTGTTTGTATCTATCTATATTATTTTGTTTGTTTATCTATCTATCTCACTCTATTCAAAACTATATATCCATCTTCATATTTAAACATTAACAAGAATTATGACAAATTATGATAAATAAACAAGAATTACGACGAGCTGGGGTTGTTATTTTGATAGTCACCAGGTAGCGGTTTTTGAGGTGGGAGACCCGGACGCACTTCATCATAAATTACCAAAAATTCTACAGGAGAAAAGTAACAGTAAGCCCCTGTAGTAGAAACATCATACTTACCTTCCTAGGAAGGCTGTGACTAGTGTCATGTAGAAATTTGTTTTGATTGACCAGTATAACTTATTGAATGATGCTGGCCCTACAGCCTAACCAGTATCATTATTATCCATGAATAAATCAATGTATAATACTAACACTCAGAAAAGAAAGGCCAAATTGCACAATGGCTGAAACGTGATAAATATAAAGGAAAATTGTTTTAATGAATCAGTATTGTAATTGTAAGCTGAGTCAGTTCTAAGAATCCAGACTTGGTAGATGGTTTAAATAGCAGGCTGGGCTATTCCACATGTGTATTTGGGTAAGTTCACTTCCTGGATTCTCATTGGCTGCTGGTTTTAAGGTAGCACTTTTATCCATATATACTGACCATTTGGCTTTGTTCAGGCAGTTAGTACAGAGTGTATTCAATTACGCTGTCTTTTTTTTTTGTCTGGTGACTGGATCCTAGTAACAGCCTTCCTGTGAAGGTGCGTATGATGTTTATTCTACAGCCTCTAAAAAAAACAACTTTTCTTTTGCTTAACATCCAATTTTTTTTTCTGTAAGGAGAAATTTGTATTATTTGTATTATTCAGACTATTGTGCTCATCTTTATTGTTATCTACACAACGTTTTTGGCCAATGTGCCTGTTGGCCTTCTTCAGGTGTTTCTTGTCAGATTCTGGAACCTTTTTGAACCATCTTGTTAAACTTGGGAACCATCATGTCATAATCAGGAGCCTTCACGGAACTTTAAACTGAACTCTTTATTCAATTCATGGGAGTAGACTGATTTCATTCCATTAACCATGACTGGGTACAAGCATTAAGCTATGTTAAGTATTATATATGAAAACATATGCCAAAATTTTGTGTATATAACAATAAAAATGAGGATAATAGTTTGAATAATGCAAATAATACAAAATACTTCTTTGTTATGTATATATGTACCAACCCCTCCACATGAGCAGGATATGATACAAGGTCAATTTTTTAAGTGGAGTTTAACAGGTTTGAATTCAGAGTTTTCCTTCTCCTAGACTGGTACCTAGTCATGGTTAAAGATCCCAGTCTGCCCAACTATTTGCCCATAGCTGGAAGGAGAGTAGTTGGATTCATACCTTTCCAAAGGGTATTAGCACAATGGGAAATGCCAACAGCTTTATCCAGGATTTAAACTTGGGTTGACAAGTCCATTTCCTACGACTAACCATTACGCCATGCACTTCCCTTCTTCCGTACTTCTTTGTTATGTAAAATCAAAATAATTCATTTTAATTCTGTCTCTAACACTATTGCTTTAGTACCACTAACCTCATTACCAGATTAACCCATGGCAAGACCCTTAGGCTTTGAGCTTCTTTGGGTCCCATGACATCCCACTCTCCCTTCCATGCTCTCCCTTGTACAATTTTGATTAGACCCCTAGGCGTCAGCCTAGTCAGCCTAATGGATTATGTGGCACTGATTATCCCAAGAGTTTCCATTTGAAATTTAATTTACCAGATTTTCAAATGTCAACGTTGCCTCATTGATACTTCTCATTCTGATACAAGCTTCACTCAAAGTACGAGGTTGAGTCAAAAAGTAATGCCATTTTGTTTAGGACAGGTATAATTACCAACACAGGAACATGTATCATACAACAAAATGAAGCTAGTCATGAAGCTATCATACAACAAAATGAAGCTAGTCCTCTGTGAATCACATCCCTATTTCTTCACAAATATGAGTCAAAATACGAGTTGTAGTCAAAACGTAATGCCATTTTGTTTAGGACAGGTATAATTACCAACACAGGAACATCAATCATACATCAAAATGAAGTTGGTCCTTTGTAGATCCCATCCCTACTTCTCCACATAGTCACCATTTCTCTCAATAGCAATGAAAGCATGTATCCCTGCCCCGTAAAATTCTGTTGACTATTCTTTGAGCCACTTTCTCACTATAGATTTCACTTCCTTGTTAGTCGAATAATGTTTGCCTCTCAAACTCTCTTTCATGGGGCCAAAAAGATGATAGTTTGAAGGTGCTAAATCTGGTGAGTATGGAGGATGCAGTAAAGTTGTCCACCCAAATGAGGCGATTTTTTCCCTTGTCCTGATGTTTGTGTTTGGTCGAGCATTGTCATGTAGAAGTAGGACATTGTCAATTGGCAAGTTGGGTCTTACTTGTCAGATTCTTGCTCTGAGCCTCATTAAGGTCTCAATGTAGGCCTTAGTTTTATAAAAAAATGTCACATGAAATAAGTTCAAGGAGGGAGTTCCTGAGTTTGAGAAGGTTCTCGAGTCCAACAAGAAATACCTGAAGAAGGCCGAAGGGCATGTTGGGTCAGTAAAATGGTAATTCCTGTATATAGAGTAAGTGAGGGAGAGGCTCTCTGTGATTGGATATACCAATCACGGGATGAGCCCAGAAGTTTAGGCGCAAAATCCAAAATCCAGACAGACAGATTCCACCAGCGGTTCCATGAGGCAGCGACTTTAAAGGCTCCAAGAAATCACCCTACCATACCAGATATCTTCTCCAATGCGCCGGTAAGTCCCTTAAACTCAACTTTATACACAGGAAGGACTTTACATTGTTATTCATTGTTTCATGTGCTGGTTAATAAATTGTTAGAATTAAACGAAGTAAAATTCCTTTACTTGTTGTTGTTAGCCTTAGAATTGAATGCTATACTAACACAATAGCCACTTCGGCTGAAATGTGGTGCAGATAACAATAAAGATGAGGGCAATAGTCTGAGTAATCCAAAAAATACAAATTATCAAGCCTCATCTCAAAAATTCAGAGAAATTGCATGTAAAAGCTTTTTGTTTTCAAGTGTAAGTGCAATGTTTTTTTTTTTATTAATACATGTTCTCCTTGATGAGATAAAATGAAAAAAACAAAACAGAATAACAACAACTGGATTTGAATGAAAACAAAACAAAAAACAGAAGTGATAAACTCGATATTTCTATTTTTGAAAGTATTCTTTTCCTTATCTTTTTAAGAACATCACTCAGTATGGATTTGATTTGCATGTCATCATTTATTAACTAAATCCTTTTTTCCTTTTTCTCCTTCCCGCACGTTTTCAGAGAATTTTTCTTGAGGCTTACTGAAGTGACTGAATATTTCCCTGGCTGATATAAAATATATACACGCAAAAAGAAATGCTTTGTTTTTTGGTTTGAATTTCTTTATCAAATCTGAACATTGGATGATAGATCTTATCAGAGATTTTTATTTTTTAATGGAATTCTTCTGTATATCAATAACAAAAGATATAGCAAAGTTTCCATTATGTCCAACTTTGGCAAAGTCAGGGATTTACACACAAAACTTTATTTAAAAAAAAAAAAAAGAAAAAAAAAAGGATTTTTGCTTCTTGATGTTCAGGCTTGATTATGACAGCAAGATTTAGTTTATTTAATACTGAGTTTGTTTGTTTGTTTTGTTTCATGGCATATCAACCTCGGTGGGTCATTTAATGCTGACTAAGTTTTGGATTCAGAGTGATAGTTTGGTAGAAAACAAATGTATACATTGTTGAAATATTTGTTTATATATAAGGTGTGCTGGAGGTCACAACCTAAATTTATAGACTCTTCAAGACTGCGTGGACTGAATCAGCCAATCAACACACTCAAATATGTGGTTGGTTAACTACTTAAAGGCATTGGTGGACAAGTGTTTAGTTGCTTGTGCTTAACACTGACAAACACAAGAATCATAGGATTCTAGATACACGGACCAATGAACAGGCATTACAGGATTCTACTCAACACGGATCAAACTTAATGCCACAAGGGATCTCCACATTAAAGTGCTCTCACCTTGCAGCCTAAAAATGGCCACATGAATCATAACATATATGTATATACTTTAACTATTGTTCAATTACTCATATCTATGAGTACAATCTCACTTTATTTTAGGAAATGTAAAATCATGGATGGTCTTATTTTGGTGAAAAGTTTTTTTTTCAAATTACTTGCTTGGTAGTATTTTGTTCACACTGGATTAAAGTCTTCACACGCTAGCAGTATATGTTTCACTGTAAATCTTTCCTGGCATGTAGTGCATATTGGGGATTCTGTGCCCTCTAGTAAATGATGATGGGTGATGTAGATGTGGCCTATGTGAAGGCAGGACAGCACAACCTGTTCTCTTCTATTTTTGTTGTATTTTAAGTTCTATTCTCCAATGGTAGGTTTAATGTTTTGAAGTTTGTTATTAATGAATGCATTCCAATGATTTTGCCATTTTTTAATGATATTTTTTCACAACTGTTTTATAATCAATATATGGTATTTTTGTTTTTGTTATTGTATCTTTCATAGCTTTCCTTGCTTCTGAATCTAATACTGAAAGAAAGTAAAACAAGATTACACTCTGATTTATAATTAAAAATATTATATTTTGAAACTTTGTATTATTTGGATTATCTGGTGAGGAGACCAAATACGGTTGAAACAGCTGTCTAGTGTTCCACATGTCATACATGGTGTTTGCCAAATTTTATGGTTGTGGTAATTTTATTAATTACATTTAATTCCTCTATCTACACATTCTATAATGAAAAAGTTATGTACATATAATATTATAATTTTGATTTTTCAGACTATTGTCCTCATCTTAATTGTTATCTGCTGAAATGTTGGGCAAATAACAATAAAGATGAGGACAATAGTCCGAATAATCCAAATAAACAAGCCACATCTCAAATATTCAGAGAAATATTATCTGCCAAACTGTACTGGTTGTTTTTGTCTCAGAAAGCACTGATTTTATTTTCCTTATATATATTTACCAACCCCTCCGCACGAGCGGGATGTGACACAAGGTCAATTTCTTAAGCGGAGTTTAACAGGTTTGAATTCAGAGTTTTCCTTCTCCTAGACCAGTTGCCTAACCAAGGTTAAAGAGCCCAGTCTGCCCTACTATTTATCCATAGCTGGAGGAGAGTAGGATTCATACCTAAGTGAAATGCAATTACCACATCCAGGATTTGAACTCAGGGCAACTAGTCCATTTCCCATGACTTTAACCATTACACCACGCACTTCCCACATTTATTTTCCTTATATGATTTTTTTTTGAGTCCTCGTGTTATAGAGGCTAATGTAATGAATTGTGACAGTGTAGTAAGCAAGTTTGAACTCCATTCCCACTATTATATTTACTTTCAGACTAATACCCCTTCCCCCTTAGCTATGGGTTAAATAGTACCAGTACTGTTCTTCTACAAGTATGGTTTTGGCATTAAATAACCCATGAAGGTTGATATACCATTAAGCAAAGAAACCAAACCATGATATCTTATTATAATGGAGATAGTGTGTTTGTAACTAAAACTATATTTCTACTCAAGTCACAATTCCCTTAGTTAGTTACATTACACTCTCCATGATTTTATTTAAGCCTCAATTATAAATAAAATTGTTTTACATTATTAATACTGTTGATCATATCTACATACTAATAACAATTGTATTTAAATGAACAACAAAATAGCAGTTTACAGAGTGAATAGGAAGGCTAATTTGCATATTAATATTAAAGATTTGATTTTAATAGATATATGGGCTTAGTATTATTGATTTCTAATTGTTTTGTTTTAATAAATATGAGCAAAAATCTCAGAGATAAATCTTAAAAGAAATTGATCAACGAGAAGAAATAACTGTAATTTTATTCTTTAATTAGGAAAATTTTGCAATGAAAGAAGGGAGTGATGGAAGAGTAAGTTTCAAAGATATTCTATTTTTCAATTATACCCCCTTCTGTTTTAAATCTTTTTATCTGCATTCTTATTTAGTTTCATTAGCTTATCTAATTTAATATAATATTTTATTACACTAAAACTTAAAATTTTTCACCCGGTGGGGGCATATATTTGCAAGTTCTATAAATTGTAATCCACACATCAGAATGTATCAAAATACTGCAAAACATTTGATTCACCCTTGAATATCTGGAAACTTTTAGTTTCTGTGGGGGTGGATCAATAAGTTTATAACCTGATACAATCATAAGCTAAAGCAAATCAGAAGTTACAGCATAATTAAATGTACTGACTGACCTGTGAATACATTTGGTTCCCATTATAACAGCAATCCATAAAGATAGTGATGCTTTTATTTAAGAAGGAGCAAAGAATTCTAATTAGCATGTCATCCCTATTTCCATATACATGCCTATGAAAATCTGAGAAAATAGATTTGCCTCAAAAAATGTTATTAGTGCATTTAAAATCCAGCAATTTATCTTATATATCACTGAGAAATAAAGGTTTACTGTAAATGCAAGATAATTATCTCCCTTGTTTTGTTCATCCATCCTATTGCGTGGGTACAAGCACTGTATGACACCGGTAAAAGTCACATGTTTGCGTGGCACTGGGTTTGAATTCTTTTAGCAGCAGGATTTGAGGCGGCAAGAAGGTAAGATACATGCTTGGAACTTTTCCTCCTCTTTTTCGATTTTATTAGTTGTATTAGAGAAACTACATAGTCTATTTGTATTCTATTTTAGTTTCACATTGAAGACCAGTTGCGAAACAGGAGGATAAGTGACAACTCCCGTATTTACCCAAATAAAAGCGTCTTCAGCAGTCGGACTCTATCTTTACTCATTTCCTTGCTCTGGGCGTCCGTCACATTTACATAATATATGGTTTGGTTAATTTGCCTACTGGTTTTAACAAAACTGGGTTTAATGAATAATTACTTGGTGTTATTGATCTCTAATATTATTTTTTCATTCTCCTACATATTAAAATCAATCCTATGAATGATTTTAATTAGAAACCAATTAGAATAAGTGTAATCTTTTAATATGCATTATTTATTTTCGTTAGTCTTTCTAATTTAATATATTTCATTACATTAAAAGTTAGAGGGGCTGGGTTAGCTTAGTTGGTAGAGCGTTCGGCTAGAAACCACGAGGTTCCTAGTTTGATACTGGTCCCCGCCAACTCAGCGTATGAGTAGACACAGGGATCTGTGCAGTAAAGTAAGGAGCTGATGGTAGGTGTGGTGCTCCACCTCAGATGCTAAAAAACAATTTTCTTGGTCTAGCGCTATTGAAAAGGAGATAGACTCCCTCGCTGACTGGCTGATACCGACTTTAGGCCGCCCCGTCGACTTTACTACTTTTACATTAAAAGTTAAATACTTACACCTGGCGGAGGGCGCATATTCCTGCTAGTCTTGGTAATGTCCTGATAGTGGATCCAAGCAGATAAATACAAGAGAGTGAGGCTGATAAGGTGCATTATTATCCTTCCCTATAATCCAACTTAAGTCCTGACTTCAGATAATGCCATGATGACCATCATCTTTGATTATGATGAATGAATATGATTTGAGTGATTGATAAGGAAAATGTTTAAAGGTTCTTTTAATTTTGCTTTTGTCTTGTTTTTTCTTGAAGGTCTCGGTCTTCCAGTTGGTACATATCAGGTGGATGTCAGAACAAATGAAGAGATTGGTCCCAGTCACCAAACAATGCAACATCTTCTCATAATCAATCTTCCAAATTATGATGTCATTTTCTTTCGTGATAACCCTCTCCACGAGAATATTCAGAATTTAGAAGACTAACAAATGCCATTCTTGCATGAAAGTAATGTAAGATTCAAAGGTTATGACAAAGTCATAACTCGTTGGAACGCAAACAAACTCCGACACAGGTTGAGGGACAAAAAATTTTATGTAACAGCACAAGAATTAACAGGGTACATAATACAAGAGTAGAGATAATGACACATTCATGAATGGTAAAATACAAGATATTTAGGTATCAAAGAGATACCTAAATGTACATAAAAACGTAGTTACGGATACATGACTAAAGGATAGTCCTATATCGTATAATAGACTTGCTAGCAGTGAGTGGCCAGTGTTAAGGGCCGAAGCCCCAACGAGAAAGGGGTAGACCGTGTCTAACCCATGAGGACTCGTAGCGAGGAAAGAGAAAAGAGAAAGAGAAGTTCAAATCAGCCGCTTACGTACACAAGGCCCCTAGAGGGAACCAGCGATATCAAACGGGCAAACAACTCCCCAGGCAAATATGAAAATAACCCTACAGTAAACCCCCAAAGTTATAAATTAGTTGCAAAATGAACTTGGAATTAATTTATTCACTAAGGGCATTCTAAGTGTATGGTTGTAATAAAAAAAAATCTGAAGATAAGGCACAGGGTGTAATGGTTATCATCATAGAAAATGAACTTGGCAAATTGAGTTCAAATCCTAGATGAGACTGTTTACATTTCATATAGCGCTAATACCCTTGGGAAAGGTATGAATCCAAGTACTCTTCTTCCAGCAATGTACTCTTTAACCTTGGATAGGTAACCAGTCTAGGAGAAAGAAAACTTTGAATTCTAGATGAGACTGTTTACATTTCATATAGCGCTAATACCCTTGGGAAAGGTATGCAACCAAGTACTCTCCTTCCAGCTATGTGCTCTTTAACCTTGGATAGGTAACCAGTCTAGGAGAAGGAAAACTTTGAATTCTAGATAAGACTGTTTACATTTCATATAGCGCTAATACCCTTGGGAAAGGTATGCATCCAAGTACTCTCCTTCCAGCTATGTACTCTTTAACCTTGGATAGGTAACCAGTCTAGGAGAAGGAAAACTAAAAATTCTAGCTGAGACTGTTTACATTTCATATAGCACTAATACCCTTGGGAAAGGTATGCATCCAAGTACTCTCCTTCCAGCTATGTGCTCTTTAACCTTGGATAGGTAACCAGTCTAGGAGAAGGAAAACTTTGAATTCTAACCTGTTTAACTCCACTTAAGAAATTGACCTAGTATCACACCCTACTCGTGCGGGGGGGGGGGGTGGTAAATGTATATTGAGAATTTGTAAGATTAAAAAATGAACTCGAAGACCTGTTTTCAAATCCTGGATGAGGCTGTTTGCATTTCCCATAGTGTGAATACCTTTGGTAAAGGTATACATTAATTTATGCTCCCTCCATTTAGGGGTAAATAGTAAAGCAGACTGGGTTCTTTTACCTTGGTTAGACAACAAGTCAAGGAGAAGGAAAACTCTGAATTCTAACCTGCTAAAACTCTGTTTAAGAAATTGACCTTGTGTCACATCCTACTTGTGCGGAGATGTTGGTTGGTTGTTTTGTTTAATGGTATATCAACCCTTTTCAGCTCATTTAATGCAGAATCAAGTCAATTTGATATTCAGTTTCTTACAGTACCTACTGTTGCTTAAATGGTCACCAATCTAAGTATTAAACAGGATCATTGCAGTTGGAACTAACTTGACTGTAAGTGGGGGAGTTTGGTAATTATGTATAAGGTGCTATTTTTGCCATGTTTTGGTTACATATATACAGACAAACAAAATACCATGTTTACTGATGGGCTTATATATAAGTTAAGAGTAAGGAAATGAATCCGACAGTATAAGTGTAGATAAAAGGATATGAAAACACACAATGCTGTTTAAATGAAAATATTTTATATCATATTCATAGCTAATATTGAACAGTTTTGAAAAAGAGATTTTGTCTATTTTTGAATTTGAAATATTTCTTCTTCTTTCAAAAACTGTTACACTAAAGATATACAATTATGTTGTTGGCTTAGAAATGCATAGCAAATGTGCTAATGATGAAACGATTGCATGACTTGCACACATTTTGGAACATCAATATTTTTTGTTTTGAATTTAAATTATTTTCTGCTTCTCTCTCGATGAGTCCAGATTAAAAACAAGCTCTGAAGATGATTTTTATAAATCGAAATATTGTTCAATATTAGCTATGAATATGATATAAAATATTTTCATTTTAACAGCATTGTGTGTTTTCATATCCTTTTATCTACACTTATACTGTCGGCTGTCGGATTTATCTACATATATATATATATATATATATATATAATATATATATATATATAAAAATCAGCAATGAAATATTATGGTGTTAATTTTTCCGTAACTGCAGTTTCATGCATATTATACAATCTTCAGATGGTCAAAAATATTAAAATATTAAAACGGTGGCTTGTTCAGTATTTATATAACATGAAGCGTGTTCACGCAATGGAATATTATAATGAAGACTTATATCTAAAAACATAGACATGCTTAGGTCTTAATGCATGTGGCATCCAGATTTTAATAAATAAATAAATAAAATAAAAAATAAATAAAAATTAAATTAAGATTAAATAATAAAATTGTTTGTTTTTTTTTAGATAAATAGAGGGCAAAAAATATGGGATTAATTAGGGTTGGGTGGAAAATGACATAAGAAAAACTTGTTTAAATGTCTACATTTGGAAAATAGTTTTTGATCAGAGTAAATCCTTATTCGAAATAAGGATTTACTCTGATGAAGGTCGGATTTTCTTTGTGTGCAGAACATTTCTACATTTTTTCTTTTATTATTTTTTCATTTCATTTGATTATTTAAAAATGATAATAGTTTGAATAATATACACATGGATAAACTCCTGACCGAAACACATGTAAGTAATATTGATTAAAATATCCTATATTATCCATTCTATACTTTCTTTCCTTTATTCATTTTTTTAACATACTGTCGGATTCACTTCCAGTTTCATTTTACATATATATATATATATATATATATATATATATATATATATATAAAGTGTTGTTATGGGTTCAATGGGAGAAAATTAGATATTCTATAAAAAAGAAGGTTCGCAAAAAGGATTATGTTTTAAAAAAAATTGTTTTTTAAGTTTTTGTTTCAGATCTTCTGATATCTTCTTCAGGCATTAATTAACCATATTTTGGCAGAATATAAATATGTACATGTATAATTTCTGATATTTGATAGGTTGTGTGTGTTTTTGTAACTTGTAAAAAAAAAAAAAAGAAAATTTTGTTCAGTAAATTTACATTCATATTTTGGAGAATACACAAATTTTCTTCTTCTTGAGAGAGAGAGAGAGAGAGAGAGAGAGAGAGAGAGAGAGAGAGAGAGAGAGAGAGAGTCCTTACTCACCAAGAAAGTCTAAAAGTTCCATGTGAACTGTTGCTGGATTTTTATCTTGTCCTTCAATGGCCCTGTGAAATTAATGAAAAAAAAAATTGATGAAATATTTAATAGAAAACATGAAAAAGAAAACAATGAGAAGAAAATAAATATACAATCATAAAATATATAAATCGTGTAGAGATAAATCAAAATGCGAAGTGTCTAATTAATCATTAATGAATTTTTAAAACCAAGAAGTAAAATAACTTTATACCTGTGGTTAATGATTACTTGATTCTATTTAATTAACACATAAGAAAGTCTAGTTAAAAATATGAGATGTGATCAAAAAGTACTGAAACTAAATCTTTAAATCTTAATTGCAAAATTTAGAATTTAAGTCATGTGCACAGCGGAGAAACTTATACGAGGGTGACTCAAAAAGTAATGCCATTTTGTTTCTCCCTCCAGCTATGGGTAAATAGTAAGGCAGACTCTGGGTTAGCTCAGTCGGTAGAGCATTCGGCTAGAAACCACAAGGTTCCTAGTTCGATTCCGATCCTCGCCAACTCAGCATATGAGTAGCACAGGGATCTGTGCGGTAAAGTAAGGAGCTGATGGTAGGTGTGGCACTCCACCTCAGATGCGAAAAACAATCTCCTTGGTCTAGCGCTATTGAAAAGGGGATAGACTCCCTCGCTGACTGGCTGATACCGACTTTAGGCCGCCCCGTCGAGTTTACTTTACTTTAGGCAACCAGCCTAGGAGAAGGAAAACTTTGAATTTAAACCTGTTAAAGTCTACTTAAGAAATTGACCTTGTGTGATATTCTGCTTGTGCAGAGGGGTTGCTAAGTATATATATACTAGGATTTGAATTCTTCTAACTATTCAAAAGATTCAGGTGGTAAATGAACAAAGGAAGAGACAATATTTTATCTGTATACTAACATCATTGTTTATCTGGTAACTTCAAATTCTGTTGACTGTTCTTTGAGCCACTCCTTCACTAGAGATTACTCACCAGATTTAGCGCCATGAAAAAGGATTGATAGGCAAACATCATTTCACTGACGATGAAGTTGTAGAATACTGATAATTGTCATTCTGTGTTACTTTCACCCTTAGCCAGGATTGAACCTGCAGTCTGGAAATGACTGTTACAGATTGTTAACTATTGGACAGTAGAACAGTCAAACACCCCCTCAGCTTAATGGACTCTTCCTGGCAGCAGTGGCAGGAATTATTTAAGCTGTTATAGTGGGCTCATTAATGAACTAGTAACTTCATGTTAGGCTTGGCCAGTCAAACCAATTGTTGACTGTCTGACTGACTTCAATATGGCGCTGCGAACAGGATTCGACCTAGCTGGATGGGAAAAGCTGTTTATTGAGGCAGGCATATCTGTTGCCTCTGCCAAAACTTATGCCCAGACATTTTCTAGTGAAGAGATTGCAAGGTCCAGCTTGCATATGCTAGACCGTGCAATGCTTAAGGAACTGGGTATCAAGACTATGGGTGACATGCTCACTATACTAAAGCTAGCCAAGAATCCCCCAGTGACACTCCCATTATCAGCTAATTATGCAAGAACACCAACTGCAAAACTTCCTCAAATCCGTTCGGAAATGACCCCACAACAATTCAGGAAGTTCAGGATAGACTGGGACGTATTTACAAAGATGACCAATCTTCCCCCCATACAGACTAACATTCAACTGTACAATTGTGCTGATGAAACTGTCCAGAATTCTATCATCAATACTTACCCTGACTTCTTCAACACCAACCCTAGCAAACTGCTTGATATGCTAGAGGTGTTGGTTACACAGAAATCAAATCCCATGGTGCACAGAATCTCCTTTTCATCCATCATACAGAGTGACCATGAGTCCATCCAGGATTACTTGATTCGTCTACAGTCAGGAGCACAAGATTGCAACTATATATGCCCCAACTGTGATCATGACTTGTCCAACATATATATAAAGGATCAGTTCATTCGGGGCATTGCTAATGACACACTACAGGCGGATATATTGGCTAAGGCAGGTTCACTGATGACCTTGGAACAAAATATAACTCATGCAAAAGCATTCGAGATGGCCATGCGAGACCAAGATAAGATATCTGGTACCTCAGATGTTGCAAGGATTCGAACATCTGCGTATCACCGACAGAAATGGGCCCAAAATTCAGCCCGTTCAGGCACTACCTTCAACCGTGGAGACATGGTGGAAAAAAAAACCCAACGTAATGCATGCAGAGGTTGTGGTAGTTACCGGCATGGTGGGGCTGGAATAGGTAACCGGCCACGGATGTGTGCGGCATGGGGTCAAACGTGCAAAGCTTGTGGAAAACGGAACCACTTTGCAAATGTCTGCCAATCAAAGAATGAAGAAGGTGCTATTAAGTGTCTGGAAGATGAAGAAGCCAGTATGGATGCCCTGATTGCGCACCTAATATTCGATCCAGTAACTGACAGTTACAAACCAGATAGCCACAACGGCCGCGAGGAGGTGGAAGCCACATTAACCCCATTTTCCCCCTGCCCTGACCCAAGACAAGCCAGAGATATCCCTGCCGCTTGTCCTACCAATCTCAAAATCTACCCTGACAGTGGTGCAACCATATGCCTCGGTGGGTTGAAACATCTACAGTACATGGGACTCTCGGAGAAAAATTTAGTCCCCTCTAAAAAAAAATACGTGCAGTAGGAGGGTTCTCATTGGTGTGTCAAGGTTGGCTACCCATCATGTTTACAATTGGGAGAGGACTACAAAACAGGCACTATATATATGTAAAAATATACAGGTGATATACTTTAGTAAGGCAGCCTGCATTGATGTGGGTATATTACCTCCATTCTTTCCTAAACCTATGGCAGGGCCTCCCGCCCCTGCAAGTAATTCAATAACATGCAATGCGGTATTCACGGATTCCCAGCATAACACACCAAAAGCTCCAGCCCATAAAATCCAATATCCTAAAACCCCTCCATTTCCACCAACCAATGAAAACGTAGAAAAAATTAAGCAATGGTTGTTAGACCAATTCGCTACGACAGTTTTCAACAAAAACGGAAAATTTCCTGCTATGGCTGGGCCCCAGCCCACATACACCTCAAGGAAGGATCAACCCCCAAAGCAAGACATAACCCTATCCCAGTACCATATCATTTTAAAGAGAAGGTACGACAGGCCCTTTGGGATGATGTCAAAAGGGGTATCCTCGCCCCAGTACCCATTGGCACCCCCACTAACTGGTGCAGCACAATGGTAATAACTGCAAAGAAAGACGGGAGGCCTAGAAGAACGGTAGACTACCAATATTTGAACTCCCAATGCAAGCGAGAGACACACCACACCAGCTCGCCATTCCAATTGGCATTACAGGTACCTTCCAACACTAAGAAAACTGTCTTAGATGCTATGGATGGCTATCATTCAATCCCTCTAGATGAGGAATCACAACCACTCACTACCTTCATCACTGAGTGGGGTCGTTTTATGTATCTGCGAATGCCCCAGGGATATTTAGCCTCCGGCGATGCCTATACACGCAGATATGATGAAATAATCAGAGATGTTCCCCGCAAAGTTAAGGTAGTTGATGATACCCTACTCTATGACGAAAATATAGAAGGTGCTTTTTATCATACCTTTGATTATTTGTCACTGTGTGCAGAAAATGGGATCACGCTCAACAAGGAAAAATTCCAATTTTGTCAGGATGTGGTTCAATTTGGTGGTCTCCAAATAACACCAACAGGAGTTGCCCCTTCCAAAGAACTACTCAATGCAATAAAAAACTTCCCTATCCCAAAGAACATAACCGACGCAAGGTCATGGTTTGGGTTGGTTAATCAAGTGGCATGGGCATACTCCCTAAGCCCCATAATGGCTCCTTTTCGAGACCTGGTCAAACAAAATTCACACTTTACGTGGAACCAAGATCTCGAGAACGCGTTCCGCAAATCTAAGGAGGTTATCGTTGGCTTGGTAAAGAAGGGAGTTACAAGCTTTGACATCAATCGCGCAACCTGCCTTGCCCCAGACTGGAGCAAGGAAGGTATGGGTTTTTTATTGCTCCAAAAACACTGCACATGCCCCACAGACAAGGCTCCAGTTTGTTGCACAGAGGGCTGGCGCATCATATTTGCAGGTAGCAGATTCTGCACTGACGCAGAGCGCCGATATGCACCCATTGAGGGCGAAGCAGCTGCAATCGCCTGGTCATTAGACAAATGCCGCATGTTTATCATGGGATGCCCTAATGTAATAGTGGTCACAGACCACCAGCCTTTAACAGGGGTATTTGGTGATAGGGACCTTAGTAAGATTCACAACCCACGCCTATTTAAACTGAAGGAGAGGTCCCTAAGATATTTCTTTACCATTCAGCACTGCCCCGGCAAGTGGCACAAGGGTTCTGATGCCATATCCCGCAACCCAGTTGCCATAGTAGAAGCCCTTACTACTTTATTCTCAACACAACCTTCTAACCAGGACACACACCTCTCTGACGACATAGATGACTTAATGGAATCAGTGACCCATCAGGCAATGACGAATTGTAGGGATAGCAACAATATCATATCACTTGACCATATTCGTGCATCTGGCCAGAATGATCAGCATTACACATCACTTTTAAAGGTGATTGAACAAGGATTTCCTTCTATACGTTCTCAGGTCGAACCAGGAATCCGCCATTTCTGGGAGGTACGTCACAGACTCACCACGGACAGAGGCTTAGCACTGATGGACGAAAGAATTATCGTACCTAGGACCCTACAAGGGAAAGTGCTACATTGCCTACATTCAGCTCATCAGGGTGTAGAGGGCATGAAAGCTCGTGCAAACGATTCAGTGTATTGGCCTGGTATGAACGCATCCATACGCAATTTCAGGAATAATTGTCGGGTGTGCACCAGTATCGCCCCATCCCAACCCCTCGAGCCAATCACTTTAACAGCAACTCCAGATTGGCCCTTCCAACAAATAGTAATGGATATATTTTACGTTGGGCATATTGCATACCTTGTTTGCGCAGACCGACTCACGGGCTGGATCATCTTATATCACCTAAAACCTGGTCATGCCACCACTAAAAGATTAATATCTATTTGTAGGAAACTCTTCCACACTTATGGTACTCCTGAAGAGCTGAGTAGTGACGGTGGCCCTCCTTTTAATTCTGAGCAATTTCATCAGTTTCTCAAGTCATGGTGTGTAAAACATAGAAAATCATCAGTAGCATACCCTCAATCCAATGGCCGAGCGGAACTCGCTGTCAAAACTGCCAAAAGGATAATCCATGGCAACACAGGCCCTCAGGGTTCACTAGACAACGATAGTGTTGCCCAAGCAATCCTCCAATACCGCAATACTCCCATTCAAGGCATCGGCCTATCCCCAGCGCAGTTGCTGCTCCACCGCCGACTCCGGGATTCGATCCCATTGAGACCTATCCTCTACAAACCACATTCTGAATGGATAGCCGCAGCACAACGTCGTGAGGAGAGTTTTCGTCAACGGAATGTCCTGCTGTCGGAAAGATACAATAGGTACACACACAGTCTTGACCCGCTACAGAATGGTGACAAAGTAGCCATTCAAAACCCATCAAACCGCCGGTGGACCACTACAGGCACCGTCATTGAGGTTCTCCCACATCGGCAATACCGGCTCCGAGTGGACGGATCAGGTAGGATCACACTCAGAAACCGACGCTTCCTGAAAAAGCTGACCACAAAACCCAAACCCACACCATTGCCTAGTGCTATGCTTGATCCCATTGGCTCCAACTCTAACACCCCACACCTCAACATTAGGGACCAGGCCTCACCCAATGTCACTCCGCCCCCAAAACCAAGGCCGACGAAAAATACCCCGGGCATTGTCAAGATTGCTCCCCTCTAATCAGCCTGGCCGAAAGGAACTAATTTCTCCTCAAAGGCCAATACGCCTGCGCAATGGGAGAGGGGGGAGGAAGGGGAGATGTAGAATACTGATAATTGTCATTCTGTGTTACTTTCACCCTTAACCAGGATTGAACCTGCAGTCTGGAAATGACTGTTACAGATTGTTAACTATTGGACAGTAGAACAGTCAAACACCCCCTCAGCTTAATGGACTCTTCCTGGCAGCAGTGGCAGGAATTATTTAAGCTGTTATAGTGGGCTCATTAATGAACTAGTAACTTCATGTTAGGCTTGGCCAGTCAAACCAATTGTTGACTGTCTGACTGACTTCAATAGAAGTGAAATCTATAGTGAAGATGTAGGCCAAAGAACAGTCAACAGAATTTTACAGGGCACGGATACATGCTCTCATTCATAGGTGGAACATTGCTATTGAGAGAAATGATGACTATGTGGAGAAGTAGGGATGTGATCCACAGAGAACCAGCTTCATTTTGATGTATGATACATATTCCTCTGATGGTAATTATACCTGCCTAAACAAAATGGCATTGCTTTTTGACTCACGTATTTGGAGAAGTAAGGATGTGATTCAGAGAGGACCAGCTTCATTTTGATGTATGATACATATTCCTGTGTTGGTAATTATACCTATCCTAAACAAAATGGCATTACTTTTTGACCAATCCCTTTTAGTTTTACTAGTACAGTTCACTAACCATATTTGAGTAAGATTTCTAATGCTACACTCTTAATCCATTTGTGTGGAGACACATTTTTATTTTCCTGAAAATTCTATTGCTAGTCTTTTTTTTTTTTTACAGAGCCTTTAAAATGATGATTTTAATTCCAATTATATTTGCATTTAAACTAAAGTTTATAGAAATGAATGGCACATTCCTCCAAATTTGAAGATTAAAAAACCCCAAAAAGAAACCTTCTGCTCCTCTGAACATTTCATTTTAGTTTTCAGAAGTCTAGTGACCCATTTTTATTTTGAGAAATTTAGGCAGAGAATATTCCATTTAAAAAAAAAAGAGGCAATATGAATAAATCCTATAGAATGAAGCACTTAAGACTTGATTACTTGTTCAGTTAAAACATTTTTGCTTTGCTTTCCTTTTGTAAAAGAAAAAAAAATATCAAAAAGATTCCCATCACGAGATAACTGGGGAAAACAATCTTTCTTGAAGCTTTTGTTAATCAAACATCTTTAATCTCATTTGGAAAACATTAATACACAAGAATAAATTTGCTGCTAATACTTTTCATGTGAGGTAACATAACATAATATTTATTACAAAAAGAATAAGCGTCAAAACAAGAAAACAAAAAACAACAAAAACAAATAAACAAACTACTAAGACCTGCCTTACCAAAAAGAAAAAAAAGAATAGGCCAAATCTGGAATGATACTAAGACATTGATGGACAGACACACACACATAAACACACACACTTACATATCACACACGCAGAGAATTTGGAGGAAGATCTTACCAGGCATACAACAGAATGGATATATCCTAGCAACAAGGTAACAACTCCAGAATTAGCTTTCAGAAATCTTTTGACGAAGGGATCTTTATCCGAAATATTAAGAGAATAAATCAAAGTTAGATGAAACATCATAATTACCTCATTTTTCTTACGCTTGCAGTTCATAGCCTACAAAAACTAACCACTAAAAACAATTCAATATTCCATTAACAATATAACTTGATCTTTTTAACAATATTTTTACTTGAAGAAAAACACTGTGATATGATCATGACATTTTCTTAAAAGTAAGGTATGATAATAATGTATCAATTAAAATAGAATAGATAAAAGCAAAAGATTACTTATGCGGTCAAAAATAACTACGGTACTTAAAACATTTTGCAATTTGTGGATTCTGTTGTCGGCTCTCGGAGGGTCACTTCTCTCATTGTGCAGTTGAATCCTGGGTTGGGGCTGTTCAATAAAGACTTAAAGAAAAACAATAAAGTCTTGTTAATTTATTAAAACAAGAGATGACCAGAACTGAGTTTGAGTTAGCAGAATTTGGCAGTTCATTGTTGGGAGCAGATACAATAGTCATCTGATCCCAAGTAAGCCATTTTTTCACTGCAGCAGTTGTTCCCTTTTAGGCTTTTGGGTTTAATAAATACGCCTGAGAAAAAATAAACTAAGTCTTGCATTTATCATTAAAAACAAAAGTAATGAACACAGACAAACCACAACTGAAATCAGCACAAAAGAAGCCCGAGTCAACCAGAGGAAGATACCAGAGAAATCAACCCAAAAGAAGAAGGCCAAATGTCTAAATAGAAGATGACCCTTAGAACTAGTTAAGGTGACAAATTATAAAAGGTTATTTAACAGTGGTAACAGTAGTCATATCATTTGGTTTGGTTATATTGAGTTGTCAGTTAAAAGGTTAAAAATTAAAAATAATCAAAGTTTTCAAGTCTTATCGACTGTTATATTTTTGGATGTTTACCAATTCAAAATACAAGGGTGAGTCAAAAAGTAATGCTATTTTGTTTAGGACAGGTATAATTACCAACGCAGGAACATGTATCATGGATCATGGATCAAAACGAAGCTGGTCCTCTGTGGATCACATCCCTACTTTTCCACATAGTCACCGTTTCTCTCAGTAGCAATGTTCCACCTTTGAACGAGAGCATGTATCCCTGCCCCATAAAATTCTGTTGACTGTTCTTTGAGCCACTTCTTCTCTACAGATTTCACTTCCTCGTCACTGGAATAATGTTTTGCCTCTCAAACCCTCTTTCATGGGCCCATGAAAGAGGGTTTGAGAGACAAAATGGCATTACTTTTTTTACTGACTCTCATACATACAGACAGACACACACACATAATATACATACATACATATATATATATATATATATATATATATATATATATATTTGTTTATTTATTCATTTACATTCTTATCACACGTGAAAAGCATATGCTAATACTTTTTTTTAAAAATATGTAGTATATGCTTGTATAATTTATAGATTTTTACAAGTAATGTTGTATATTATGTCTATTATTTATGAATATTTTCTGTATATATGTGAATATCCAGTGCATCACAATCTATGCTTACTAATATAGACATGAATGGCAATTTGACCAGATAATGGCAAGTTAGCCTCCAGGGATAGAATGGTAGAAGTATGACTGGCATACCAAATTTGATATTTGCACATTATAGGAGACAGAATCTCTCAAAAGACAAATTCGTACGTTTCTGGTAAAAACGTTGGTCAAGTTTAAGTGAGCATAGATTTCTAGACATTGGTATTTTCAGTAATTTATGCCAAAAAGTTTTCAAAATATTTCATATACTATACAAAATTAATTGTTAGAAAGTTTTTCAGATAATCAAAAATCCAGAGAAATACAGAGAATCTTAGAATAAAAAAAAAATTTTCACTGGCATCTTTAATCAAACTTCAATATATATTAGTAATAAACCATTTTTTTTGCTCAACCCCCATTCGTTCTTATGAAATTTCTTATACAATCTGACTTTTATTCGTCGCTGGTGTATATACTTGAAAAAGTACCGGTCGAAAAGGCCTTCGTATCCCCTTTATTTTATATTTTATTCCATAATAAAATATTACCTCCCTAAATACATATGATTCCTCACATTTTAGTGTTATATAAGTTATACCTGTACCAAAAATCTCTCTCTCTATATATATATAGAGTGCTATATACCCCTTTTATAACTTGAGGCCTTAAATGATTCTAAGGGTCGTCGTCTTCTATTTTGCCATATATATATATTTCAATGTGAAATATTAACTTACAAGTTGGCAATTATTTTACTTGACTCACTCTTACTACCACTCTTGGTAAATCATCTAGATGGCATCCAGTGTCTGCACAGAGTGCTATATAACTTGAGGCCTTAAATGGTTCTAAGGGTTGTCTTCTTCTATTTTGCCAACTTTTAGGTTGATCTCCCTGGTTTTCTTTTCGACAATCAGTCTCTTCCTCTGGTTAATTCAGGATTCTTTTGTTCTGTGCTCATTACATTTGTTTTTAATGACGAACGCAAGACCTAGTTTATTTTTCTCAGACGTCTTTATTAAACCTGAAATCCCAAAAGGGGATCAACTGTGAGAAAATGGCTTACTTGGGATCAGATGACTATTGTATCTGCTCCCATCAATAAACTACCAAATTCTGCTAACTCTAACTCAGTTCCCTTCACACGGTTTGCCTTTAGCCAATGAGAAACCACTGACTTGGTCAGTAAAAGGTGAACTGCCATCAATTACTCTATAACGGTCATTCTATGATTCAATGATAACTTTCCATTTATGAATACCATTATTTTAATTTAACTACACTACAGTACATAATTCCTATTCAACCCACAAATTATGTAACAAGGGCAGATGAATGTATGTTTTGCTGGTCAGACAAACAAACTGTATGTCCATGTATAGTATTCCATAGGAGAATGTTATTTCTGATTTGTACTTAATTTTTCCAGCAGTGCCAGGCATAGCTTGCTCATTTTGCTTGAGGGGTTTGTGAGATAAGAGGTAATGGCCATACAGCTGTAGAGTGCTTGCTTCCAAAAACTGCACTCAGTATCCTTTGTTAGTTCCCATCAAGTGTGTTCTCCAAGAATTTTGTTAAGTCCACATTGTGCAGCCATACAGTAGTACTTTATGGCTACAGCTTGGAAGTATTTCCACTTTTATTTTATCAGAGGTTAGATTTCCATACAGTCATTTGTACTTTTAAATTTTAACTTTTCTGGATGTAAATTGTACGTTTGGAGCATCCTTCATATTTTAGGATAAGTATTGGGTACTAAGGATTAGAGATATGAAGGCAAATGTCTTTTGACATTGGCACACTGTTTAAACTGAGACAAACTAAAACTGATGACATTCCAATGTTCATTCAGCATTTTAGCAGCTGTCAAATCTACTGCCATTTCGATTTCCCATCTACAACATGCAATAGTGGTTCTAGCAGACTCACTTCTCTGACATTACATTAAGACGACTGGTTCCAGTTCCTTTAATATAGGAAGCTGACAGTTTGTCAGATATCAAAGATGAAGATTTAAAATTGAGTGACAGCAATGTAAAAGCTAATATAGTTACATGCAAGCAAGATAAGACAGACACAGAAGAAGAATTTATTTTATAACTTTTCTTAACTGATAAGTGAAGAAACATTATTGCTTTTATTATTTCTATCATTTAGTTATTGCTGATTTTGAAATCATTAAACTGTCTATTTTCTTGAAGAGACCTGGCATTGGTCTTAGCTATTAGCATCAGGCTTGTTTGTTCATTTATTTTATTTTTTTTGTGGCATATCAACCTCAGTGGTTCATTTAATACCAACAAAGTTTTGAAATAAATTCATTTTTGATGGGTACTCAATTTTTTTATGAACAGATTTTTTCTATTTAAACCATAGCTGGGATCCTAACAGATATTACCACTCCAGGTCAGAGTGGACCTGGGAGTAATGTTGATGAAGGGGTACTCTACATTTCCCAGAGCTCCAGAACTGGAACTTCACCATCAGATTTATTTTAATGTCATACCCAGGACATGAAGATCCTTAGTCACTGCCTTCCAGCACATATATGATAAAAAGAGTTGGGATTTACCATAAGGGCAATAGGGTCGGGAAAGTTATATAGGTGCTAGTGCTTAACATGAAATGCCCAGTCAATTGATCAAAGGGAGCCTCTCCATTTGCTCGTCTAGCCTAAGTAAGGGCCTAGGTTGAATGTTACATGTCATGGACTGCTCATCCACCAGGATTCTGTATTTAAGCATCACAGGTCAACACTTACAGCCAACAGATGGTTTCATGAGGGCACTCTTACTCCTTTGCAGAGGCGCAGTCAGTGTATTCTAAAGCTCCAACTGACAGGATTGATTAGGGTAAGGCAAATGTTTGCAATATTCTGGTAATTTGAGGCACAATTTACAGCTCCGATGCCTTTGCCTAAGTTGTTGTAGCAAGATCGAACGGTAAAACCCACAAACCTTTGAGGAGCCGGTCGAAGAAGAGACAGCGAGTGGCATGTTGTGTGTGTGAGCGGCAAGCAGAGAAGGTGAAATGTGACAAGTTCGAGGCGGGCACAAGACGAGTTGTGAAGGGGGTGAAAGCGTGAGAGTCCTTGAGGCCGCAATTTGTAGGTTTCGAGTCTCATGGCTGGTGAGACGAGAGTTGTGACGTGTAAAATTTCACCCAGACCTAGTATAAAAGGGGACGTTTGGATAGATGAGGACAATGGCGGAGAGTGAACATGACAGGATAAGTTTGTCAGAATTCGTCTTCTCAAGGTTGCAAAAAGTAAATTTGCCTGTGATACGTGTTTCTTGTAGAATACAGAGGTTCGATACCAGCCCTCACCAACTCGGTGTATGAGTAGACAGGGATGTGTGCGGTAAAGTGAGAGCTGATGGTAGATATGGTGCTCCACCTCAGATGCAAAAAACAATCTCTTTGGTCTAGAAGAATTAGTGAAAAAGGGATAGACTCCCTTGCTGTCTGGCTGATACCAACATTAGGCCTCCATGTCAACTTTATTTACTATCACAATACTACCAATCACAGTGGGTACCTACAACTGCTTTAGTCATGTGATATACACACCACAAACTAGCATGTATCAAAATATTTGTAAAGTTTTTGACTCACTGTAGGGGAAATTTTAAAAAAAGATCCCTGTAGAATAACAACAAATTAGTAACTAGTTTTTAGAAAGTTTGAATTTGCATAGCAAATCAGAACAAGTAGATTTTTTTTGCTGTAAGCTACAGATTATATGCACTGTGATTATCTCAAACATAGAAAAATAATGAAATATATAAGAAAAAAACATTTGAATAATGGATATAAAAACTCTTTAATTCTTTTTAATGTATCATTTTTAAACCTTAGGCCTATGGTCACCAGCTACTCTGTACCTGAATTCACAAAATGAAATTTTAAAAAATCAAGTTAACAAAACAAATTCGAATTTGCTTCAGGTTGAAAAATATTTGCACTATTACATCAATAAAAAAAAGAAAAACAAGTGGAACTCCAAGATCATAATGCTCAAGTCTAACACACACACATACACGTATACCAGCCCTGTCAGCTGGGGCTTTAGTATACACTGACTGCACCTCTCCGACTGGGAAGCCAGTGCCAGGGAATAGCGTAGCATAGGGTCCGATGGGGCAAAATGAGACACCTCTATATCTTCGCACTGGATAACTCTAGGGTTATGAAACCAATGTCAGACATCACCATGGACCAAAGGCCAACTGATTGTGTGCCGACCCTCTCCAACTGGGAAGCCAGTGCCACGGAATAGCGGTAGCGTAGTGTGACCCATGATGCTTAAGGATGAAACCTTTGGTCTTTACTTAGGCTAGTCAGGCAGTCGGTTACAAACAAATAGAGACTGAATCTCCATTACTAATAGAGATTATTGTAAATGAATAGCAGCATGAGGGAAGAGTAAGAATGGTTATTAAAAAATCATCATCATCATGTCACGCTGTTAATCTCTCTCCATCTGTCTCTATCACTCATCATTCTCAGGAGGTCCTCTATGCAGCACCCTGTATCATTGTTTCGATGTCATAGATAATTCTATCGGTGGCTGTTTTGTTGACTCATCAATAGGCGCTAGTCTTAGAGATGAGGAGCAGTAGTTTCCTAACTGAACTATTTGATCATGGTTGTTGACACGTTTCAGGTTCCTCCGCCAGCATATATGCAGCAATCCATTGTCCCATTTTGGATCATACTGCCGTATCTCAAATTAAAAAAACGTGAGATGAATGTAGAGATCTCTCTTCTTGT
>CM042157.1:44228257-44258173 GCA_023376005.1 Doryteuthis pealeii | reverse complement strand
CTCCCTTCCCCTCTCTCTTCCTCTCTCTCTCTCTCTCATCATCTCTCTCCTCCCCCTGCCCCCCGTGTTCGACCCCTCGGGCCTCTTCTTCTCTCTCCTTTTTTTTCTCGTTCTTCCCTCGGTTTCTGCTCTTCCGGTCCTCCTCCGGCGCCGCCCCCGTTTTTCGCCCTTTTCTGCGTCGTCAACTCCGTCCCCCCGCCGGGCTGGCCCCGGCCTGGCCCGTGGCCTCTCCCTTTCATTTCTGGCCCTTCTCCTCTGGTTCCCTTGTCTTCCCTCGCTCTCTCTCCGTCTCGTGCCCTCCCTTTCTTCCCCGCCTGGTCCTTCCGTTTCCCTTACGTCCCCTGAGGCTCTCGAGCTTTTTTCCCTTCTTTTTCCCTTCTACTTCCCCCTTTCCCTTCTTGCTTTTCTGCGCTGTCTCTTTACTTTTTTCTCTGCTGGTCGCTTCGCCTCTCTGTCCCCCGTTTGTGCCCGTTTGCGTGGCCGTCTTGTTCTCCCGGTATTCCTTTGCTGTGCTTCCATGCTTTGTCTCTCGTTTCCCCTCCCCTGCCTTCTGCCTTGCCCTTTCTTTCGCCGTGTGTGCCGTCCCGTCCCTCCCTCCTCTTTTGCTTTTGCCCTTTGCCTTTGTGGTCCCTTTCCGTTTTCTTCGTTGTCCTGACGTTCTTGCTTTTCGGTTTCTTCCTCTTCTCCTGGGTTGGCTTCCGGGTTGCTTTTCCTTGCGGGCATTCTTCGCGCTCCTTTCCTTCCCGGCCTCCGTTGTGCTGTCTGGTTCGCCCGCTCGTCTCACAGCCCTCTCTCCATTGCCCTATGCCCGCTTGCGTCCTTGTTGGCTGCCCCCACCTCCCCACTTCTGGCCCGTCCGGCCCTTTTTTCCCGTCTTTTGTGGGCTTGCTTGCCGCCTTGCTCCCCTCTTCTACTCCTTTTCTTCCTTCTCCTCTTCTTCTTTTGGCCGGCCCCTGCCCCGTATTTTTTCCTTCTTTTGCCTTGTTTAGTCTGTTGTTATTTTGCTGCGGCGTTCTTTGGTTGACCTCGCTCACTCTCTGCCTGGTTCTTCCCCCCCCTCCTCTTTCCCCTCGGGGTTTCCTTTTCCCCTGTCCCCGGTTTTTCTTGCTTCTTGCGCTCGTCCTCCTCCTTCTCGGCGCGCGTGTTGTTCTCCTGCTTTGTCTGCGGCCTGCTCAGCCCCTACCCTTCTTTTTGGCTTGCGTTGTCGGGTCTCCTGCCTCGTGGCAATGACCGCTCACGCCTTTCGTCGTTTCGTTATCCACTTTGGCCCTCCTCAACGCTACCGCTGCGCCACACCGCTGTCTTTGGTATTGGGTTTGTCTCTGATTGTTTACCGGCACTCGTCCCCCATCGCGTGGAGGGGTCCTTTCCGCGCTTGCCACCCCTTCCCGCCGTTCTTGCCCGTCCCGTCGCATTCTCTCTCCTGACGTCACATCCGCGCTGTCTTCTTCTCCAGCTCCATGAGCCATTTGTTTGCTTCATCCCCCGTATCTCGTCCCCCAGCTGGGACCCACTCCCCGGTACTGTCTCGCCCTTGGATCGCTACGATCTACTACAGCGGTCCCTGAGTGGTCGTCTGAACCGCGGGACGCCCCTGGGCTCTGCCGGGGCGATCGCTCAGGGCATTCCTAGCGTTTCTAGTCCACCCCCGCGGTGTCCCAGCGCCTGGGCCCCCCGCGAATAGGCCCCCGTTTCGCATTACCTCGCGCTAGTTCTCAGCCTACGCTTCTCGACGTGGCGCTGGTCTCCCTGTAGTCGCGACCATCACGCCCCCGCCCCCCGCCTCTCCGTCGCGGCCCCCTGCGTGTGCCTTGCCTCCTACCTTCGCATTCTCCGCGGTTGGGCTTTTGGCTGCTCGGCGGGCCCATCGGGTTGGGCCCGCGCCCCCGCTGGTTTTCGTGACTCCGCTTCGTTGTTCCGCTCCTTGTTGTCTGTGCCGCTTCTTCTAGCGTATCCTTGCCCGTGCCTCGGGGGTTGTTTTTTGCGCTCTTTGGGGTGCGCCCTCTCTCCTAGGCGCTCGTTGTTGTGTTTTGGGTTTTGCGTGTCGTGTTTGTTTGTCGTTCTCCGTCCCTCTCTTCTCGGCTAATGTTCCCCTGGCTTGCCTGTGTTGCCTTGTGGTCCCCTTTTTTCTCCCCCCTTGCCTTCCTCTTTCCGTTGGTTCCGGCCTCTATATTGTCGTGCGTTCTCGGAGGCTCCTTCCCTCTGTTTTCTACCTCTGTCTCGACGTAATCATAGATGCTTGCACTGTCCTTCTCCTGTCTCTTGCTCCCGCACCCGTGCGGTCACGCAATGCTCTGCCAAGTTCCTCGCCCACCTCGCTCCCCCCCCTCAACGCACGCCCTCTCTCTCTCTCTCTCATCTCTCTCGTCTCTCCTTCTCTCCTCTTTGGGCTGGTTTAGCTCCGTCCGTCCGCGCTCTCCCCCCGAGCACCCATCCAACCGGTTCCGCCCGGTTGCCCTCCCGCCGTCCCTTCGACTTCGCCCCCCTCCTGTAGTCTTGCGTTCCCCCCTCTCGCAGCCTTTCGCGCGGCTCCCTCTGTCTCCGCCCCGCCCCAGTGCTCCCTGTCTCGGCGCTACGTCGCATCGCCCCGCCTGCGTGTGCTTGCCTCCTATTGCTCATCCACTGCTCACGGCCCGTAGCTCCTCATGCCGGCCGCCTGTCTCGCCCCTTACCCTCTGCGCGCCCTCCGCGCCCCCTGCCATCGCTCCACTTCCCCGGCTCTGTCCTCTGTTGCCCCCGCCACGCCCCCGCCCTCACTCTTCTCCTTACTCCTGTGTGGTATCCTTCTGTGCCTTCCCCCGCCCCCTCTCTTCTGGCTCTGCGCCCTCTCTTCTCTCTCCTCTGCGCTCGCTGTACCCTCTCCTCTCTTCTCCACTCTCCTCTCGTCTCCTCTCTCTCTCTCTCTTTCGCTGTGCGCGCCTCGCTCTCCCAACCCCTCTGTCTCGCGCTCTCTCTCCTGTGTCGCCTGTGCTAGTGTGTCCCTTGTCTCTTCTCTGGTGCGGTGTGTGGCGCTCCTCTGGCTGAGCGTCCTCGCCCCACTCCCCAGTTACGCCCTCCGCTTAGCCGCCCCCTCGCCCATCTCGTTGGCCCGCTCTGCCTCCCCTGTTCCTCCCTCCCGCTTCTGGGTCCCTCTCGGCGGGGCTGGGCTCTCCCCTTGGTCCGTCCCCTGTCTCGGCGCCGGCCCTCTGCCTTCCCCCCCTGTTCCCTCCCTTCCCCTTGCCCCTTGTGCTGCCTCTGCTGCACTGCCGCGGGGTATTGGTGTCTCTCTCTCTCTCTCCTCTATCTCCTCTCTCTCTCTCTCCTTTCCACCCTCCGTCTGTTCCTCTGTCCCTCCCTCTCTGCCCTCTCTCCTTTTCTGTGTGGGTATTCTCTCTCTGTTGTGTGTGTGTGTCCCTCTCTTCCTCCCCCCTCTGTGTTCTCCCCCCTCTCTCTCTGTCCCTCGTCCCTATCTCTCCTTTCTCTCTTCCCCCCCCTTGTGTATCCCCCCGTTCTCTCTTCCCTAGCTCCCTCTCTCTCCTCCTGTCTCTTCCTTTTTGTGTGTGTCTCTCTCTCCTCCCCCCCTCTGTGTCTCCCCCCCTCTCTGTCTGCTACCTCTTCTCCCTCTCTCCTTCTCCTGTGTGTCTGCCTCTCTTCCTCCAGCCCTCTGTGTCCCCTCTCTCTCTCCGTTCCGATCCCTACCTACTTCCCCCGCTGTGCCTCCTTCTTGTCCCCTTTCTGCGGCGTCCCCGGTCCCCCCCCTCCCCCTTGCTTTTCTGTTCCTCTTTCGCCCTCCCACGGCCTGTCGTTTTGGCGACCCACCCCCTCCCTGTTGCCCGCCGCGCGTCTTCGCCCTTTCACCTCGTCTCTGCGTCGCGCGCTGGCTGCTCCTTTTCCCTCTTTTCTCGTCTTGCCTCCCTCGCTTCCGCCGTCTTCCCTGTCTCCTCCCTCACCCGGGCCTTGCTTACCCGCTTCCTTTCAGCGCTCTCCTTCACTCCGCCTCGCCTCGCTCTCTGTCCTTTTGTCTCCCCTATTGCCTTGCTTCCTCTTCTCCCTTTTTCTTTCTTGGCTCTTTTTTCGCCCTCTCTTTTGTTCTCTTTCCCTCCCTCGCTGCCCTCGCCCGGTCTCCCTCCCTCGGTCCGCGTGGCCCTGGGGCGTCCTGGTGCTGCCGGGTCCTCCCCTTCTCCCGCCCTCTCCCTTCCCTCCCGCTCGTTTCCTGTCCTCCTCCGCCTCCGCCCCACCCCATGCTTTCCCGCCCTCTCTGTCCCCCGGGTTGGGTGTTGCCTCCGGGCCTCGGGTTTGGGCCTCCGCTTTGCCTGCTCCGACCCGCTTGCTCCGCGGGGGCGCTGTTGCCCCCGCCTTTCGTCTCCGTCCGGCCCCCGTGGCGTGCTGCCTCTCCGTCCCCCTTTCGTCTCTTCCCCTGTTGGTCCCCATGTCCTCTGCGCGCCCCGCTTGCGCTCTCCCGCGTTCCCCCCCTCCTCCCTGCGTCTCGCACGGTGGTTTCTCCCTCTTCCTCTTGGTGGGTCGCTTCTTTTGTTGTGGCCTCTCTATTTCTGCTTGTCGTTTTTGGGGTCTGGCTGCGTCGGCGCTGCCTCGGCTCTTCTCCCTTGCTTTTTCCTGCTCTGTCTGGTTTCTTCTTCTTCCGCTGTTGTTTCGCTGTATGCCTTGTTTTTCGTGCCCCCCCCCCCCTTCTTTGGGGCTTCCCCTCTCATTTCCCCTCTTGGCTGTGTCCCCTCCACCTGCCTGGTGCGCTTCTCGCTCCCTGTCTCTCTCCCTCTCTTCCTTGGTTCCCCCCCCCCCGCCTCGCGGCGTCCCTCCGTTTTCCCGCGTCCCCTGCGCCCTCTCTCCCCATTTTTCCCTTCGCTCTTTTGCCTTCCCCTCCTCCTTTTCTCCCCCCTCCTGTCTCCCCTCCCCTTCTGTCCCGCGCCCTCCGCCCCCTGCCCCGCTCTTCCGGCCCTGTGCCCCTTTTCCCTGTCCCCTCTGGCCTTGCCTGTGCCCCCCCGCCCCTCTTTTTCTTCCTGCTTTGTTTCGCCGCCTCCGCCCTTCTCTTTGTGCCCTTCTCCCTGGCCGTCCCGGGGCGTACTGTGGGTGTCCGGTTTTTTTTTCGCACCCCCCATCGCGCCCCTTGTTCGTAGTCCTCGCTTCTCTGCGTGCCCCCTCCTTCTGCCGCTTGTGCCCTCTCCCCTGCCCTTTTGTCCCTCCCTCTCCCTGTCGCCCCTTTCCCTGCGCGGCTCCTTTTCTTTCCCCGGCCGCTCCCGCTTCTCTCTGACCTTGCCCCTTGGGCCACTTCCCTTTTCCTTTACCAGCCCTTCCTTGTTTCCCGGGCCCTTTTTCTGTTTTGGGTTTTTTTTTCTTTCCCTCTTCTTGTCGCCTTACTTCCGTCCCCCTCCCCCTCTTCCTCGTCTTCCGACTTCCGCCTTTTCTTTGCCCCCTGCTCCCGCCCCTGTTCCCCTGCCCTTCCTCCTTCCCTCCTTTTTTTTTTTTCGCTGTCGCCCCCTGCTTCTTGCCCCCTCTTTTTCTTTTTTTCGCCCGGTGCTCCTCCCGTTTGTTTTCGCTTTGCCTTTCCTCCTCCCCGTGCCTGTTTCGCCTTCCTCTCTTTGCCTTTGTGTTTTCCTTTCCCGCCTTCCTTTCTTCCGTGAGTCGGGTTTTTTTTGGTTTTTTCCCTCTCCTCCTTTCTGAGCCCATTTTCCCCCTTTTTTTTTCTTTTCCTGGTTTCTCTATTTTTCCCCTCTGGCGGGCCCGGTTTTTTTTCCCCTTCTGCCTCCCGTCCCGGTGCGCTTGCCCGCCTCTTCCTCCACCCGCCTTGTTCCGGCTACTGCCTCCGCCTGGGTGCCCTGCCCGTCCTTTTCCTCCCTTTCTTTCTTCGGGGTCCGTCCCAGCGATGGGGGTTCCCTCCCCGTGCTTCCTGTCTCTCTTCTCTCTCTCTCTCTCTATTCTTCTCTATCTCCTCTCCCCGCCCCTCACCGCCCCCGTCCTCGGTCTCGCTCTCGCCCCCCCGTCGTCCCCCTTGTGCCCCCGTGCTCTTTCCCCTCTATGGGGTTCTCCCCTGTCCTTCCCTTGCCTCCTTTTCCGCTCCCCTTCCAATCCTTGTCCCCGCCCTTCTCTCCCCTGCGGTATTCTTCCTCGCCCCTTTTTTTGTTGCATGCCCCCCGGCTCTTTCCCGTTTGCTCCGCGCAGGTCCCTCTATCTTCTATCTCCTCTCCTCTTCTCTCGTTATCTATTCTCTCCTATCCTTCTCTCTGGCCGCCGTGCCCCCGTTTGGTGCCTCTTGTCGCGTCTTTCGTTTTTTTTGCGGTGTTGGGTTTTTTTTTTTGTTTTTGTCCCCTCCTTTTGAACTTTGCATCTCCGCCCCCCCCCCCTCCGGGCGTGCCTCCGCTCTGCTGCTGCTTTTGTCCCCTCGCCCTCTTGGCTCCCTCTCCTCTGCTTCATCTATCACTTGTTTCTTCTTCCCCGCATTGTGTGCTGTTTTCCTTCGCCCCTTTTCTCTCCTCCTCTCTATCTCTTTTCCTTGTGTGCTGTTTTCCTTCCCGCTTTTCTTCCTCCCTCTCTCTCTCTTTTTTTCTTCCTTCCTCTATGCCTCTCTTCTACTCTCTCTCTCTCTTCCCTTCTCTTCATCTCTCTCTCTCTCTTCTCTCTCCTCTCTCTCTCTCCCGCCTTCTCCTCTCTCTACCCCGCCTTGTGCTCTCTTCCCCGGCCTTGTGTGCTGTTTTTCACTTCCCCATTTTCTTCCTCCTATCTCTCTCTCTCCTCTCTCTCTCTCTCCTCATCTCTCTCTCTCTATCTCTCCCGGCCTCGTGTCTGTTTTTGCTGTGTCGCCCTTCCCCTCCGCCCCGTGCTCCGCCGCGACTTCCCCTCCCCCCTCCCCCTTCTCTCGTTTTTTGATTTTTCCTGCTTCCCTGCTCCCCTTCCCTTTCCCCTCCCCCCTTTGTGGCCCTCCTTCCCTGTTCTCCCTCCTCCGTACCGCACTCGCCTGCCCTCACTTTGGTTTCCCCCTGTTCCGTGTCCCCTTTCTGTTGCCTGTTTTTTGCGCCCCTTCTTCCTCCCGATTTCCTCTTCCTCTGCCTCCTGTTTGCCTCTGCCGCCCTCTTTCCCCGGGCCCCCGCGCTGCTCGCGCTTCTTCCGTGCTGCGGCCGTGCCCTCTGTCGTGACGCAGTGGCTCCCCCGCCCCGTCCCCGCATTTTCCGGGGCCGGGCTCCTATGCTCTGTTCCCGGTCGCCCTTTCCTCTTGCGCGCCCGTGGCGCGTCGGGGCTGTGCTCCCCCGCCGCCCCGCTTCCTTTTTGCTGTCCTCTGTGTTCCTTGTGTTCGTCCTTATCCCTGTCTCCTCCACTGGTCTTGCTTTTTGCTCCCTCCTCCTTGTTTTCTTCGGTCCCTATGTCTCTTTTTCCTTGTTCTATTCTTCCATGTCTGCTTCTATTTTCGGTACCCGGCTTCCCGGCGTTTCTTTGGCTCCCCGCCCCTCCCGCTTTGCCTTCCACAGCACGTGGCGCCGCCCTTTTCTCTCCTTTGCCCCCGCGGGCCTTGGCGTTTCCTCCCCTGTCTCCTCTCCGTCCCTGTGCCGTCGCTCCGCGTCGCGTTTTACCATTCTCCTCTTACCCTTTGGCCTCTTTGGCTTCTTTTCCCTTCTTGTCGTCTCTTGTCCTCTTCCCCATTGGTTTTGGCCTTTGGTGGCCTCCGGCACCTTCTCTTGCCCTTCCGTTTCCCTGCGCCAGTTCATGCGTTTTGCCCGCCCCCCCTGCTGCCGGCCCCGCATGCACTCCTTCCCCCCCTTGTGTCGCTTCCCATCCCGCTGCGGCCCCCAGTCTGCCTAATCCCCCTACTCCACATTCTCTAGCCTCCCTCCCCGATTTCCGACTCCTATTTCTCTCCCCGTCTCCTTCTACCTTTCCGGTTCTCTCTTTTTTTTCTTCTGTTCCCCACTTTTCATGGCCTTTTGCTTGCCTTATTCTTTCCCTTTACGGCGCTCTCGCGCCGGCTGCGCTCCCCTGCCCCCGTTCCGCCTCCGCGGCCCTTTTGTTGCCCCCCCCCTCTGTCCCTGGCCGCCTGTTTTCCCCTGTCCGCGGCTCCCTTTCCCCTCCCTTTCTTCGCCTCCCCCGTTGGCCGCGTGGCCTCTTGTGCTTCTCCGGCCCGGGCGTCCTCCTCTTTTGCTCGTGCTCGCCCGGGCGCTTGTTTTTGCTGCGCTTGTCGCCCCCCACCTCCGCGTCCGCTCCCCCTCCCCCCCCCCTTCGCTATCCCCTCTGTGCTTCTCCTCTGCTGCGTTGTGGGCGCTGAATTGCCCGAGGCCCTTGCCCTTCCTCGGCTCGGTGCTCTCCTGCCTGCGCTCGTCCCCCGCCCCTGCCTTTCCGTCTCTTTCTCTTACCCCTTCCCACCTTTCCCCCCTTCGGCTCTTTCTCTCCCTCTCTCTTTCTGTCCTCGCTCCTACCCTGGAAGCCCGGTCTGCCTGCCCCCTGCTCTCCCGTCCATTTCTGGTCCCTCGCCGGGGACGCTTGGGCTCTCTCCCTTGGTTCGGCCAACCCGTCTCGCGCACGGCCCCTCTGCCTCCCTGTTTCCCCTCCCGCTCGCCCACCTTGCCGCTTGTCTCCCCTCCTGCTCGTGCCGCGGGGTTGGTCATATGTATCTTTCTGTCCTCTTTTGTCTTTTATGTCCTGTTTGTCTTCCCTTCTGTTCCGTTCTTCCGCCTCTCCCTGCTTTTCTTCCTTCCTTGTGCCTTGTTCTTGCCCCTCCCCCTCCGCCTCTCTCCCCGTCCTGCCGGTTTTGCTCCCCGTTCCCCTGGTTTTCTCTCCCTCCTCCCGTTCGCGTTGTGCTCCCCCGCTCCGCCCCCGCTCTGTCCCCCCTTCGCTATTGCTCTGTAGCGCCTCTCGCTCATATAAGCTGCGCTTGGCCTTGGGTGCCAAACATATCTCTCCCTTGTCCCCGGACATAGAGACCCCCCTGTCCGCCCTCTCATAGCGTCTATATAACACACATACACAATGGCCCCGGCCGCTCTCTTATAGAGATACAGAGAGCACATCCCCCCGCTGCACCTACAGCTGAGTGGTGTTCTTGCTTCAGGTGATGAGGGGGGGCTTGCTTCACCCCTTCGGCTCCTCCCCCTCGTGTGTCCGATCGCCCTTTTAGCTCTCCCCTGTGGGTCTGCCCCGTACCATGCCCTTCTCAATTACATATAACCAAACATACATATACTATCCCCAGCCTTTCGTCACATACACAGAGTATTAGATCTACATAGTATATAGACATAGTTCCATGTGCTCAGCTCCTAGTCTGTCTATAGATAGACTAACATAATATAGATATTGGAATTCTTCTTCTTGTATATACATTCCCATCCCTTTGGCGGTTTCTCTCCCGCACATTTTGCTGATCTTCTCCGCCCCGTTTTGGCCACTCCCACCCCCCACCTTTACATATACATATACATACTCACACATACACTCATACATAGACTATCCGATTTCTTCCGCACCCCTTTGTTTTTTGTATGCCTTTTCGTTTCTCCCCCGTCCTCTGGCCTACACATATTATACACTATCACAGATTTGCCGCTCCTCACTCCTGTCGTTCTCCCGCCCGCTTACTCACTGCCATACTACATAACATATAACACACCCCCTCTCCGTGGCCCGTCTCCATACACAACATCACAGATGTCTATACATACAGACAGATGCTCCCTTTCCGTTTTTGCTGCTACACAGACACATAGGATAGTAATACACACATAGTGTACGTGTGTCCCTGAGCCTGATACCACTTCTTCCTTCTCCTTCTTACCCCTTCTTCCACAGACCACACCCAAAGCCACAGACCCCTCTGTTTCACCCCTTCCTCTTTCACCCGCCCCGCGGGTGTTGCTTTTGCTCCGTTTCTTTCCTCTTATCGTACACTCCCCACTCTCTCTCCGTCTGCTTTTTTTTTCCCCGTGCCCTTTGCTTTCCTGCCCTAGGCGTGGCTTCTTTCGACAGCATATGCACCCCCTTGTTGAGACTCACACCTTTCCTGCTTACATTGCCAACCATCCGATAAGACCCCTAAAAAAACATCCGCGCACGCTCGACCGTTGTACTACACCCTTTACACTTTCAGTCATACACTCCTGTTCATACTATCACTCACAGTACACAACTACGCCTCCATACAGACCCCTCTTCGCCCCCACACTATCGAACTATAACTAGCAGCACTTCGCTCTGCTGCCTGCCCTCTGCCGCGGGGTGCTCCCACACACCCTTCTATTGCGGCCAACCATCGATGGACAAACATAAAAAAAAAACACACGCTGGCCCCCTGTACTGCCTGCGCCCCTCTAGCTCACACGCACAACACCTCGTCTCAGAGACGACACCGACACAGACATCATCATCACCCCCCCGTTCTTCGATACACATACAGGCGCCCCGCCCCTTCCTCCCCTCCCCTTCCTCGCCCTTCGCCTTCAGCACACCTATATTTATCTTTCATCATCTACACGATAGACACAGCACAACACACAACACACAACACACACCACGAGCCCTTTTGGTTCCCACACCATTACATACCACACACAAACACACACCTCATGGCCCCGCCCCTTGGCTCACACCACCACCACCCGTACATCGTCACTCACTTCACACACATACATCCCCGGGCACCTTTCATTCTCATCTTACCATCCCTCCTTCCTACCTTGCCGTCCTATTCGCCGCTCCTGTCACACACCCCACGCCGCCTTTCAGCCACACACACCACACCGGGCCCCCGCGCGCGCGCTCCCCGTCTACACTAATAGCACAGAGCTTCAAGTGCCCCTGAATGCAGGTTAGAGATCGATGATATTCCCATCGTCTACACCTCGTCCCCTGGGACAGCACGAGCCACCATCGAGACCACCGGTGTCTTCTTTCTCGCTCGTCCCGATGCCTTGTGGTCCGTGCACACATGAGCACTACACAACCCCCTCTTCCCCTGCTGGGGGGTGCTCCCTCCGTGCCCGGCGTCCGTCGTCAGCTCTACGACGCGCACACGCAGGCCGCACGCACGCAGCGCCGCGGAGCCCCTGCGGCGGCGGCCGTCGGCGTTTACCGCTCGCCCATTTTTTTCTTTTGCTTTTCTGGCTCACACACACAGCACAACAGCATACACAGCGCAGCGCAGAACATTCACTACAGCACATAACTTCCTATCCACGATTACATCCATACCACCATCTCACAACTTACCCATCTATCATGATACCAATTCTATAGGTTTATTGTGCTATGGTCAATATCATATCTTGACACCACATCGTTGAATATTACCCGGCATACTCAAACTACCTTACGTTACCCATACGCCCCACTACATTTACAGTGACTCCCAGGCCCCCTGCTTTTGTCCGTCCCTCTCCTCCCCGTGTATAGACCACACTCTATCACCAAACCCCACAACCACCATACACACCTCATTACCCATGTTACTTCTCGCGTCCACCCCCTTCTTTTTTCTTTCTTACACATATACTATACTCAACATACTCTCGCACGCCTCTGCCTCCCCGTTGCCCTTCCTGGCTAGCACACACGTTCTCACACTCATCATATGCTCAGCCATCGCATGCCCTCTCCGTTTCCCCTTCCTTCTCCTTCTTCTATTTTGCTTCTACTGCTCTTTATCAGGATACTCTACATAACATACAATACATCTCTCTCTCTCTCTCACCTCTCTCACACTATACACATCATACATCACACACACACCACGTTGGTCGCCTTCCTTCCCTTGCCCCGGCTTTTGCCCCGGCCGCACTTCCATCGCACACGACTCATAGCGATTACATTAGCCTTGCCCCACCTCATCTACACACATATAGCATACTTGTGCTCACACCGCTCTGTTTTCTTTCCTCTACATTGCTACATTACACTATTACATACTCTAGAGCTTTTGGTCCCCCTCACCTGCTCTTCCTCGTTTTTTTTCTTCTTATCGATCGCACCTCATCTTCTCCACTCACCCATATCATACATACCTATCACATACACCTATACAGCTATATCAACACACACGACGACTCCCTGCCCGTGTTAGATCACAATCACCAAAAAAAACTAATCTTACCTCCAATCTCGTTCCCTGTTTTCCTCGCTGGTTTCGCTGAAAAAAAGATCTAGCAATATTCTCACCAGTAAGCCAGATACTATAATACTCTCCTTCCTCTCCCTTCTCTTTTCTCTCGTCTGTCCTGTCGTCCCGTCTTTCTTCCTTGCTCCGCTCGACTCATCGATTCTCTCCACACATTTCACGCTCGTATCACTCCGCGACGCGCGACGCGCGACACACACAGCGCTACAGCGCTAGCTCGCTGCGGGGTCTTCCCTTGTTCCACAAAAAAAGAAAAATACCATATTCTCATTGCTACCTAGGTAATCATAAAATCCTACACGAATCGCCACTAAATTCCATATCAGGAGCCTCTGTCCCTTTGCCCCCCTCCACTATACGACGCACTACTCACCACACACCACACTACTGAGTACTCCCTCCTGGTCCCCCACCCTGTGCCCACCTGGTCATTCTCGCTCCCTTCGCCTGTCATTCCATTGCCCTGCCCCATTCATTCAAACTCCCCGTCGCCACCTGAGTGCCTGGGGACATATGGCTCCAAGTGGTTTTGGGTGTTTTCACGGTGTTCAGCGCTGCCTTTTCCGGTTTTCTTTCCCACCCTCTTTTTGGTGCCACCCCGAAGCGGCTTCAAACGCCGCGCGGCACAGCCGCGCAGGTGGATTTCTGCTGCATGCTTTATGACCGGTGTTCATCAGTCGCCGTGCCCAGGGGTATTCCCTAGCCTAGGGCGACTCATCCTCGTTCCGGCCTGACTCCCCTGGCCGAGCATCCTTTTGGAGGACGGTGGCACGTCTTTTTGACAGGCCTAGTTGCCAAGGGGTTCCTCCGGTAAAGGCCCATGGGAGTTTGTTTTTTAATTTCCTTTATTCTTATTTTATCCTCTCCCCGCGCTACACAAATTCCCGCAGAAATTACATCATTGCCCCGCCCACTACATCCGCACATTGCATTACATCCATCTCTTTGACCCCCAAAAACATCTCGGCCCCAATCCATCTCATTAGCATGCCAGCACCCCCTCCCATATCACTGGGCCCGCTTTTCCCCACCACCACTTCCAAACCAGCCCCCAAGTTCTCCTCTTTTTCTCCTCCCTTTCGCACTTTTAACTCCTATCAGTTAACCTCACTTTTTTTTCTTGTGCCTCTTCGTTTACTCTGCATTCCCAAATATCTCTCCGTCACGTCCTAATTTATTGGTCTCCCTGCCAATGTTGTACAATCGCGCTTTCTTACTTGCTTCCTGGCTTGATCTGGTGCTATCTGTCTGGTCTGTCTTTTTTCTTTGCTGTTTCTTTTTCTTAGTGTTGGTTGAATGCCTGGTTGTTAGTTTGTTTCTTGATTCCCTCCGCACTTTCTATCTTCGTGACTTCCTTTTCTTCTTTTTCGGACCAGACCGCCCCCATGCGTGTGAGTCTTTACCTGCTCCTTCTTGGGTCCAGCCGTCCCGGTGGGCCTTGCCCCTAACCACTCTCATCGGTCAGTGTTTTAGAATTCTATCTCCTTCCCGCTTGCCGCCCGGGAGGGGTCAAAACCTGGGTTGTGTTTCTCCACTCACTCTTTCTTGTAATCTCGTGCATACTTATGAGGGTGAGTCAAAAGTTGCCATTTTGTTTTGGACCGGTATATTGGTGCTGGGCTTGATATGGCCAGTGGATTGATGTGGGAGGCCTTCCCCCCGCCTGTCTCTAAACCGTGGCACGTTGGTGTTGCCAATCATGGCACTGCTCAGCACCACACAGATCTGTCCTTGCTCCACAGGTCGCCCCCCATGGCCATCGTGACCCCTTTGGGGGGGGTTTTGATCCTTTACGTGCTATGGGAGAGTGGGTGTGATTCTAGGTCCGCTTTTTTGGTGTTCCTGTGTTTGTTTATCCCTTCGTGTTATGTTGTATATGCTTACCCTTGGATATTGCCTCCATTTGCCCAGGTCAGCTTGGTCCTGGTCTCAGGTATGCATGTGAGTCCTACACATTGCGGATGCATGACCTCCACACAGTGCTGAGTTGTCACCTTTGTTTCTTTTGTTCCTGTTCTTGTGGTCTATGTTCCTTTGATCTTTGCCACTACTAATCATTCCATCGCTTGCAAAAGAATATTCGTTTCAGCATGACTTTTATCTCCTGTGTCCACCCTGCCTGACCACAAATAGACCCCCTCCCCCCCAAAAATTCCGGCATTATCTTGAAGGAGATTATGAGAGAAGTAGAATTAATGATACATTCATATTTCTCTGATGTTTGGTGAGGCCTGTGTTAGTATTCTGCGTTATTCGACTTTGTCCTCTTCTTCATTGTTTCTGTCACACGTTTCCACCCGATTGCCCTTCGGCCTTCTTACGGTTTTCTTGTCGGACTCGGAACTTCTTTTTAGACTTGGACCTTTCTTGTCAATAGCAGAACTTCTTGTCATATCGGAGCCATCACGGAACTTTGAACTAACCATTATCAGTCCACAGGGTATCCTTCATATAACTAACCATAGCTGGGGTAGGAGCTGTGTTAATTGAGTTTGAAAGAAGGGTTCCCAGATCCAAACAGAAATACCTGAAGAAGGCCAGGGGGCATATCGGCCGACATTGTAACAGATAACAATGAAGATGAGGACAATAGTCCGAATAACGCAGATAATATGAATACATTTTTTCAGTAAAGTAAAGTATCATTTCTATTCAGCTTCAACCATTTCACAGTTCAGTAGGTAGAGAACTTGACTAGGTACAGCATTTCTTCTCGATACTGCTGCCGATTCAGCATATGAGTAGCACTTGATCTGTGTGTTAAAGTGAGGAGCTGATGTAGGTGAGCGCTCCAACTAAGAAAACAATCTCTCTTAGATTAGTTCTATGCTAAAGGGGATAGAACTTCCAGCTGTCGGCTGTACGAACACAGCACATATACATTACTTTATTGCGGATAGCAGTGGTAGATAGCGTGTGATATTCTCATTCAGAAGCAGAGGATGATCCCACATCAGAAACTTCAATATTGTAAAAATCATCCTGAACCACACTTATGTTTACAAACCTCTTGCACACTAGATGTTTCTTCAGTTCCAATATCTTCAGTAAGACAATCTTGAAAGGCCATTTATTGGTCAATCTTATAATTGCACATTTCCTTGACCTTCATTGCTAGATTTCTGCATGCAAGTACATTGTTGAACATCTGGGATAGAAATTTTTTCTGTACAAATATATTCCTCTGGGCTTTGGGCTTAGCAGTTCACCTGACATTGGCACTGAGGTTGTTCTTGATTCTGACAGTGGACACATTGATGTACAGGAGTATCAGCTTGTTCCAGCTGACTAGACCCTCTGCCTCATCCAAATGCACTACACTAACTGCTTGTTGCCTGCATCACACACTTCAATGTTTTTTCGCATTGCGGTGATGAGTTGTCCTGCTGAATATAGGCACATCTACATTCCATTAGATTCTTCACTCCTAAATGCATGCACTCTTGACATGGGCTTCCGAAAGAAATATTGGCATCTTCTGCTGTGGAGATAGTGGTAGATAAATGGGGTGAAGATAAAGGGTTATGTTATTTTTGTTCTTAGACATATGATTCTATTTTCCAAATTTTATAGAAAGATATATTATTAAGTTGCGGTACACAATTAAGAAGGATATTGTAACATTTTAAATCTGCAAAGTAGTTATGTTGTGGTACTAATTAAAAGAAGTTTGGGACCATATTACCTTTAGGCACCCCTTTTTGATCTCGATTAAGAAAGAATATGTTTTTCATTTACATCGCCAATATCTGATTGTTTGTTAGGGTTAGGGGTTAGTTTTATAATTTTTTTTTAAATCTAAAAATCGTCTGTTAAAACAACCGGATATTGACGGTGTAAATGAAAAACATGTCCTTTCTTAAACGAGATTAAAAGGGGTGCCTAAAGGTCATATGGTCCAAAGTTTGTAATAGTTATAGTTATCTGGTATAGGCCTTTTCTCTTTCAATGATATCTTCTCTAATGGCTCTGTTTTTGTAGCTGGCTTCTCTGTGTTTGTTTTATGGTCTGGATCTACCTGGGATTTTCATCTTGGTTTTTCTCTTCTTTTTGTCCTTGATAGATTTTTAATAACGATGAAGAATTGATGTTGTTTTTCTTTGACCACTTTATTAAATCAACCTAAGTAAATGACATCAGAGGACAGACGTTATATTGTGTCTGTCTTCTCCAAATACCCAGCCAAGACTCTCAACTTTTTACAATCACTTTTACTCTTTGTACTTTTGGTTCTGGTTTGGCCAATCAGAAGCCAAGGTCAGTGACTTCCACATCTAACTAACACATCTGCTTATTCTGATTTTATCCCATCTCAACACTTTTCAATTTTCCACACATGCATCATATGTCACCCAGTGCTGACATCAACAAAATGGAATGGACTTCTCATTGATTTTGAAGGTTCATCCAATGAACAACCAGCACAGTGGTTTTGTTTATAGTGGTAAAGGCTTGTGTTGGACCATTCCACTTTTTTGCACTTACCTGACTCCAAGCGTCCTTGATGCTTAGTCTGAACTGTCTCAGCCACCATCTGTCATTCCATTGCTGTGTATGAGCAAAGTGAGCAGTTTTATGACCCTCAGTAATTTGCTTAGGTGAGCCACTAGCTCAATAAAAAGTGACCTATTGTGAAAAGAGCACAATCAGATTTTGTTTCGAGACATGTTGGAGTCAGATTTTGTGTTTGATGTGTGTTGCAGTCAGATTTTGTGTTTGAGGCATTTGGGGTCAGATTTTGTGTTTGAAGCATGTTGGAGTCAGATTTTGTGTTTGAGGCGTGTTGGAGTCAGATTCTGTGTTTGAGACATGTTGGAGTCAGATTTGTGTTTGAGGCATTTTGAGGTCAGATTTTGTGTTTGAGGCATGTTGGAGTCTGATTTGGGTTTGAGGCGTGTTGGAGTCTGATTTTGTGTTTGAGACATGTTTGAGTCAGATTTTATGTTTGAGACATGTTGGAGTCAGATTTTGGTTTGAGGCATTTTGGGTCAGATTTTGTGTTTGAGGCATGTTGGAGTCTGATTTGGGTTTGAGGCATGTTGGAGTCTGATTTTGTGTTTGAGACATGTTGGAGTCAGATTTTATGTTTGAGGCATGTTGGAGTCAGATTTTATGTTTGGGACATGTTGGAGTCAGATTTTGTATTTGAGGCGTGTTGGAGTTAGATTTTGTGTTTGTGTACTTTCAAATTCCAAATTCAAGATTCAAAGCTGTTAAGGCCCAGATTTATTGTAAAAGTTGTGTTCTAATATTTTTAGCAAAGTTTGTACAGCATTTGTGTTTCATAATTAATCTTAGCATGTAATTAATACCAGACCATTGATTTTTTTTTTCTGTTAACACTTGTTAGCCTTAAAGCATTTAAATCATGTTTTTCCTTTCAATTTTGTGTATTGAAAGAAACAAACAAAAAAATACTCTTCCACACGCTAAAATCATATCTTCAGATTCTCGACTCCAACATTCCACATAAAATCTTGACTCCCAACATGCCTCAAACCATCCAATCTGACTCCAACATGTTCTCCCAAACAACAAAAAAACAAAGAAAAACCCCAAAACCATGGCCTCAAAAAAACCCAAATCAGACTCCAACATGCCTCAAACAGGAATAAAATCTGTGTACCCAAAATGCCTCAAACCCAAAAAATTGACTCCCAACATGGTCTCAACATAAATCTGACTCAAACATGTCTCAAACACCAAAATCAGACTCCACACGCCTAAACCAAATCGCCTCCAACATGCCTCAAACACAAAATCTGACCTCAAAAATGCTCAAGACACAAAATCCTGACTCCAACATGTCTCAAACACAGAATCTGACTCCACACGCCTCAAACACAAAATCTGACTCGCAACATGCCTTCAAACACAAAATCTGACCGCCCAATGCCTCAAACCAAAATCTGACTGCCAACACACATCAAACACAAATCTGACTCCAATGTCTCGAAAACAAAATCTGAATTGTGCCTCTTTCAAACAATAGGTCACTTTTTATTGAGCTAGTGGCTCACCTAAGCAATTACTGAGGGTCATAAAAACTGCTCACTTTGCTCATACACAGCAATGGAATGACAGATGTGGCTGAAGAACAGTTCAGACTAAAGCATCAAGGACGCTTGGAGTCAGGTAAGTGCACAAAAAGTGCGAAATGGTCCAACACAAGCTTTTACGCACTATAAACAAAACCACTGTGCTGTTGTTCATTGGATGAAACCTTCAAAATCATGAGAAAGTTCATTCATTTGTATGATGTCAGACTGGTGAACATATGATGCATGTGTGGAAATTGAAAGTGTTGAGATGGGATAAAATCAGAATAAGCAGATGTGTTTAGTTAGATGTGGAAGTCAACTGACCCTTGGCTTCTGATTGGCCCAAACAGAACAAAGTACAAAGAGTAAAAGTGATTGTAAAAAGTTGAGAGTCTTGGCTGGGTATTTGGGAGAAGACAACACACACAATTTTATAACGATCCTGTCTCTCGATGTCATTTACTTAGGTTGATTTAATAAAGTGGTCAAAGAAAAACAACATCAATTCTTCATCGTTATTAAAAATCTATCAATGGACATAAAGAAGAGAAAAACCAAGATGAAAATCCCAGGTAGATCCAGACCATAAAACAAACACAGAGAAGCCAGCTACAAAAACAGAGCCATTAGAGAAGATATCATTGAAAGAGAAAAGGCCTATACCAGATAACTATAACTATTACAAACTTTGGACCATATGACCTTTAGGCACCCCTTTTTAATCTCGTTTAAGAAAGGACATGTTTTTCATTTACACCGTCAATATCCGGTTGTTTTAACAGACGATTTTTAGATTTAAAAAAAAAATTATAAAACTAACCCCTAACCCTAACAAACAATCAGATATTGGCGATGTAAATGAAAAACATATTCTTTCTTAATCGAGATCAAAAAGGGGTGCCTAAAGGTAATATGGTCCCAAACTTCTTTTAATTAGTACCACAACATAACATACTTTGCAGATTTAAAATGTTACAATATCCTTCTTAATTGGTACCGCAACTTAATAATATATCTTTCTATAAAATTTGGAAAAATAGAATCATATGTCTAAGAACAAAAATAACATAACTCCTTTATCTTCACCCCATTTATCTGCCACTATCTCCACAGCAGAAGATGCCAATATTTCTTTCGGAAGCCCATGTCAAGAGTGCATGCATTTAGGAGTGAAGAATCTAATGGAATGTAGATGTGCCTATATTCAGCAGGACAACTCATCACCCGAATGCGAAAAAACATTGAAGTGTGTGATGCAGGCAACAAGCAGTGTAGGTGTATGCATTTGGATGAGGCAGAGGGGTCTAGTCAGCTGGAACAAGCTGATACTCCTGTACATCAATGTGTCCACTGTCAGAATCAAGAACAACCTCAGTGCCAATGTCAGTGTAACTGCTAAGCCCAAAGCCCAGAGGAATATATTTGTACAGAGAAAATTTCTATCCCAGATGTTCAACAATGTACTTGCATGCAGAAATCTAGCAATGAAGGTCAAGGAAAGGTTTGCAATTATAAGATTGACCAATCAAATGGCTCTTTCAAGATTGTGCTTACTGAAGATATTGGAACTGAAGAAACATCTAGTGTGCAAGAGGTTTGTAAACATAAGTGTGGTTCAGGATGATTTTTACAATATTGAAGTTTCTGATGTGGGATCATCCTCTGCTTCTGAATGAGAATATCACACTTGCTATCTACCACTGCTATCCGCAATAAAGTAATGTTAACGGTGTGGCCTAATGTTGGTATCAGCCAGACAGCTAGGAAGTCTATCCCCTTTTCATTAGCAGTAGACTAATCTAAAGGAGATTGTTTTTGCATCTAAGTTGGAGCGCCTCACCTACCATCAGCTCCTCACTTTAACACACAGATCAGAGTGCTACTCATATGCTGAATCGGCGAGGGCCAGTATCGAAGGAGGAACTTTGTGATTCCTAGTCAAGTTCTCTACCTACTGAACTGTGAAATGGTTGACAAGCTGAATAGAAATGATACTTTACTTTACTGAATAGAAATGTATTCATATTATCTGCGTTATTCGGACTATTGTCCTCATCTTCATTGTTATCTGTACAATGTTTCGGCCGATATGCCCCCTGGCCTTCTTCAGGTATTTCTTGTTGGACTCGGGAACCTTCTTTTCAAACTCAATTAACACAGCTCCTACCCCAGCTATGGTTAGTGGAATGAGAACAGGATACCCCTGTGGACTGAATAAAGGGTTAGGTTCAAAGTTCCGTGATGGCTCCCGATTATGACAAGAAGGTTCCTGACTATGACAAGAAAGTTCCCAAGTTCAAAAAGAAGGTTCCCGAGTCCGACAAGAAAAACCTGAAGAAGGCCGAAGGGCATATCGGTGGAAACGTTGTACAGATAACAATGAAGATGAGGACAATAGTCCGAATAACGCAGATAATACTAATCATCAGGCCTCATCTCAAACATTCAGAGAAATAGAAATGTATTCATTTAATTCACTTCTCTAAATCCCTTTCTAAGAGCTAATGATCTCTGGAAATTTTTTTGGGGGGAGGGGGAGGTCTGGCATTTTGATGGTCAGGCAGTTTTGGACACTAAGGTAGATAAAAGGTTCATGCTGAAACGAATTATTTCTTTTTGCAAGCTGATGTGATATGATTTATGTAGTGGCATTAAGTGTTATTTCAATAGTAACATTGGACTCACAAATTAACAGGTAACAATAAGTTTATTAACAAAGTGTACAACTCAGCTTACTTGTGTGAGGTTCATGCATCTCGCTAATGTTGTGTAGGACTCATTCATGCATACCTTTGAGACCAGGACAAAGCTGATCTCTGGTCAAATGGAGGCAATTCCTAATGTATTAGCATATTACAACATAACTACGAAGGTATAATTACAAACACAGGAACACCAAAATTAAGCTGGACCTCTATGAATCACATCCCTACTTCTCCCCATAGTCACTGTTTTTAAAGGGATCAAAACCCCCTCCCCCAATGGGGTCACTTGATGGCCATGGGTGGCGACCTGTGATGCTTAAGGACAGATTCTGTGTGGCTGAGCAGTCCATGATTTGCAACACTCAACTTTGTTCCTTACTTAGGTTAGACAGGCGGTTGGAAAGGCCTCCTCCAATCAATCCACTGGCCATATCAAGCCCTAGCACCTATATATACCTGTCCTAAACAAAATGGCATTACTTTTTGACTCACCCTCATAAGTATGCTACGAGATTACAAGATTAAGATGAGTGTGAGAAACACAACCACAGTTTTGACCCTTCTCTTCCTGTTGCGTGCAAGCGTGGGAAGGAGATAGTTAATTTCTATTTAAACACTGACCGATGAAGAGTGGTTAGCAAGGCTCTCATCGGTTACGGTCTGGACCCAAGAAAGTAGCAGTTAATTAGACTCACACGCATGGTTGTGGTCTGGTCCTTAGAAAAAGAAGTAAATATGTGAATTCACTGAAGAAATGTCTTGAGTTGTTAATCAAGAACAAACTAACAACCAGGGCATTTCAACCAACATCTTAAGAAAAAGAAACAGCAAAGAAAAAAGACAGACCAGACAGATAGCTACTCAGATCAAGCCATGAAGCAAGTAAGAAAGCCGCTACTTGTTACATAATTCATGGATATCCAATAAATTATGTACGTACTGTAGTTAGATATTTTAATCAGAGTTAAACTAAGAGGTACAGAAAAAATAGTTGAGGTTAACTGATTAGTGATGTTCATAAAGTGCGGTATAATGAGGAAAAAGAAGTTTGAATACTTTGTGGTTTTAATGTGTTGTGGTAAAATGTTTTGGCTCAGTATATTTTAGTTGTTTTGCTGCATGCATATAATTTTATTTTGCCTGAGATGTTTTTTTCAAAGAGATATTGTAATGCAATTGTGATGTATTGTTTTGGGGCCATGGATGTAATCTTTTTGAATTTTGTGTACGCGTGTGAGGATTAAAATAAAATAAAAAAAAAAAATAACAAACTCCCATGGGGCCTTTACCGGAAGAACCCTCTGCACATGCCTGTCAAAAAGGACTGTCCACCGTCCTCCAAAAGGATCTCTTGGCCATTTGGAGTCAGGCCTTAACTGAGTATAGTTGCTTCCTAGGCTAGTGGGATATCCCCTTGCCACGGTCGACTATAACCCGGTCAATAAAGCTTCAGTCATAAAGCACCTTCTGCCTTTGTCTTTTTCCTGTCTCGTTCTTTGAATGCCTTCTTTTCAGTGTGGCCACCAAAAAGAGATGGGGTTAAAAGAAAACCTGAAAATATTCAGCTGCTTTAAACCTGTAAAACACCCAAAACCACTTATGCCCCATATGTCCCCAGTTCACTTCAGGTGGGACCTGTGGAGTTAATGAATGGTGCATTGGTCATATGGAATGCGAAGGTATTGCTAGAATGACCATGGTTCACAGGGTTTGTGACCAGGATTTTAGGACCAAGGTGATTATCCAATATGTTTTTTTTTTGTCAAGAGATTACAGATGGCCCTGAGATGAATATGGCGACTGATGAATTAGAACCAGGAGCAAATAGAAAGAGTTAACAAGTAAGACCCCTCATCTATCATCCTATCTCTTACTCTGTCTCTCGCCTGAGATGAACGATCTGTTGAAAGGGGTATATAACATATTCAGCCTGATCAAGAAATACGTTGACTACATGACAGACTATAGAAAATATAAGTTAAGATTAAGTATAAGAAATACTTCCACGGGTATAAATTCATACCATACATACCATCTATGTCAAAACAGGTAAACGATAGATTTAAGAATGGTATACAACACTTTTCAGTTATCCTGGGTATAAATCTTAATATTTATGAAGATATTAATTTTGATTTATAAAAGATTACTGACAAAGAAGAAAAAAAAACTATAATTAGCATTTTTATTTTGTTACCAAAATCAATTTGAAAATGTTAATTTTACAAAAATGAAAGAAAACATAATCTGTAGCACAATAACAAATCTGAATATCGTGTCAATTTCTAATAACTCATTATCTTGTTGGCATGTTTAATTTCTTCCTTTTCAAAATCCTTGCAGATGTAATTAATTCTACAAACTATATATATATATATATATATATATATATATATATATATACGAAAAGAGCAATAAGCAAATAAAGAATTATAATTAATTGTAAACTTATAGTTGCATCTAATGCAGCAAATATTGTATTAACTTTGTCAGCCATTAAGTTCAACGTTGAGTCATATTCTGTTGCGAGAATTTATATTATAATTGTAAATGAATAAATAAATAAATAATGGGTTGTACTCTATAATTAACATTTAATAGGTTGATTGTTTGGTTTTACAGTATGTCAACACTTGTTTAGTTATATTTACTGACAAAATCAGTTGTCCTTTTTGTGAGCACTAATATGGTTTCAAGTAACTAATGATTATAATCCTTTGTAAACAACTAGAGTTTCAAGAATATATTTACCAAGTCACAAACAAGAACTGACACAAGGTTAATTTTTAAGGGGAGTAATAACTGGTTTGAATTAGAGTTTTCTATTAAAGTTTCCTCGGCCTTTATCTTGGGTCGCTGTTTAGCCAGAAAAAGCAAAAGAAAAAAAATTGTGCTATCTTGTAACTCCTACTTCCTCCTCCTCATTTTCTTCCTCTTCCTCCTCCTCCTCGTTTCCTTCTTTTCCCTGATGACTGACTGACTGACGCCTGTTCACTGAGTGATCACCCCCCAGCAGGGTAAGAGGGTGTTTTTATGTCCATTCACTTACCCACAATGCATCTGTACTATCCGATAAGAAGACACCTTTCCTCATCTCCTGCTTCCCCATTTGACAGTATACTAGTGAACACTACCCAACCTCACATTTTCACTAATCCGGCAAGTGAGACTGGTTCGCGCTCGCTTTGCCCTGTGAGGTAAGTCTTCTCTTGTGTTACAGTGAGCTCTAATATGACTTCAAGTAATTAATGATGATAATCCTTTGTAAACAACTACAGCTTCAAGGGTGTATTTACCAAGTCCTCTGCACGAGCAAGATTTAAAAAAAAAAGGTCAATTTCTAAGGGGAGTAATTTTATGGGGAGTAAGTTTTCTTTCTCCTAGACTAATAACTGGTTTGGATTTAGAGCTTTCTTTCTCCTAGACTAGTTGTCATATCAATGTTCTCAGGCATTACAGGTTGCCATCCATGGCCAACAGGTGGCCTCAATAGAAGGGGGGTAGCACCCCTCTGCAGAAGGGCAGTCAGCATATTCTACAGTCTCAGTTAAATCAATTGTTGTCTAAGAGTTGCTTATTCATTCTATGTTGACTGTATAAGAACAGGAGGAGACTGAAATAAATTGTAGACAACTTCTATCGTTCCGCTGAGATGGGCACTGAGTGGTCAATAATCAATAAAGGTATCACAACAAGGGGGTCAAGTCTCAAATAAGCACTCCAGTTCAGTAATCAAAGGGTCACTTTTAAAAAAAATCATACGTATAGAGATTTTGTATTTACGATAAATTAAATAAACTAGCAAAAATCAACACCCTCTGGGCTGTGTAAAGATAATTTTTGAAACATATTGTCTGAGCGAGTTGGTTGAATAAGTTTGAGTAAGGATGAATGAATAAGTGACATTCTCCAGTGGACACACTTACACATGGATACACCAGTGTTGGCTGATCAGCAAAAACTTAAATTGATCAGCTCTATACAGACACTGGATGTTGTATGGAGGACTTGCCACTGATAGGGGTGGGTGTCAAGAGAGAGTCATGAGAATCTGTGCTGTTAGAACGACATGATGATTATCTTCAAACTGGAAATGTAAAATTATTTGCCATTATTACTTGGTTAGAACTAACAATTCAGACAAAAACAAATTTTTCTTAATAAAACTGAAGCAGACTAGTTATGGTATTATAAGAATTAAATGTGGTTTTGGTTTTAGTGTCCAAAACTGTTTCTTATAATACATCAAAAGGCTTTAGAGAAACCTCCAAATGTAGGTAAATATATACATAATAAATCCAAACAAAGTAGCACAATACAGACTTTATTATCTGAGCACATGGAACATGACATATACAAGATACAAACAGTTAGGACGAAAGTCTTTGGGAAATAAGAAAGAGTTTTTTAATGAATATAAGAGTCACTTACTGTGCATGACCCACATGGTAGGATCTATAAAGGGCTACGTACACACATGGGTATGAGCCTAAGTTGGAAGCAAGCCCCCCCCACACCTTAATGCACAGAGACACCACTCATCTAGTGCATCTTTGTGGATGCCAGACCAAAGAGAGCTTCCTGGGATGAGTTTAAATACTCAGGCAATAGTGCTACATTGTGGCCAATCCTTGTGACAAGGGAAGATAACTTTTTTCCACCCAAGTCCATCTCAGCAAGGACGGACAATCGCTACAGTATCAATGATCGAAGGTTGTTTACATATCTTTGTCGTAGCTGGGTATCACAACTGCTAACGTTATTAGTTGAGAGAAAACCATTTGGATACTTTGTAGCATAAACCTGCATGTACTTTGATATATGCTTATGTGGATGTGCAAGAACAATTCACAATGAAGTAATAAAAGCATTTTATAGGCTAAGAAAACTTAACAGAATGGAATACAAACAGGACATAAAATACTAAAAGAGTACATAAAGAGTACATATTTACCAACCCCTCTGCACGAGCAGGATGTGATACAAGGTCAATTTTTTAGGTGGAGTTTAACAGAGTTATTCAGAGTTTTCCTTCTCCTAGACTGGTTGCCTAACCAAGGTTTAGAGCCCAATCTGCCCTGCTATTTACCCATAAATGGAGGGAGAGCAGGTGGATGCATACCTTTCCCAAGGGTATTAGCGAGTACATAAAGAGTATATGTAGAGAAATATCCTAATGTGGTTAAAAGAGTTTTTATTAAGTTGTAAAGTAAATAGACGTAAATTCATGGGCTGGTTTAGCTCAGTCAGTAGAGCACCTGCCTAGGAATTGCAAGGTTCCTCGTTCAATATCAGCTCCCACCAACTCAGCATATGAGAAGCACAGATTGGGTAATCTAATTTGTGTGATAGTGGGGAGCTGACGGTAGGTGTGGTGCTACAGCTCATCAAAAACAATCTCCCTGGTCTAGCACTAGCAAAAAGAGGATAGACTCCCTGGCTGATAATCACAATAGGCCACTCTGCCAACTTTTTTTATGGAAGAGAATGGAAGTGTTAAATTGAGCCTTACATGTTAAACAATGCTGCCATGTGACATGAGGTTGTTGAGGGCACAAAAGGTCCATCTGATGCGGACTTTGATTTTAGCTCATCCTTCTTATATCGCTTAAATTTAAAAATAATTCAATAAAATTCCATGAAATTTTTTAACAGAGAAAAAAAATATATAACCTGAAAGTTAGAATGAATTACTGTGAGAGAAATATTATTTCTCTGAATCTTTGAGATGAGGCTAGATAATTTGTATTATTTGATTATTCAGACTGTTGTCCTCATCTTTATTGTTATCTACACAATGTTTCGAATGATGCATTCTTTGGCCTTCATCAGGTGTTTCGTGTCAAACTCAGGAACTTTCTCTTGAAACTTAAGTTCAAAGAGAAGGTTCCTGAGTCCACAAAGGCCAAAACAATGTGTAGATGACAATAGACGACAATAAGTTAAAATAATCCAAATAATCCAAATTTTGTAATATGATAAATTTTAAACTTACCTTATCTACGGCACACTGTGACCTTAGATTTTTAGGAACTGGTATTAAACTCCAATTCCCTCCTTTGTCAAATGATATAAAAGTTCGTCTTCCACTTTCTTTTAATTGCAAATCTTTAGGTTCTTGGTTAGCCAAATAAACTCCAGGTAATCCTTTTACCTAAAAGAGAATCATACATAAGAATTATAACAAGAAAATATACATAGTTACCTAATAAAACAACTATGAGGGTGAGTCAAAAAGCAATACCATTTTGTTTAGGACAGGTATAATTACTAACACAGGAACACATATAATACATCAAAATGAAGCTGGTCTTCTGTGGATCACATCCCTACTTCTCCACATTTCTCTCAATAGTAATGTTCTACCTTTGAACATGAGCATGTATCCCTGCCCCGTAAAATTCTGTTGACTGTTCTTGGAGCCACTTCTTCACTACAGATTTCACTTCCTCATCACTGGAATAATCGCTATCATCTCTTTGGCCCTATGAAAGAGGGCTTCAGAGGCAAACATTATTCCAGTGATGAAGAAGTAAAATCTGTAGTGAAGAAGTGGCTCAAAAAACAGTCAACAGAATTTTACGTGAACAGTTTGAAACAATTTTATTTTCAAAGGCGAGTTTCTGTACTTATTTATGTAGAACATTGAAGAGTTCCACAAATTGGTTGATTTTTAATTATTGAATTGTATCATTTAATCAGTAAAAATCAAAAAACTATATTAATGTGTATGTTTGATTTTAATTCTCTGCGGGATCACTTTTCTGAGTTATAAGTTCTACACATCAAAACAGACACTATTCCTTTATATATATATATATATATATATATATATAATATATATATATATATATATATAATGAGTAAGAAAGGTGGAATGAAAACATCCACAAATGCTGTTAATATATCACAATGCTGTTTATATATATATATATATGCTGTTTAATATATATATATATATATATATATATATATATATTATTATATATATTTATATATAATATATATATATATATATATATATGAGTAAATGTATGAAAAATATATATATATGAGTAAGAAAAGGTGGAATGAAAACATCAACAATGCTGTTAAAGAAGAAAACAATTTATAATATAATCATAGCTGATATTGATCAATATTTCGATTTTACAAAAATCATCATCAGAGCTCATTCACCCGTAGTTGTTTGGGTCGGAGAGGAAAGTCAAAATGAGTTTACAAAACAAAAAAAAAAACCTCAACACCGCAAAAAACGAAAGACGCTACAATATTCACCAACGTGGGCACTTCGTGCCATATATATGTATATTATATATATATATATATATATATATATATATATATATATATATATTGACCTCTCGTATCAAACGTTAAATATCCTTTTTTCATTCAACAAAAAAATGTGCTATGAAGAAGACTCATGTTTATATAATGTCTTTTACAATTATTTTAATTTTAATCTTAAAATGATTTCAATTGAATTACATTTTATAAACCCCATAGAGTTGAAATAGGCACTTGTTAGCACAATGTTTACTATTGTTTTTCTATATCTATACCTTATACTGTTGGCTTTGATTTTCTTTTATATATATATATATATATATATATATATATATATATATATACATTAAGCACTGTTAGGTAACCCCCATCTCTTTTACTGACCCTAAGAAATAACATGTAGGAAAATTACTTGGCATGTCACCCATTCTTATGCATTAAGCCTGACAATTTCTTTTGTATTTAAGATTCTTTCAATCTCACCTTTCTGTATGCATAAGTTTAAAAAAACTCTTTTCCCTCAAGATTTTAAAAATATATAACCATGGAAAAAGAAAAAAAAAATTGTGAAAAGTGTTCTCAGAATATTAGGGAATATTTGAAAAAAACCCCAAAAAACCCTACTCACTTAAGAAAGTGAATTGGGGGAAATGAAAAACAAAGCAAATATATGAAGGTCTAAACATTCACTTCTGTTAGGAAGGAAATGCAATCTAAACAAACTTTATTTATCACCTTTTCTAAAAAAAGAAAAAGAGTGTTTGGCAATAATGCATTTTTGTCTACATTCTAAAAAAAAAAATTAGTTTAAGGAGGGAAGGTCATTTTAACAGGTTCTTTACAGGTTTCAAATAAAATTCTTAAAAGCTGATCGAAGTTAAAGAGTTATGGTGAGGCAATAATGTACAGAATATTGTAAAGAAAAAAAAAACCCAAAAAACAGAAAAATTTCCCTTTTAAACAAGTAGATTTCTTTAAAGTAAAAGGAATTTGCCCATTTGCAATTTTCATTATAAAATCTTTTTAGCTTCCTTTTAAATAAAAGTGATCCTCTCAAGTTAAATTTTCTACAGGTATAGTTATTTACAAAATGTATTTTAGATGTGGCACAAGGTCAGAAGTATGGGGCACTCAGTGAGAATCGAGTACACTAACAATGGTCTGCTAGTTTTGCTAACCATTACACCACATTACTCCCTTACTCCAGGTATAAATTTGCACAAGATAATGGCTTAGTTCTGCGAACAAAGATGAATAAAGGATGGTCTGTGTGCACATTCAAGGCCAATATGGGACAGGAAAAAATGGTCACAGTGGCTGAAAATCTGGTCAGGGTTTGATGTCTCTGTCACATAATTGATGGGTATACATGATTAGTGTAGAAAATATTATTTGAATTCAAACATATCAGTTAAAAATGGTTAGAGATTTCGATGGACGTCTGGAAAACTTATTTTGACTCCTCTATTCTTGTTTTGTGTTTGAACCAAGGGAAGGAGTTTAGTTAGATAGACAGTTAGCTAGAATCTCACCATGCAGGTTGAGTGGTACAGATCCAAGAGTTTAAATAAAATGTGAATTCCCCAAAGAAGTGTTTTGTGTTGTCACTAAAAACAATGCAGGACATCTTAACAACATCTTAAGAAGAAGAAACCAGACAGATCATGAATAAGAAGTTAGAAGAGCTATTCAGATCCTACTCAGCCAGACCAAACTACAAGATGAAATATATGCCACAACAAAATAAGTACCCACCAAGATTAAGATGTATAAACCACCGGTATACTCAGTTTAT
>CM042157.1:44123257-44225757 GCA_023376005.1 Doryteuthis pealeii | reverse complement strand
TTAGGGTCCCATCTATGAGTTAAATAGAAAAATGTATTTATAAAAACATTGTATTATCCATTAAGAATTGATTTATTTCAAAACTTTATTGGCATTAAATGACCCACTGAGGTTGATATGCCGTAAAACAAAACAAACCAAACCAAAACAGCTGTTCTCAGCATGGGGATATTTCCAAACGTTAACTGAAAACTAGAAAGTCTTTTCTACCACTAGGCAGGAGACCCTACAACTCAATCCAAAAAATAAGTTAATTTGTATCTGCCTCATAAAAAACATTTAACAACACTCTCTCCTATAATTATTATTACTAGCTCAAATAATCAAGAACCGTTGGGACATTTTAAAAGTAAACCCCGATTTAAAGATATTTTTTAAGAACCAGGCATACTGATCTATTGTCAACCAAATAACTCCCAGAAAAACAACATACTAAACAATAAAATAATTAAAAAATACTTTTGCATTGCCTTCAAAATAATAAATAGATAGAATGTAATAAAATGATTTATAATATTGTTTAGCAATGCTTCAAGCAAATCACAAAATACTTTAAAAATATTTTCCTGACTTGCCACTAGTGGGGATTTTTTTTGGGGGCATCCAACAAGGAGCAATCTTGCTATTCAAGTGATATAGGTCTGTGAGACTAGCTTGCTAACCATTACATCACAACGGGATGCCTTGAATAATAAAGTAATCTCTAAGAAGCCCGCAATTAAATCACCTGAATTTTGCCAACCATATAATATTAAGAATAACCTAAAATCAATCAACTCATTGACAACTAAAAAACTTTTAAAATTTACCACAAATTCAAATTGCAAAATCAAAAATATTATTTATTTACTGGACTGCACACACTGCTAAAAATAACATGTTGCAAAGTCAGAATGGCCATTTTATTTTAAACTATAGACAAATCTATGAATCACAGCAAATTAATACCTGTAGAACAATACTTCCACTCAAACGGTCACAACTTTTACAGAGATGCTACATTTACCATCATAGAAAAAATGAAAGAGACATCAGCATAAAATCAATAATTGAAAAGCTGGAAGATAAGTGGAAAAATAATTTAAAAAGCTATAATCCATTTTTGACTTAATATGAAACTTAATTACCAGGCCTGGTAATAAAATGTGGATGTCACTAAGACTTATATATATCTATTGAAGACAATTTAACCAGATGATAATTTTCCATAAATAAATGGATATGCCACTTTGCCAGTACCTTTGCCATCCCTTCTTTTGTGACTTATTGACTACTCAGAAAATTTTCTAAAAACTTTTTCTCTCCTGATGATGACCTAAGATCATAACTAGTTAAGAACTATAAAAAAAAAATTATATATAAGAAATATTCCTATTTGTCTTAACACTTTTGTTCATTTTATATATATATATATATATATATATATATATATATATATATATGTTTTAATGTATGAGTAGTAGCTTACCAGTGGGTATGAGTACGATTGTTGGAAGCGCACAGTATCCAGGGGTTAAGACTGAGAAAAAACAAATACAAAGTGCTCAATACAATGTAGAGCAAAAATTTATTTATATAATGGATAGAAGTAACCTACTTTCATCGATTGATTCTTCAGGGTTACATCCGTTGAATTAATCGAGTTTTCGATTAATCTCAGTTGGTACAATACATGCCCGTTGGAATGGGACTTATCTTTTATAGGTTTGTCTATTAGTTGGATAGCAAAGGGGTCTATCCTCTTTACACTAATGCTAAAACAGGGAGACTGTTTTTGTGTCTGAGGTGGGTCATTACACCTAGCATCAGCTTCCAACTTTACTGTGCAGATCTATACTGTGCTAATTATGCGCTGAATTGGTGAGGGCTGGTATCAAACCTGGAACCTTTTAGTTCTGACATGAATGCTCTACCAGATGAACTAAACTGTTCCTATGTTCATATACACATATCTATCTATCTATCTATCTATCTATCTATCTATATATATATATATATATATATATATATATATATATATAATTTTAAAAAATAACATACTTTTATTGATCAGCAATTTAATAGAGCAAAAGAGAAGTGAAAAAAAAGAGAAACTTAAGGGCCCTTTCGACCAGTGCTTTTTCAAAAGTAATGCCCGGAAGATTGTTTAAAAGTCACAATGTATATGAAATGGGTAAAAGAGGGAGATTAAGCCATACAAAATGGTGGGGCAATATGAAGGCAAAAGAGGGGGAAAAAAAAGAAAAAAATTTATATATATATATATATATATATATATATATATACACACACACACATATATATAGATGAATAGATGTATATTTATATACATATGCATATATATAAGTGGGAGTAAAATAAGGAATTAAATCTGACAGTATGTAGAAAAATAGAAAAGATGAGTTTGTTCTTGATGGTGAATAGTGTTTTGGTTTTTCCAACCTTCATCAGGGCATGAGGTGAAATGTTGTGTGGTGATGGAACCAACACCATGTCGACACTGGTTACTCCCCCTTCTTCATATACAACCAATAATTCTCACACTTTTTTGCAAGTCATCTACTATCACCACACAACATTTGATGTTGATGTTCGAATGTTTCAGTTTATATAGAAACCTTCTTCAGGACAATATGAAACAAGTAAAGGAAAAAAGATTTTTGTTGTTATAAATGAAGAAGCCCAACCAACGCAACAAAAAAACAAAAAAACATGTTATGCCCAGATGAAACTTATCAGGAAGAAGATGATAGACATCATCACCCGTAATGTTGCCTCAAAGGACATGAAAGAAGTTGTGAATAAACTCATCCCTGACAGTATTGGCAAGGATATTGAAAAAGCATACTAAGGGCCGAGTTAGATCAGTCAGTAGAGCATTTGGCTAGAAACCACAAGGTTCCTAGTTCGATACCGGTCCTCGCCAACTCAGCGTATGAGTAACTCAGGGATCTGCACAGTAAAGTAAGGAGCTGATGGTAGGTGTGGCGCTCCACCTCAGATGCAAAAACAATCTCCTTGGTCTAGCGCTAGTGAAATGGGGATAGACTCCCTCGCTGATAGGCCGATACCAACTTTAGGCCATCCCAATGACTTTACTTTTTTTACTTTACTTATGCCAAGGTATCTACCAACTGCACATTAGAAAAGTTAAGGTCCTCAAAAAATCTAAATTTGATTTGGCTAAATTGATGGAAATTCACGGAGAAGGCAAAGGTACTGCAGGTGGCACTGGGGCCGAGACAGGTGACAGACTGAGGGTTATGAACCACAAGTTCAAGAATCTGTATAAAAAAGGGCAAACAAAAATATACTAATCTATGAATGGTTATGAACATTTTCAACATATTTCTAAACTCAACTCATTCAAAGGCATCCATCTTTTTAAAAACAAAAATCTTTTTTTCCTTTACTTGTTTCACGTTGCCCTGAAGAAGGTTTCTATTTAAACTGAAACGTTCGAAAGTCGACATTACAACTAATAATAAACTTTCATCATGCCTTTGTATACATTTCTTCACATACTGTCGGATTGATTTCCTCATTTTACTCCCATATAGATATATATATACATATATATACACTAGGGGCCAGTTTAGCTCAGTTGGTAGAGTGTTCAGCTAGGAATCACAAGGTTCTCGGTTCGATACCGGCCCCCGCCAACTCAGCATATGAGTAGCACAGAGATCTGTGTGGTAAAGTGAGGAGCTGATGGTAGGTGTGGCACTCCACCTCAGATGCTAAAATAATCTCCTTGGCCTAGCGCTAGTGAAAAGGGGATAGACTCCCTTGCTGTCTGGCTGATACCGACATTAGGCTGCTCCAACGATGACGACTACGACTACTATATATACACACACAAATAAATATATATACATATATATGTATGTATGTATATATGTTTGAGGTTACTTGGTTCTTTTTACTACAGATTGAATTCTTAGTATGGAAATAAGGTAGGTATAAAAAGATATTTGAGTTTATATTCTTGGCTACCTTTTATATATGTTGCTCATAAATTAGGTGGGTATACATAAAAGTATATATGTGTAAAAGAAACTGTAAATATAATTATGTGATTACATGTTCTTATTTATATAAATGTACTTATCGATTTTCGTAAGCTTAAATGTAATTTTGGTAAAATTTGTATGATGTTGAATAGAAAAAGGAAAAAGTAAGAATAAAAATTTCTGAATGGGTTGAAATGAAATAAATTTACATTGATTATATCTCATTACACTTATTCAAAGGATGAACATGGAAATAAAATTATGAACCCCACCCCTGCAACCCCCACCCCTGAAAAAAACAAAAAAAGAAATAAAAAGCAGTGATTTTCATTAGTATTTTAACTTACATTTCTATAGAATATAAGATAGGCAAATATGTTTCATTCAATTGGATGTTTTGAGTCAATTCAAAATTAGTCTTTATTACATATTTTTATGTGGGTGTAAATATGGAAATAAATCCGACAATATTAAGAAATTTGAAAAACGAAGTGTTCCAAAAATAAGATGAATTTATTTATCGACGCTTAACCGTTTTTGTTTATCTAAACCTTCATCAGGATAGATTATGGGGTGAAGAAATTGATGGATGTTTTGTAGATGACAGGAGTTAGAAAAATATTTTTAAATAAACCAAAACATTTAAGCGTCAATAAATAAATTCATCCTATTTTTGGAACACTTCGTTTTTCAAATTTCTTAATATTTTTGTTTGTATTTATGAGATGAGGCTTGATATGAATAATTATGACATTTCAGACTGCTGTTATCATCTTTGTGTATAAACACAATGGGCTCTGTTTTAGGTGTTTTTTTAAGATTTAATATTTTAACTAACAAAATAAAAAACACATTCCGGGCAGTGTAAAAATTAATTTTTGAAACATATTGCCTGATGGGTGTGGAAGCTAAAAATTCAATGTCAGAGATTTTGTATCATAATCAAGTAAAATCAAATTTATTAAAGGAGTAAAAGAAAAAAAAACAATTTGAAATGGAAACTTAATGCTGATAACTTGTAATAAACTATATAAATATATAATACTGGGCATGTATTTATTAAAACAATGAGGACCATACTCAAATTTTGAGTGTATTCATTCTATGTTATGATGAGTTTGGGTAATGTGATATAAGCAGTGATGTAGTTTCGGTTACAGACAAATAGAGACCTAATCTCAATTATTAATAGAATACCTTAATTTTGTGAACCTTCTCATTTCATATTCTTGGTCAGATTAAGATGGTTAGGTAAGTGATAAGATTCTTTATGACATTTTGAAATTTCAATTTTTAGAATTAACTTCTTCCATTTAATTTTTGTGCAACAACCAAGTAGGAAAGGAGAACTGCTGGTAGATGTAATCATGTTGAAAGTAGCAGTTGTAGTGTCAGTGATTTAAAAAAATTCAAAGTCGAATTCTCTATCAACCACTAAAATATCTGTGGACTCAAAATTCGTATTTTTTTTTTATGTGTGTATGGACCCCCAGTAATATTTCATGGACGCTGGTTGAGAACCACTAAGTTACAAAATATCCATTGAGACTAAAATTGATTATTTTCAAAGGATATACAGCAAAGTTTATGTATAAACAAATCAGATCATACAAGCTGTTCAAAATTGCCAATTTCAAGGAAAGCAAAATCAAGCTTTTTAAATCAATAAAAAAGTACTATTTATTTTGTGTTCTCTACTGAGGCAATGTCATCTCCGATGACTGGGTCATGTATATGTCGAATGGATGATGGACGAATCCCGAAAGACATTCATTATGCAGAGCTTTCGTCTGGTAAAAGACAGATTGGTCACCCCCAGCTGCGATTCAAGGATATCTGCAAGAATGATCTCAGGTGCTTTGGCATTGCCCCTTCCAGCTGGAGAAAATTGGTTCAGGACCGCCCTCGGTGGCAGCAGAATCTCCATAGAGGACTGTTCATGTCAGAAGTCACCCTGAAACAACACCATGAAGCTAAGAGGTCTAGAAGACAGCAGCGGCAACAAAGCACCAGAACATCAACATCTTCAGGGGCAGCCTTCAAATGCGATATCTGTGGTCGAGAATGTTTTTCAAACATTGGACTTCACAGTCACAGGAGGCGCTGTAACTTCAGGGGCACAAAAACTTTATTATAGTCTTCCGAGACTGAAATGCCAATATAATTTTGTGTATGTACGAGGGTGAGTCAAAAGTAATGCCATTTTGTTTAGGAAAGTATAATTACCGACACAGGAACATCTATCATACATCAAAATGAAGCTGGTCCTCTGTGGAACGCATCCCTACTTCTCCACATTTCTCTCAATAGCAATGTTCAACCTTTGAATGTGAGCATGTATCCCTGCCCCGTAAAATTCAGTTGACTGTTCTTTGAGCCACTTCTTGACTACAGATTTCACTTCCTCGTCACTGGAATAATGTTTGCCTCTCAAACCCTCTTTCATTGGGCTGAAGAGATGATAGTCTGATGGCACTAAATCTGGTAAGTATGGAGGATGTGGTAAAGTTGTCCACCCGAATGAGGCGATTTTCTCCCTCGTCCTGATGATAGTGTGTTATCGAGCATTGTCATGCAAAAGGAGGACATTGTCGATTGGCAAGTTGGGTCTTACTCATTATTCTTGCTTAGAGCCTCATTAGTGTCGCAATGTATGCGTTAGTTTTATTAAAAAAAACTTCACATGAAATAAAGAAAATGGCATTACTTTTTGACACACCCTTGAATTTTAGAATCTTTCATAAAAAATTTAAAAAAAGCAAGTTTTATAAAAATGTAGGCACCTGATTTCTTAAAAGTGACTAAAATAAGTTTGTCTTCTTGAAATAGGCTTGTTCTTGAAGTTCTATTCCCCATATACCAATTGGTACTCTACTTTCTTAGTATGGGTTCTAATGGAATTACTTGCTAATATATTTTCCATTTTGGTTCTTTATTTCTTACCACAATTTTGCATCGAAGAATATAGTATGATTCCTTTTCTTTTCACATGAGATTTATAATATTTTATGGTCTTACTGAAAACTATAGTTCTACAATGGTTTTTATATCATGCTTGGAAGATCTTTAATATCTATTAATAATGGAGATTTGCTTCCGGTTTTTTGTCTGTAACAAAAATTACGTCACTGCTTACGTCACATTACCCAACACATAATCCAACGTCATAACATAAATATACTCAAAATGTGAGCATGCAACGTTAGACAATCCTCATTGTTTCAATAAATATATGCCCGGCGTTATATATTTATATATAGATTGTTTTATTCTAATATGATATTTAAAGTTATTGGAACTGTTTCCATTTCAAATTTTCTTTCTTTTTTACTCCTTTAATAAATTTGATGATTTTACATACTTATGGTACACACTCTATGACATTGAATTTTCAGCTCCCATCCCTCAGGCAATATCTTTCAAAAAATTACTTTTACATAGCCCGGAGGGTGTCTTTTTATTTTGCTAGTTTATATAATATCTATATATCAATACGCTTGTTCCTTAAACTTCCAACTGTTATCATCTTAAAAATGAGGCAGTCGAAATTGGCCAAGATGAATGCAAAAATTGTAAATCCTAATTATCTGGTGTTACTTATTAAGCGAATTCTTATTTTTTATGAGTGTCATCACCGTAGCTAAGTAATGGATCATTCTTTTTTATCATAAGAAAAAGGACATTCTACACAGAAAAAATATAATAATAAGAAAGAAAGAAAGATAGTAGGGAAAAAATAGAGAGAGGGGGCGAGTGCACAGAAGCAATAATGCTAATCTGTTTCAATCGAAGAAGGAAAGAAAGAAAAACAGAGTGAGAGAGAGTTATATAAAGATTATTATACTTTTTACATATTGCACTATTTCGCAATAGCTCTTAAGTAAACATATCAAAGGTTGTAATTATTAAATTATGATACTGTGATATATCCACAGGTTCTGCAAGTAATATATAATTTTTACAAGCTGTAGCCACTGTATGGCTGAAATGTTTGGAGATAAAAAGCTAGATGGTAACTGTACAAGGATACTGCCTGTTGCATTGAACAAATCCTGGAAGTGGCATCCAACAAAAGAGTAGCTGCATAGCCACTTGCTTTCTATCATACAAACCAACCAGGTAAAATGAACAAGACATGCTGGAGAAGCAAGGACGAGCTCATAAGTGACATTCTTCTATGGGTACCTACACATGAACACACCAGTCAGCAAAAAAAAACTATATCAATCAGTTCTGTACATAAATAATCTTTCTTTTATATATCTATTAATAATGAACATTTGGTCTCTTTTTGTCTGGAACCAAAACTATGTCACAGTAATTTTTTTTTTAATTTTAAAAAAAATCAATTAAGAGTCAAATTTACACAAAAATGTTGATATTCATTCACCTTTAGATGAATCTATATTTAAAATAGTTTTTTCCTAAAATATATTAGGAGAAATATTTTTTTACTAGCTCGAACACACCCTTATTTCATTTTATGAAATCTGAACAAAATATATTTTACTCATATGATTTTTGAATTTTTCTCTAAAGATAAGAGTCTGAATAATTAAATAAAAAAATTTTTAGAAACATTTTGGAGGTCCTTACTGTCATAATACAAAACAAATATCTCAGTGGAGTAGAGTGCATATGATGCTTTTTAAATAAGTAATTATTTTTTTAAATATTAAATGTTTTATTTCATTTATTTAATTTTTCCCACCCCTTTAGGCAATATTTTTCAAAAATCTATTATTACACCACCCGTTGTTCATTGTTTTGCTAGTATATATTTTTAAGATATCTCCAAGGACTATTTTTATTTTTTGTCGGGATGGCCTAAAGTCGGTATCAGCTGGTCAGAGAGGGAGTCTATCCCCTTTTCACAAGCACTAGACTAAGGAGATTATTTTTGGATCTAAGGTGGAGCGCCAAACGTACCATCAGCTCCTTATTTTACTACACAGGTCCCTGTGCTACTCATACTGTTATATACCCTCAAATATCGGGTATATAATCAAGAGACAGACGAGGATTTAGGATGAAATGATGTTCTCACATGTTAACTCTGTCTACTGTTATTAATTCTTCTTCATTGTCGGCCATCTTCTCAGATGCTGTTTTCTTGGGTTGCTTTTACTTCTTTCTTGTTGGACTGGTCATCTCTTATTTTTAATAAATTAACAAGACTTTGTCGTTTTTCTTAAGTCTTTATTAAACAACCCAGCCACAAAACCCCAGTGTGAGATGCGACTCTTGAGAGACATCTCTCTCATCTAGTGACTGCTCGCAACTAATCTGAAACTTCTCATGCCCTACTGGCACACTTTACGAGGGTTCAAGTGAATGTTACCAATTGCCAATCATTGGCCATGGTAATGACCATGTTATTTTGAATCTAACAAATCTGGTTCAAAATATCTAACTGTTACAGCTTGCTTATCAAATAAATAACACAACAAGTAATCCAGTTGAATGTCATCTGGTGGAATAACCACTTCCACCTTTTTATTACCACTATTTGAAAAATGGCGGAAAAGGTGCTTCGTTTCTCATCAAAACAATGTCTGAAACGGTGCTTCCGTTTCTTATCAAAACAATGGCTGAAACGTTGCTTCCGTTTCTTATCAAAACAATGTCTGAAACGGTGCTTCCGTTATCAAAACAATGGCTGAAACGGTGTTTCCGTTCTTATCAAAAATGGCTGAACGGTGCTTCCGTTTCTTATCAAAACAATGGCTGAAACGGTGCTTCCGTTTCTTATCAAAACAATGGCTGAAACGGTGCTTCCGTTCTTATCAAACAATGGCTGAAACGGTGCTTCCGTTTCTTATCAAAACAATGGCTGAAACGGTGCTTCCGTTTCTTATCAAAACAATGCTGCTGAACGGTGCTTCCATTTCTAAAAAACAATGGCTGGCTGGCTGAAACGGTGCTTCCATTTCTTATCAAAACAATGTCTGAAACAGTGCTTCCATTTCTTATCAAAACAATGGCTGAAACGGTGCTTCCGTTTCTTATCAAAACAATGTCTGAAACGGTGCTTCCATTTCTTATCAAAACAATGGCTGAAATGGTGCTTCCATTTCTTATCAAAACAATGGCTGAAATGGTGCCTCCGTTTCTTATTAACCAATATACCACACTAACTACAGTACATACATAATTCATAAGCTGCCTATGAATTATGTAACAATAGGCTAAGTTGGCGAGAGCCAGTATCAAATAAGGAACCTTGTAATTCCCAGGTGGACGCTCTACCGACTGAGGTAAACTAGAGACAATGTATGTATTTATTTTTTAGATATCTCTGGAGACTATTTGATGAAATTTAAATCATATTCTTGAATATTCTTTCATCAATTTGTAAATGAATCAGGTTATTTCTTTTCTTTTTCTTTTTAAAAAATTTTCTTTGAATATGATTTATCTTGGTTATCAAGTTTTATTTTTAAGCTTTTTCAAAGTATAAAACTATTGAAATCTTCTTTAAATCTCTGAGGTTCTACTTACATATTTGAGTGTCATTAATGTATTTTGCGAGCCTGACTAGAATGTATATTGCAGATTTTATATAAATTTGATAGGGACATTTAATATCATTTCACATCAAATTCTGGTGATAGACAAAAGCTGTTTGAAATTTTGACGGATAAATCTTTAATGTCTACTCCAGTTACCTTTGAAGATATTTCAGATGTTGAGAATATTGGATTAGAAATAATTTAAAGAGAATAATTATTTTAAAATCTTTCAATGAAAAAGAAACGTCTATTTATATACAGGGTGTGGTAGAAATACTTCTCCCTTTCTAAACTGCCACCAGTGTGGTTTGGTTTGGTCTGGTCTGTTTTATTTTATGGCATATCAACCTTAGTGGGTCATTTAATGCCAACAAAGTTGTGAAATAAATTCATTCTTAATGGATACTCAATTCTTGTTATAAACACATTAACTATTTAACCTATAGATGGGACCCTAACAGGTACTACCTCTCCAGGTCAGAGTGGACCAGGGAGCAATGGTAATGAAGGGGTGCTCCACATTCCACAGACCTCCAGAACTGGAACCTCACCATCAGTTAGAGTTTACTGTCATTTCCAGGACATGAAGACCCTCAGACACTGCCTTCTAGCACCCATATGATAAAAAAGGTTGGGGGTTGTCATAAGAGCAATAGGGTTGGGATAATCATATAGGTGTTAGATCTTGATGTCACCAGGTGATTGATTGGAGGAGGCCTCTCTGACTGCTCGTCTAGCCTAGGTAAGGGCCTAAGTGGAGTGTTGCATTCCTTGGATTGCTCATCCACCAGGATTCCGTACTGAAACATCAGGGGTTGCCACCCACAGCCAACAGGTGGTCCCATTGGGGGGGGGGCTTACCCCACTGCAAAGGTGCAGTCAGTGTATTCTAAAGGCCCAGTCAATAGGGATGGCCACCAGACATGTGGTAATGGTAGCTCTATCTAGCAATTTTTTTTCACACATGATCAGGTTTTGGACTAGTTCACACCATGCATTTGCAGTTGAAGCATTTTTTTAAAAACTGGTGAATATGTAATTGATACACAGAGAGCTTTTCATGCTCATTTCATATTATGCTAGAATGATGCTGTTCTGGAGAAAAAAAGGATACTGCATAGGTGTGAAAATTTCAGAACTACAAGTTCATTAATTAAAAGTAAACCACCTGGAAGACATCAAAACACTCAAACTCTATTTTACTTATACAACAATAACATTTCATTCATTGCAACAAGACTACACCAAAAGCTTCCTTCAGGTTATCAGACAGTCATAGTTGTCGTACATAATCGCTTGACTCTCCCAGCAGTTCTAGACTTCTCACTAGCACTATCCAAAATATGTTCTCTTTCACTCGGTTCGACAGCCAAAATGCTACTGCAGTTTTTTCCTCCCGATCTGGGAGGGCAGGTCCTTAAATCCCCAATTACTGTGTTCATCCGGGCTCCTTACTCTCAATTGCCTGTGCTGCCTGTTCGACATTCATCAGCATGCATCAATCCTCATGACAAGACTTTACATCCAGATTACTCTGCACTACTCGTGTGGAATTTCAACAGCATTTCAGCAACGAAGAGGTGGCGAGTTCAATTTCCGTGGTCACTCGCCACAGTTAATGACAGTGTATCACTGACCAGTTAACTAATGACCATGACTTTATGAATGGGCTTCTATACTCAATGAAGCTCTCTTTAAAGGAAGAAAGGAAAGGTGGGAGGGCAGCAGTTTCTTTTTAAGAGACAGGATTGTGTAATTATTCAACAAGGAATTAGCACAGACAGCTCAGAAGAAGAAAGAGACAGAGATGGCAGTGTAGCGATTGTCTGCCCCTGTTTGTGTTGATGTGGGGTCCAGAAGACAAGGAATTAGCACAGACAGCTCAAAAGAAGAAAGAGACAGAGGAGATGACAGTGTAGCGATTGTCCGCCCTGTTTGGATTGATGTGGGTGCCCAGAAGACATATCTTCCCTTGTTGTCAGGTTTTCACCAGTAGAGGGCTAGAGTATTTAAATGGGAGCCCGGGAAATTCTAACTCTCTTTCTCTCGGGCCAGCAACGACTTCACATGGTTTAGGCGCTTGATGCCTCTGCCACTTATGTGGGGGCTTACCACCCACAACCAACTATCAGTAAGTGACATTCCTTTAGAAACTCTGTATCACTTCTGTAGGATGCAGTCCTACATTCTCATAATGTTTATGTATCTGTTCTGTATATCTATCTTGTACCTTGTAATGAGTATATGTATACCTTTCTTGTATGTATTTCTCATGTGCTCACAAATTAAAGTCTATGTTTGTTATTATCTTATAACTTCTTTGTCGGAGTAATTTATGTACACATATGTACCCACATTGGAAGGTTACTTTGAGCCTTCCAACTTATAAGAACTTAACATCTTACAGCAGCGACAAGAAGACCAAGCAGAAAAGTAAAAGCCCATCACCTCACCTCTCCCTTCTTTACTCTCTCCTGAGATAAACAGGTATATAACATCCAGTCTTCCAGTGTGGCTTTGATTAGAAAAAAGTTTATTGTGGATGTTGTATTCAAACTTTAATGAATTTCTATATTCTTTATATTTGAATGTTTGCAAAGTACTTGAATGCCTGTTCATGATTTTACCCCAACCAAGCTTTCTTGAATAACAAAAAGAGAACAAAAAAGGATTCTGAATTCTCATGTGACCAATTGACACATGATAACTAAGGACATGCCCTGAAATCCAAGGGGGAGACAACAAATATTTATCTCCCCCTATACATCTTTATAATAATATTAGAAAAAACGTGACCTATTATTGAGCTCTAGGTAAATGATTGTGATCAGGAAGAAAGTTTTGTTTGCAAAATGAAATAAATTAAAAAAATAAACACAACTGAGGAATAAAAAAAATAAAACATTAAAATCATTTTGCTAAAATTTGCAATTAAGTCAAAAACTGACCCATCTTATATAAGCCAGCCATTAGCAGCTGAAAATTAACATACAAATAAGTTCATCTACCGCTCACACTCTCTAATCTCTCTCTTTACACACACAGAGAAAACTAACATATATAAAAAGAATATATAGAGAGGGGAAGAAAGTGACAGGCAGAATGTGAAGTAAGAGACAGGTGAGTTTTTGACCTAATTGCAAATTACGACTAATTAGAACCAAATAAAATGGAATTTTTTTCAAACATAACTTAATCCCAAAACTAAGGAATATTTTGGTATGTATTTTGTGTCATTAAACTAAATAGGAAAAAAGTCTTTAGCAAACAATCATTGATCTACTTCCTCCAGAGAATCTACATTACAGCAATTACAACTACAGTCACAGAGAAATTATATATGTACTATAATAGTATAAAATGTATAGGATAAAATCCTATATTTTATATCCAAATAAGGATAAACATAAAAATCACACAAACACAATTCTTTTTCCAAACTTAAGGAAAATAGATTATACATTTGTCATTGTGGTCTGTCCCCAGTGAAAGCTGGATCAGAAGAGGGCGAGTTTGCTTATTCGGCTTTGCCGCCAAAGTATGGCTCGTGATTGGTTGTTCGAAACAGAGGCTTGTAAACAAGAACGATAACCCCCATACCTCAGAATTCTCAATACAGTTGGTAACGCATCCACCTAGGAATTGAAAGATTCTGGGTTCAATACCAGTCCTCTCCAAATCAGTGCATGAGTAGCACTTAGATAATCTGGTCTGTGCAGTAGAGTGGTGATGTTAGGTGTGGTGATCCATCTCAGCAAAACATTCTCCCTAGTTTAGAGCTAGTAAAAAGGGAACAGATTCTGTTGCTGTCTGGCTGATACTGACAACAAGATTTGATTGGACAAACTGGTGCTTACAACTACGTCCACGCTGTAGCGCCAAAATAGAATATCAAAATCGGAGCCTATTTATTAGTTATTTAAGAGACAGACCAAATCAACAAATATTCAGATTCCATTTATCTTCAAGACAATGCTAAATGACGCTCTGCTGCCAATGACAACAACTTTAGCGATCACCAGTTTTTCAATTGAAGGAACAGATGTCTCAGAATTAATTTAAAGCAAACAATTTGACTTGCTGATTACCAAAACAAAAACTTCAACTTTCTGAGTCAGTCGGTAGAGCGTTCGTCTAGAAACCACAAGGTTCCTAGTTCGATACCAGCCCTCACCAGCTCAGCGTATGAGTAGCATAGGGATCTGTGCGGTAAAGTAAGGAGCTGATGGTAGATGTGGCGCTCCACCTCAGATGCAAAAAACAATCTCCTTGGTCTAGCGCTAGTGAAAAGGGGATAGACTTCCTCGCTGATTGGCTGATACCAACTTTAGGCCGCCCCAATGACTTTACTTTTACTACTACCATCATCAGCACTGCGATTAACATCACAAATCCATTTCACAGGTCATATTCACCAAAAACTTTATTTTCTATTTGTCCACTTTTCTATCAAACAAATTCTATTCAAGCTTTTTACCTTACAAATTTTACACATTTCTTTTGATTTACACAAATTTATTCTGAGAATAAATTTATTTGTCATTTATTAAATACATGCCTTCTCTTTCTTATTTCTCCGTGTTTTCTGCCTTAACTGTGTCTTGTTATTTTATTGTAATTTGTGAAGTTGGAACATTTTCTACAAATGAAAAAAGATAATTAGAAATCTGAATTACTTACTTGGTAGAGATCAACTTGAAAATGTCCTTTTAATGTTACTGCTACAATATTTGGTAGAGTCAGTACAAAAAACTGTCCTGTTGGATCAGACAAGTAACAGTTGATATAATCTTTCTTGTAATGAACAGCAACAAAAACTTGTCCTTCATCTGTATTCAAAATGTTGAAGTTCTGAAACAATAACAAATACAAATTAGATTTTTCATTGTATTTTTGATTAAATTGCTATCATATGTGGGGATTAATAAAAATAAAAATAAAATAAAAACTAATAAAAATAAATTTTAAAAAAATAACAAAAATTATATTAAACATAAGGACTGGTAGAGCATCCACCTGATTACCACAAGGTTCCTGGGTAGATACCAGCCCTCACCAACTCAGTGTATGGGTAGCACAGGGATCTGTGTGGTAAAGTGAGGAGCTGCTGGTAGACATTAAGAACACATTTTATGATATTTTTGTGTTAAAGCATGCAGTTGTATTGTTTTCAAAAAGTTTCTAAGATTTGTGTATTTTGCACAAAGACTTTCAAAATGGCTACCAGCTTGTTTCAGAGTGAAAGTCAGTTGGCTAAATTCCTAGCATAAAATTATCTGAAATGAACTTAACTGTTATTAAGAACACATTTTATGATATTTTTGTGTTAAAGCATGCAGTTGTATTGTTTTTGAAAAAGTTTCTAAGATTTGTTTATTTTGCACAGAGACTTTCAAAATAGCTACCAGCTTGGTTCAAAGTGAAAGTCAAGGAAGGTTACTCTAATTGCCTTATTTGCTAGGAATTTTGACAACTAAAGGTGAAAATTACCCCTTTTTTACACCCCCATGTCATCACATGGAAACGGCTCCAGCTATGAAGTAAGTGACAAACTTTTAATGGATATAACTCAAATATTTTCAAGCTTGGTTTGTATTGTTGCTTGGTTTGTATTGTTGCTTGTTGGAATTTGTTGTATATAATTATTTAAATTCAACTGCATTCAGTGGCTTTCTGAGGCTACCTAATGCATTATAAGAAAGTGGTGTTAGCAACTGAAGTTAAAACTAGCTTGATTCTTATACTAGCATGTAAAAAAATATTGCAAACCTTTTGACTCACTCTAGTAGATCAAACCCTTAAGGTAAGGCTATAGAAAAAAAAGGAGAGCAGCTGTTGACAGGTGGCATGAAGCAATACTCACAGAAATTCTCCCATCACCCAAAAAAAAAAGGAGCTTGTTCGACAAATCATCCATCATCTGAGGGTTAATGGGAATGATAAAATATGATTTAATGGATTTTTTAGTTTTTCTTTCTTTAATATTGCAAATGTAACAATCTTTGCTTTTTCTTTTAATATAAAATGTCTTTCTAAAATCTTAATATAAAATATCTGCATTATCTCCCTCCATCAAATATTATAATGCTCTTGTTCCTTAATCTTCCAACCATTATTCTCTTGCAACACTCCCTAGTTAAAAGTGAGACCATCCAAATCGTCCAAGATGAAATGCAAAAATATATATATGTATATTAATTCTCTTGTTCCTTAATCTTCAGACCGTTATTATCTTGCAAAAACCCCTAGTTAAAAATCAGACCGTCAAAATTGTCTAAGATGAAATGCAAAAATGTAAATCCTGAATTTTTATTTTTTATGTGTTGTCACCTCAGCTAAATAATGGACCATTCTGTTTATAAAGAAAGAAGGAAAGAAAAGGACATGCTACACAGAAAAAATATGATAAAAAAGAAAGCGAATAGGAAAAAGATAGAGAGAGGGGGCAATAACACTAATCTGTTTCAATTGAATAAAATGAAAAAAAGGAAAGAAAGAAAAAAGTGTGAGAAAGAGTTAAATCAAGATTATTATACTTTTTACATATTGAACTATTTTCAATAGCTCTTAAGTTTGAGTTTTGTTTAATGGCATATCAACCTCTGTAGGTTATTTAATGCCAGAAAAAGTTATTATGGATTTCAGTCTTTAAAGTAATTGTTCTATGGAGGTATTCAGTTATATTTTGTTATATCTTGTTGAAAAGGTTGCTTTTTCTTTTTTTTTAAAAATTAAAATATCTTCTGGTTTGTATTTCTAAAGAGGTCCCTCAGGTTTCTTGTTTGATAGTATTTGGTGTGGGTGTGTTTGAGGCTTTTACAATTTAGGAGGATATGTTTGATTGTAAATTGTGCTTTGCATATTGGACACACTGGGGTGTCTTCCCTTTTTAAAAGGTGAGAATGGGTTATGTGGGTATAGCCAATATGCAATCTGGCGAGTATTACTTCCTCTTTTCTGACTTTTCTGTGGCCTACTGGACATTCACCAATAGAATTGCTCTTAAGTAAACATATCAGATGTTGTAATAATTAAATTATCATACTATGGTATATCAACAAGTAATTCATAATATCAGTTCTTTCCAATATTCTTGTGAATATAAAATTTTCTTTCTTCAAGGTGGGTTACTGTATAATAAGACATTTTTATTGAGGAACCAGTTTAGCTCAGTTTGCAAACTTTAGTTCTCTGCACAAATGTTTATAATTTGTCACTTATCTGAGTCCTGAGATAGGGTATTATCGGAGCCCTAGCTACGGCCTTCTGATAGTTCAGATATGATAGATGTTCTGTTTGATGTCCGACTCCGATTCTGGTTGTTGAGGAAGAGATGGAGCGACCCTGTTTTAGGTCTATCCCCAGTGAAAGCTGGATCAGAAGAGGGCGAGTTTGCTTATTTGGCTTTGCCGCCAAAGTATGCTGGCTCGTGATTGGTTGGTTTGAAACAGAGGCTCATAGACAAAGACGATAACCCCCATACCTCAGAATTCTCAATACAGTTGGTAAAGCATCCAGAAATTACAAGATTCTGGTTTCAATACCAGTCCTCATCAAATCAGTGCATGAGTAGCACTTAGATAAGTGGTAATGTTAGGTGTGGTGATCGATCTCAGCAAAACATTCTCCCTGGTTTAGAGCTAGTAAAAATGGAACAGACTCTGTTGCTATCTGGCTGATACTGACAACAGGACACTTTACTTTTTACTTACTTGGCTATAAGGTTAAAAGTATTAGTATTATCTGCATTATTCGGACTATTGTCCTCATCTTCATTGTTATCTGTACAACGCCCTCCGGCCTTCTTCAGGTATTTCTTGTTGGACTTGGGAACCTCCTCAGACTCGAGTCTGACAAGAAATACCTGAAGAAGGCCAGAGGACATATCGGCCGAAACATTGTACAGATAACAATGAAGATGAGGACAATAGTCCGAATAATGCAGATTATACTAATCATCAAGCCTCATCTCAAACATTCAGAGAAATAGTTAAAAGTATTATTTAGTTATATGATGTGATGGCCATTATTACTGCTACCTCCAAATGTTGCTATCATGGCTGTTGACTCTACCATATCATTTATATCGTCAGATTCTAGAATAACCCATTGGATTTTGAATCCAATGGGTTATTCCCTCATAGATTCGAATCCTGTTCACAGCACCATGTAGAGTGAACAGACTCAGCTTGCAACACAGCTGGATAATGATCACTCCACAAATTTCTACAGGTTATAAGCTTGAAAACTGTATCACATACATTAGGTCCTTTATTCAAGAATTAGATATTTATAGATATTGTCATTTCTACAATTGTGAATTACATATTCATTAGTGAAGTTCTTGAAATTTTATCAATTATATCTCATTGAAAACTTTTTGAAATTATCCAATAAATTTATAAATATGGATATAATGAATAGAAATAATGATCAAAGAAATTAGAATTACAAATTTATATGCATATATAGATATGTTTCAAATTGAACCAAATTAGTGACATTTTTTGTTTATACATTCAATATTCCTTCATTATTAATCTAATACTTCTTTATCATTTAAGTAAATAGAACATAAATTAAAAATTTCAGATAAAATTTCAGCTAATAATTGGATCAGGCTACAGACTTATATATACATGTGAGGGCATGTATATATATATATATATATTTTTTTTTTTCTATTAAAAACCTTTTCTACTTACCTGAGGGCGCAGATTTTTGGGAAAATGTGACATCTTAAATTGTCCTCTTCGATAAGAGACAAATAATTTATTGCTTTCAACATGTTGTTTCTGAAAGTAAAATTAAAAAAAAAAAGAACATTAGAACAGATTTTACAAGTATGCATCTACCCAACCCCTCTACCACAGAAAAGATACAACAGAAGGTAAATTTTTAAGTGGAGTACAGTTGGTTTTAATTAGATTTCCTTTTCCTAGACTAGTTGCCATGCCAAGGCTAAAGACTCCAGGCTGCCCATCTATTTACTCATAGTTAGGGGAAAAAAATAGGAATTAGTTAGAGTGAAATTATAGTAGAATTAGATAGAGTGAAATGCAAACAGCCTAATCCAGTATTTGAACTCAAGTTGCTGAGTCCATTTCATAAAATGAAAACCATTAAGACAAAACAGTTAATCCTATAATAAGCAAATGCGGCAAACTGGTGCAAAATTCAAGAGCAGGTAAAGTGGGTGGGAAATATGATTCACTGGGAATCGTGCAAGAGACTAAAATGTGTCCATGCTTATAAATAGTATATGTACAAAAAAGAATCTATTCTAGGAAATTAGACCCATGAAAATCCTGGGGACTTTGAGATACAAAAGAATCACCTAATTCCGAAAGATTAGCTGACGGAGAGTTGATTATAAAAAAGAGCAAAGCTTGTTGTCTCGTGGACTTCTCATTCCCACTTGACCACAGAGTGAAAACGAAAGAAAGCCCAAACATAGATAGATATTTATATCTTTCTAGAGAACTAAAATGCTGTAGAACATGAGTATGACGGCGATGCCAATTGTAATATGTGCTCTTGGATCGGTTTACAGAGTCAGATGCTGGAGTAACTGACAACCATTATGCTAATTGCAACTCACATAGATTTTACTAGTGAAAGATTAACTTTTATAATTATTATGTAATGAAAATTAATCTACATCTTTACTTGTTTTAATTAATATTACCAAGAACTCTTCTTATACCACCATAAGTTATGGGACATAATTTTATTAAATATGGAATAATGTTTGCCTCTCTTTGGCCCCATGAAAGAGGGTTTGAGAGGCAAACATCATTCAAGTAATGAGGAAGTAAAATCTGTAGTAGAGAAGTGGCTCAAAGAACAATCAACAGATTTTTATGTGGCAGGGATACATGCTCTTATTCAAAGGTGGAGCATTGCTATTGAGAGAAATTGTGACTATGTGGAGAAGTGGGTATGTGATCTACAGAGGACAAGCTTTATTTTGATGTATGATACATGTTCTTGTGTTGGTAATTATACCTGTCCTAAACAAAATGGCATTACTTTTTGACTCACCTATGTGGAAAAGTAGGGATGTGATCCACAGAGGACCAGCTTCATTTTGATGTGTGATACATGTTCTTGTGTTGGTAATTATACCTGTCCTAAACAAAATGGCATTACTTTTTGACTCACCTATGTGGAAAAGTAGGGATGTGATCCTCAGAGGACCAGCTTCATTTTGATGTGTGATACATGTTCTTGTGTTGGTAATTATACCTGTCCTAAACAAAATGGCATTACTTTTTGACTCGCCCTTGTGTGTGTGTATATATATATATATATATATATATATATATATATATGTGTGTCATTTGCTAGGGTAAAAGATGTAACTATCATTAACTTCTTGCTGTGTGAGTTTGATTTGAAGCTTATAAAGTCTACTTTCCCATGTAATTATTTGTACAAACAAAGCATTTGACAAAAGAAAATGTATCTATTTGCATTAACTGTTATTCTCTGTGGGCATGTGTGTATATCTTTTCAAGAAAGTCAACAATACCATCAAGCCATATTTATACAATTCCCAGGAGGAAATGAATTCATTCTCAAATAACTTGTTAAACCAACAATCTAACTATTTCCCTGTAACAGCAATATTCTTCTAAGATATATTTATATATATAAACGGCTGGAATTAAAAAAATGTTTAATGTCTACAATACTGAGTGAAACTACCAGGCATGCAGGCTGGGATTAGAGTGTTCATTTCCCTCAACTATGTTCTTGTCTTTTGGCAGTATCATCATCATTATGTCGCGCTGTTAGCATGGATATCCATGACAATCTCTCTCCATCCATCCCTATCACTCATCATTCTCAGGAGGTCCTCTATGCAGCATCCTGTATCCGCACAGAGCTGGTCAATGTATGTCTATGTTAGTCGGCCCATACTGGCATGTCCATGTGCTGGCTTCCACAGGGGGACATCACTTATGAGTTCGTCCTTGCTTCTCCAGCAGTGTCTTATCCGTCTTACTCGGATGGTTTCGGTGATATGTGGGAGGTGACTGTACAGCTGTTTTCTTGTGGGGTGTTGTTTCCACATCTTGTTTAGGATCACATGCAGCATTCTTGTGCAGCTTCCATCTAGTTTATTCTCTAGTCGCTTCGTTAGGGTCCAGAAGAAAAACATAGTATAATACAACTCTGCCGTTTAAATCATTATTATAATCATTTCAATCATTATAAGCTTTAATCATTATTAAAATTATCATAATCCTTATGATTTTTAAATCATTATAACCATTATAAGCTTAAATCATTATAATCATTATTAAAATTATTACAATCATTATAAGTTTAAATCATTATAATGAATATTATAATCCTTATAAGTTAAAATGCATAGCGCCCTGCCGGCTGAAATAGTTTAATATGCCAACTGCATCTCTGCAGAGAAGTAAAATCTCCCCAATGAGGTCACCTGTTGGCAACCCATGATGCTTAAGGATGGAATCCTGGTGGTTGAGAACAGTCAGCAGAATTTTACGGGCCAGGGATACATGCCCTCATTCAAAGGTGGAAAATTGCTATTGAGAGAAACAGTGACTATGTGGAGGAGTAGGGATGTGATCCACAGAGGATCAGTTTCATTTTAATGTATGATACATGTTTCTGTATTGGAAATTATACCTGTCCTAAACAAAATGGCATTACTTTTTGACACCCCATCATATATATATATATATATATATATATCTTTAGAGGATATGTGCTTAATTGAAGTCATACCTAATTTTGAAAATTAATTAGTTAATAATTAATGAATCTAAGCGAGCATATATGTTCAAATGTAAGGCTAAACAAATCGAGAAAATGTCAATCCCTGAATGTACATTTGACATTTTCTCGATTTGTTTAGCCTTACATTTGAACATATATGCCCGCCTAAATTCATTAATTATTAACTAATTAATTTTCAAAATTAGGTATGACTTCAATTAAGCACATATCCTCCAAAAATTTGCGGCTTAAAGCCATATAGAAATAAACACATTTGTTTGTTTACTTAACCTCATATATATAAATATATATATATATATATATATATATGTATAATACTAAGAAAATATAAGCAATCATTTATTATAATATGTTTACTCATATTTCATGCTGAAAGTAATCTTCAGGCTGGAAGGCCTAGTGAAAATGTTGGCAACTTTATTGGTGCTCCAGGAAATATACTGAAACATGAAATACATGAAGTAGACTATTAACAGAAATCACCGGAAGAGGAAATGAGTGAGGTGAAAAACAAATGGAGCACAATTTTCACAATTCTCAAGATGGCTTTTAGCATGAAACTCAAGTAACAATTCTATTGCTTATATTTTTCTTAGTATTTTATACTGTTCTACTTTTAAGTATTGAACCCTCTTACATTTTTATTGTCAACACTTTAAACTTGTGCATTCATATTATATGCATACATACAAGCATGATTCAATAAACTAACTAGAATATGCTTCCGGACATAAGCATTTAAGTTTTAATGTAATACGAGGGGCGTTCAATAAGTAATGCCCCTGACCCACTTCCAGTTGTTTGATCTAGCTGAAATTTTGCATGTGCAATTATTTATATCTCTATAGATTAAGCTGCAAATCACAGCTCTGAACTAATTGTGGTTTCTGATTTACAGGTGTTTTAACTGAGTAAAGTGTGAAATGGAGCCTGTTGAGTGTCGAGCAGTGATCCAGTTTTTGTATTTGAAAGGACGTACACCACGGGAAACTTTTGATGAAATGAAAGTAACTTATGGTGATGATTGCCCCATCCTATGACCTTGTAAAACGCTGGCATCGTGAATTCAAACATGGTCGGAACTCTGTGGAAACAGCTCCCAGATCTGGTCGCCCCCCCTTCTTCTATTGATGAGGCATCTGTCCGTCAAGTTGAGGCTGCCATTTTGGAAGATCGACGCATAACTATTCGCCAAATAGCCCATGAGGTCAAGATTAGTACCGTGTCTGTGGAAACTATCATTCATGGCCATTTGCATATGCAAAAGGTGTCTGCCAGATGGAATCCCAGGTTGCTCACACCTTTCCAGAAGCAAGAATGCGTCGAGTGCTCGAGGATGAATTTGGAGATGTGTCAAAATTTTTCAAAAGACTGATTATACAGGATGAACCTGGGTCCATCACTATGATCCAGAGACCAAAGCCCAGTCAATGCAATGGAAGCACCTTGACTCACCTCCTCCAAAGAAGGCAAGGGTGCAACCCTCTGCTGGCAAGGTCATGCTCACAGTCTTCTGGGACCAGGACAGAGTAGTGATGACAGATTTCCTGGCAAAGGGTACCACAATTACAGGAGCCTATTATGCTTCCCTTTTGAGGAAATTAAGAGAAGCTATCAAAATCAAGAGGCGGGGCAAGATCAGCAAAGGCATCCTCTTCCTGCAGGACAATGCTCCGGTCCACAACCCGCGTGTCTCAGAAAGAAGTACAGGCTATGAACTACTCCACCATCCCCCTACTCTCCTGACCTTGGACCCTTGCTATGGGAAGGGGGTCAGGGGCATTACTTATTGAACACCCATCAAATTAAATAAGAATGCATATAAAAAGATTACACTTATTTTAATCATATTTTAATTGGTTTCTATATAAAATTATTCATAGGATTGATTTTAATACATTGTAGAATAAAACAATAATATTAAAGATCATACTTCAATATCCTCACACAAAGCTCAAAGTCTCATTACAAACTTAGTATTTATGAATGGTATGAATAACAATGCAACTATCCCCTCTATCTACTGCAAATCATGGCATCTAGGAAGCCCACACCTCAACCCTAGACACAGGGAAACACCATAAACATGAATAAAGAGCTATTTCTGACTCTTCCTGAAAGAGAGAAGATTAATGTCTGTTAAGGCTTACAGCAGACATGTCAAACTGAGTAGCCTAGGGCCGTATGAATTACATATGTATGTCATGAGGACTGCATGGCTTACATCAGCCTGTCATGAGGGCTGCACATGACAACTAAGTCTTTAAATCCTTCTTCTACATTAACATAATAAAGTGAGGATTGTTATCATTAAATTTTTCATTTTCAACTAAAAGCCATTGAATACATATCTAAAAAGAAATTGTTGAAAAGAAAGGAAAAAAGAATATTACTGACCAAGTTCAAATAATAAAATGTACAAGTGTCACTGTCACTTTCAATTATAGCCATGTGTTGATTGAAAGCAGGAGAAGGCAAGAGGAAAGACTCACTCTCTTTCATTGACTGAGTTAGCCTCCTCCTTCCACAACTCTTAATACAGTGCCCAAATGAAAATAAATGACGGTTTTCATCCAGGAATTTTTGGAAAAACTTTTTTAAAATTACTGGTGCTAGCTGAGGTCCGGCTGTGGGTTGCAGGGTGCATGTTTGACATGTTTGGTTTGGTTTACGGCATATCAACCTCAGTGGGTCATTTAATGCTGATAAAGTTTTGAAATAAATTTATTCTTAATGGATACACAATTTTGTTTATAAACACATTGTTCTATTTAACACATAGATGGGACCCTAACAGGTACAACCACTCTGGGTCAGAGTAGACCTAGGAGAAATGGTGATGAAGAGGTGCTCCATATTCCCCAAACCTCCATAACTGGAACCTCGCCATCAGATAGTTTAACGTCATTCCCAGGACATGAAGACCCTCAGCCACCACCTTCTAGCACCCATATATGATAAAAAGGGTTGGGGTTTGCCATAAGGGCAATAGGTTGACATGTCTGGTTTACAGCATATAACAAAATAACCTGATATTAGTCAAGTTAAAACAGCTTTTGAATTGCCCTGTTGGCTGGGGCGTTAGAATACACCAACTGCACCTCTGCAGAGGGGTAAGACTCCTCCAATGGAGCTACCTGTTGGCTGTGGGTGGCAACCCATGATGCTTAAGGATGGAACCCAAGTAGCTGAGCAGTCCATAACATGCAATACTCCACTTTGGCCCTTACTTGGGCTAGACAGTGGTTGGATAAAGGGTTGAATAAACTCAACAGTCTTGTTGATATTTTATCCTAGACAATACCAACTTAGCTATTTAGATGCCTAACACGCACATCTTACACTTGAACAAAGGGAGGATCAAGGTGTAGTATCTGTTCCAGATTCTATGCTTTGAGACTTACCTTCTATACCTGGCCTCGGCTGGGGGTCCAGTGTGCTTCGGCCTCTGGACCGGTAAAGTACAATTAATAGCATCGATCCAAGGGGGCCATCCCCCCAGATCGATGCAATTTTTATGTGTCCACGTAAAAACGAGACCTTGTGTCCAGCTCTCATAAGTGGGATGAGCAGGCAAATACCCTTACATTTAATGGTCCAAGAATTTGGTAGATATAACAACACTATGCATAAAGTTCCAATAATCTTTAGCAAGTTGAATCTAGCCTTTTCTTAAAAGTTGCTTATATCCAAGTAATAACATTTAAGATATTTTTAACCCAGAATGTAACAGTCCAATACATCTGTTTCGATCTTGGTTGATGTAAACATTTCACACTACACTGACAATGTGTTGTTCAAAGTGCAAGATTACATTTAATATTGGTCTGAGCATTCTAAACAAAGTTACTGGCCCAAAATTAATCTTTATCATTGCATTGCATTATGTCTGACTGTACAATTCATTTTGACCTATCATGTCTCCTGTGAATATTATGGTCTGTAATAGTTTCCACTGATTCTAAGAACACTGACTTGTTTGTCATATCTTAGTAAGTGCTGATGAATAGTTCATGAAATTCTTTGGACTAATAACCTCATCTTTCTGGTGACTTCAATCAGAATTTTGTGGCTGATTTAGTCTGAAGATTTTCATGGATATAAAGGTTGTTCTGAAAGTAAAGCCTCCTATTTATTTCAAAGAAGACAACAACATATTGAGAAATTGGAAATAACACACTGGACAGAGAAAGTTTTCAGTTACAAAATACTCTTTTTACACATAGTCACCACCATTGACAGCATCCCATATACTTGTCACATATTGCTGATCATAAGCACATGTTAGATGACATTATATATATATATATATATATATATTTTGTTTACAAAGTTTGAGAACTCTTGGTGAATTCATTTCCACTTAGAAATATAGCGATTAAATAGCCTGCTATACTTGGCAGCTAATTGTGGCCATATGGGTAAGAAGGTTCGGTGAGCGTAAGTTCGTTCGGGTCTCGAACCCGGCCAGAGGCAGCTGCTAAAAATGGTATAACTGCACTGATGAGAGGTGATACCTCGAAACACGTGTCTGTAGTTTACTTTATCATACGCTCCTAATTTCAGTTGAGCACTCTATTTAGGAGGAATTTAATTGCAAAATTCACCGTATTCGGCGTTAAAGCTAAATCTCACTTTGTTTACAAAGTTTGAGAACTCTTGGTGAATTCATTTCCGCTTAGAAATATAGCGATTAAATAGCCTGCTATACTTGGCAGCTAATTGTGGCTGTATGGGTAAGAAGGGTTGGCGAGTGTAAGTTCGTTCGGGTCTCGAACCCGGCCAGAGGCAGCTGCTAAAAATGGTATAACTGCACTGATGAGAGGTAATACCTCGAAACATGTGTCTGTAGTTTTATATATATATATATATATATATATATATATTTGTGAATAAAAAGGCCTTAAATACGGGGGTATCTGAGGCCCACCGAGTTTCTTCAGACCACTTCTTTATTCAAACTAGCAAATAGCCAAATTCAGCTTACATTTATACATTTCTCCCCACCCCCCAGGAGCAATATCTTGTATTCCTTCCCTTCAATATTCTTTCGGTTGGTGGTGTTTTTGATGTCATGCTGACTTCTTCCTCTTGTTGGGATGGAGTCTCTGTCTGTTTGCTTTAGCCTCGTGATTTTAAAAAAGTTCTTTTTTCGAACATTACAAAAATTCTCCGCTTTCCAACCAATTTCATTTAAAAAATAAGGATTTACTCTGAGGAAGGTCGAATCTTCTTTGTGTACGGAACATTTCTACATTTTTCTATTATTATTAATATTTCATTTCATTTGGTTATTTAAAAATAATAATAGTTTGAATAATGTACACATGGATAAACTCCTGACTGAAATATGTGTAAGTAAAATTGATTAAAATATCCTATTTTATCCATTCTATACTTTCTTTCCTTTATATATATATATATATATATATATGTGTGTGTGTGTGGAGAAAGGTAGACAAACACGATGTTGTGGTGAACATTTTCACCACTGAAGCAAGAATCCCATGTTAGTCTACCTTTCTCCACATACTGTCGGATTAATTTCCTCATATTTCTCCCATATATATATATATATTATATATATACATACATACATACAAAGATGAGTCAAAAAGTAATGCCATTTTCTTTATTTCATGTGAAATTTTTTTATAAAACTAAGTCCTGAATTGAGACCCTAGTAAGTCTGAAAATTTTCATGGATATAAAGGTTGCTCTAAAAGTAAAGCCTCCTATTTATGAGGGTGGTCAAAAAGTAATGCCGTTTTGTTTAGGACAGGTATAATTACCAACACAGAACATGTATCATACATCAAAATGAAGCTGGTCCTCTGTGGATCACATTCCTACTTCTCCAGATACTCACTGTTTCTCTCAATAGCAATGTTCCACCTTCGAATGAGAGCATGTATCCCTGCCCCGTAAAATTCTGTTGACTGTTATTTGAGCTACTCCTTCACTACAGATTTCCCTTCCTCATCACTGGAATAATGTTTGCCTCTCAAACCCTCTTTCATGAGTCCGAAGAGATGATAGTCTGAAGGCGCTAAATCTGGCGAGTATGAAAAGTGAAATCTGTCATGAAGAAGTGGCTCAAAGAACAGTCAACAGAATCCTAACACTTATAATGAAATGAGAACAATCTAGCCCAATGGATACCAAGAAAAACCTGAAGAAAGAAGGAAGGCACATTGGCTGAACATCATGTATGTGTACTTCACAATAAGGATGTTGTGATCAGTATTCAGTTGTATCAGCATTGCTTATACCAACACACAACTTTGACAATTTGAGAGGATTTGATATTTAAAAAAAAATGAAAAATCAACCTACCCTAATGTGTATTTCCCAATAAAGATGAGGACAACAGTCCAAAAAATCATGTAATACATATTTTTTTTAATAATCTAAACTATTGGTAATCTCACTTTTTGCTTTTTAATTCTTACTGGTTCCTTTTATTTTTTTTAGATGATTTGATATTTCTTTCTTTCTTTTTATATCTTAGCCAGATATTTATCTTGAAAGCTCAAAAATACTTTGGCATAACTAGTAATTTAAAATCTTGTATTCCATCAATCAAGTTGATACTAATACTTTAGTGATACTGAATCAATGAGACTTGTATGAAGAAAGCAAACAGTGATCTATCTCTGTAAGATTATCAGACATTGTCTTGGAAAAAGAAAAGAAAAATCCAATATCAAGATAAAATTCTTGATTCTAGAATGGAATTATCATTATTTGATATATAACTCTTGAAGAATTGAGGATTTTACAAGCTTTTAAAATGTACTGGCAACAATAGAAGTAAATCAACTTGTCAATGATAAATAGACAACTACACACACACACACACACACACACACACATATATATATATATATATATATATATATATATTATATATATATATATATATATATATATATATATATATATATATATATATATGGAGGCGCGTGGGCTAGTGGTTAGAGTTGTGGAAAATGGACTCGTTGATTCGAGTTCAATTCCTAGATGAAGCTGTTGGCATTTCACATAGTGCTAATTCCCTTGGGAAAGGTATGAATCCATATATTCTCCCTCCAGCTATGGGTTAAATAGTAGGGCAGACTGGGCCCTTCAGCCTTGGGTAGGTAACCAGTCTAGGAGAGGGATAACTCTGAATTCAAAATTCCTGAGGTCGGTCGTTGATTGGGTTTGTGGCAACCATTGATGCACCAATTCTTTCCTATCGACTGTGCCAAAAAGTGTGGATGGTCCAACACAAGCCTTCACCACTATAAACAAATCCCTGTGTGGATGTTCATTGTGTGTATGAACCCTCATACATCGAAAATCGACGGGAGAGTCCATTATATATATATGTATATATATAAATAAATAGATAGATGGATAGATAGATAAATAAAACCTATTTGTTATATTCATATATTGATAGATAGATATATAAAACCTATTTTCTGATTTATATAAGAGTGAATTTTTTTCTTGTGTTTGAAAGTTTTCAACCAAACTTTGCGTATTATTTACATACATAAATAAAATAAGAAAATTATGAGAGAATAGATATTTCAAAAATTAGATTACCTAAAAATACAATACTGGCTTTATTTGAACAGTTAACTTAATAAGAACAATTCCGAAGTTACCATATCTAAATTTCATACTAGTTTTACATAAGATTGTGTAAATAAATAATTTAAAAAACAAATGCTCTGAATATTTTTATTATGGCTAAGATAAAATATTTGGTTTGAAAAAAATAATTCAAAGAAGACTTATTGATAAACAGTAAACATTTAGATAAGTTTTTATGGGAGTAAAAAGAGGAAATCAATCCGACTGTATATGTAGAAAAGTAGACAAACACGGGATGTTTTACTGGATGGAAGTTTATTATTGGTGGTGATATTGACACTATAACATTTCGGTCTATCAGACCGTCTTCAGGACACAAACTGAGTTCTTGTATTGAAGGATTCAGTTCTCTTACTGACAAGTGTCTTGCAGTTGTGATTGGGAGGAGGGTGGTCAGCTGCTGATGATCTGGTGTGAATGTTTGGGATAGTAGTAGGAATTTTTGTGTGGTTGTTTCATTGGGGATGGTGTTTATGGGGTAATGGAGTGGAATTGGGGTGAATGTTTGGGGCGGAAGTGGGGGGTTGTCTGTGTATACTAGACATTGTGTCTAGTGGAGATAGGAGTGTATGTCATCTATGAGTAGGAAATGGTAGAGTGGATTTTATTGTTTGTGTCTTTGTTTATTTATTCATTATTTATTATTGAGAGAAACGGTGACTATGTGAAGAAGTAAGGATATGATCCACAGAGGCTCAGCTTCATTTTGATGTATGATACATATTCCTGTATTGGTAATTATATCTGTCCTTAACAAAATATTATTACTTTTTGACTCACCCATGTGGAGAAGTAGGGATGTGATCCACAGAGGACCACCTTCATTTTGATGTGTGATACATGTTCCTGTATTGGTAATTATATCTGTCCTAAACAAAATGTTATTACTTTTTGACTCACCCATGTGGAGAAGTAGGTATGGGATCCACAGAGGACCAGCTTCATTTTGATGTATGATACATGTTCCTCTGTTAGTAATTATACCTGTCCTAAACAAAATGGCATTACTTTTTGACACACCCTCGTATCTAGAGATCAATTCTTTTAAAGTAATTCATTGGATAGGTAAATTCTTCTTCTGGACATTTTTTTTTCTGAAGTTAAATGTAATTGATCTTAAATTTAGAAGCGATTGCTGTTTTTGATCTGATTAGACAATGTTTTCCAAAAATATATAAGACTCTTTAACAAAAATATCCAATTGGTTTATAGACTTTTTCTCTGAATGTTTGAGATGAGGCTTGATGATTAGTATTATCTGCATTATTAGGACTATTGTCCTCATCTTCATTGTTATCTGTACAACGTTTCAGCTGATGTACCCTCTGGCCTTCTTCAGGTATTTCTTGTCGGACTCAGGGACCTTCTTTTCATAATCGGGAACCTTCTTGTCGTAATTGCGAGCCATCATGGAACTTTGAACCTAACTCTTTATTCAGTCCATGGGGGTATCCTGTTCTCATCCCACTAACCATCGTTGGGGTAGAGGCGTTAAGCTATGTTAATTATTATTCTATGCAAGAAATACCTGAAGTAACAATGAAAATGAGGACAATAGGTCCGAATAATGCAGATAGTACTGAGGGGCCGGGTTAGCTCAGTCGGTAGAGCGTTTGGCTAGAAACCACTAGGTTCCTAGTTCGATACCAGTCCCCGCCAACTCAGCGTAGGAGTAGCACAGTAAAAGTGCAGTAAAGTAAGGAGCTGATGGTAGGTGTGGCGCTCCACCTCAGATGCTAAAACTATCTCCTTGGTCTAGCGCTATTGAAAAGGGGATAGATTCCCTCGCTGACTTTACTTTTTTTTTTTATAGACTATAGTTTTTGAAATCTACTTTGACAGTAAAATTTTCAGTTCAAGAAGAAATATAAAAAAACAAAAAAATGTTTACCATAATTAGACATTCCATTTATTATTTTGAAAATTCAATTAGATCACCTCTCATTCTTCTTTCTTATATTACTTCTAATTTCTCTAATCTTTCCCTGTACCTGTGCTGCATATTATGGACTGGTCATCTACCGGGATTCAGCCCCAGTTGACAGTGTCTTGAAAAGGCTTCCATAGTTATTAAAGTGCTGAATGATGAATAGGTTAATTAAAAGAAAGCATCCTGCTTTTTAGGTTAGTTGGTCGGTTGTCAATCCTTAGTTTGTTTTATGCCAAAGACGTTTTGTTTTATTCATTTGTGTTGGATATTCAATTTTTTAAATACATTTTTCTTAAACTTATTTTTTGATCTATTTAACCCATAAATGAGACCCTAACAGGTACTACCACTCTGGGTCAGGGTGGACTTGGAAGTAATGCCAAATGCTGAATGAAGAATTGGTTACAAAAAAAAAAGCATCCTGCTTTTCAAGAAACTGTCGATACTCTAAGTTTAACCCAATCCATATTTAAAACATTGCATAGAAAGTGGCCATGTTACTTTTAGACTTAAAAAAAGATTTTGTTCTTTCTTGGCTTTAATTTCAAATTTGATTTTCCTTTCTTCATTCAATTATTTCTGCTTACAAAAGCAGAAGGACAATCTATTTTTTTTATTACTTGTGATATATTATTAAAAGCATTCAATACTGGGGTGATACAATATTTTTTTTCATATCTTTATATTCGAACAGCCTCGTTGAAGATTTGAACTCGATCCGCATGTCCATTTCCTACAGCAATAACCATTACAATAAAAGCACCTACAATATGTATTTATGTATGTATTTATCCAAATCCTTTGCAACATACAAGATACACCACAAAGATCAATTTTCCAACGGAGTTCAGCTGGTTTGAATTCAGAGTTTTCTTTCTCCTACACCGGTTGCCTTAACAAGGCTACAACAACCCAGTGTGACTTTTTATCTGTAGATGGGGAGGGAACAGGTGGATTCATACCTTTCCTAAGAGAAATGCAATCAGCCACGTCCAGGTTTCGAAATCCAGTAAGTGTCATGTGCTGACTTCACACTCTTCTAATCTATTATTTATTACTAGTAGGACCTGTGGATATACCACAGTATGATAATCTAATTATTACAACATTTGTTCACTTCAATAACATACTGACTGACTTCAACAGTATTATGACTCACACTCATGTCAACTGAATGGAGTAGCAGGTGTATGGATCAGATTCAAGAAGTAAATTGCAAACGGAACAGATTTTAAGTATTATCAGTGTTATTTGGACTATTGTCTCATCTTCATTGTTAGTCTGAATAACGCAGATAATAGCAATCATCATCAAGTCTCATCTCAAACATTCCGAGAAATGAAACAGATTTTGTTCAAGTGAAATCCACTTTTTATTCACTGTTGATTCAAGAAGTAAATTGTAATGCCACCTTATGGCGAAATCCCTGGTGGCAAGGGAAGATAACTCTTTTGGACAAGTCAATCCCAGCAAGGGCAGACAATCGCTACAAGAGATCTGAGGACCAAAGTGAACTGTTGCATGTCATGGACTGCTCAGCCACCAGGATTCCTATCCTTAAGAGATAAAAAGGTATTTACAAAGTTGCAGAGAATATTGTGCAATGTGATGTGACCTTTCTCGTTATATAGTTAACAGTTTTAATAGTTAACAGTTTTAATAGTTAACAGTTTTAATATTTGATGTGACAATGAAAGATTAAAGCTTACTTACTTGCACAAAGACATATTCATCTTGCACAACTAAGGATGAAGGTAAAATAGGGTTGATGGAATGGTCCATAGTAACTTCATCACAGTGAGGCGCCAAACAAGCTAAGTACTGACTCTGACCTGTTTGAAATAAATAGAGAAATAAAATCAATAAAACAGTGTGATTAGAATTAGGTATTACCAAGAAATAAGTTGTTATTGCATGCATATCGCATATATCATCATATCAGGAAAAAAAATGGATATAAATCTGACAGTATAAATGTATGAAAATTGTGAAAAATCATGAATTAAGTTGAAAATTGACAGTTCTTAAGCTGACACTATAGTGTTTCGGTTTTTATTAAAACCATCAACAGGGCTATTTCATCAATCATATAAAAGGAAAACAGTAGACATGCAAAAGCCTGTAAGTCTTTGTTTATGGTATGTAAAGGACTTTGTCGATACTCAAAATGTAAGAGAAGATGCAAATCTAAATGCTACATAATGATAGCGTTCCATTCAAATTGTGTGATGAAATATAAATCCCAGAATTCATTGCTTTATTGATGGAACTTCAAGTGTGTGTATTTTTGAAAATCTGAAAAATGTTAAATAATTTTTTTTTTTTGAACTGTCAATTTTAGACTTAATTCATGTTTTTTTTTACAATTTTTATATATGTATATATATACATTGAAAATAAACTTTTGCAAATACAGAAAACAATTTCATCTATTGAGAAAAACAAGACAAAAAAACAAAACAAAAAAACAAAAGAAAAACAATCAGGCAATATGCTATGATGTATTAGGGTAGTTTGATTTTTCACTTTAAAAAAAAAAATCAAATTCTTTCACACAGCGAAAGTTTTGTGTTTGTGTTGGTGTTTTTTATATATAAGGCGTGTTGTAAATGGTCATTTCTACTTATAGACTCGCAACAACCATGTGACCAACCTATTGACCAACCACTGGCAGTATTCTGCTGCTGATATTATTATTTATACTGGCATTTTCTGGTCATACCTAAGCATTACTACTTGGATCTTTTTGGACGACGGACCATATCACAGGACTTATTCACTTACCAAAGGATTCTATAACTCAGGACTTTACTTACTTACTTACTTTAAGTTCTTTACAACTGACCAAGGATGGCGGCCAGATACTTAACAGTTTGTATAATAAATACTGATATCAAAAACTAGATGTCTTGCTTGCACCATTGTTTGAGGAAATAGCATCAAAGATCATCAACTAAAATGCACTAAAAATCTTCATTTTCGCAACATCTAGCTTAGAAATTGGTTAGAAAATTTAGCAATTTCAATATTCAAAACAGAAAAGCTTGTCATACAAAATGAATAAAATATCATAACTAGAATTCAAATTGAAAATATGCCCCCTCACTATGACGCCTCTGATATGCTGCTTTTTACCTAATAATTAAGCTGTAACAGTGATAACATTTTAAAAGATTGAAATTTATTTCCTCAAACGAAGTTTTGAGGAAAAATATTTAGTGTGGTAAATCTTTATGTTAATTTACAACTTTTGCCATATTGGGGAGATTTCAGTTTCAAAATTGGCCTACCCTAGTAATGCATGTCAATTACAAGGAAGTCTGATGTGAAGCAATAATTATGATTATAATGGTATCAATAATGAAATAAGCACTGCTAATATATATTTACCAAAGCCCTCTGCACGAGCAGGATAATCTATACATATATAAAGGACAATCAGTGTGTATGTATGTATGTGTAGTGAGATAGCCAATGTCATGTTATCTCATTTGCATATGTCTACTACAGCTGTAGATATATAAAGGTAATCTACAACATAAGGGACCAAGCTATGATAAGTGAAGACTACTACTAGAGGAACGTATGAAATTACACATCATAACATACACATCTGGAGGAAACTATGAAAATAAAACAATTAATGACAAAGTAAATATATATACACATTCACTATCACCAAAGCTTGCTTTTTGAGCAAAAATAATTAATATTTTATTCATATCAGGGAAGATATTTAGAAATAAGGATTTGAAGAGTAAGAGAAGGGAAAATCATCAGTGGTGTTCTTGATTAAAACATAAATCAATTATGTAAGACCAAAACAATTAATGGATCTGCGAGACTAACTTTTTATTATCTCCCTCTACCCAGAAAACACTGGGTAGCCACTTCTAGTTTCATTATAAATAGGAAACTTAGAAATTTGCATTATAATGGGTTAATATATATATATATATATATATATATATATATATATATATATATAAAATGAAAATAGTGGAGATAAAATGAAAAAGATTTGCTTAGTGTACAGTCTGTTTACAAATTTAAAAAAAATGATTTTTATGCTAAGAAAAAAAACAAAGAATTAATCTAAATTAATCAATTTGTATGAAATATCTGTTTCAATGAAAAAAAAAGTATTAAGAATGCTCTAATTGATTTTATAGGTTGAAGGTGAATAATCTACAGCATAAGTAGGTCATTCAAAAAGTTCTAAACCTTACCCAAATATTCTATGATTACATCTGTTTTGCTCATTTTTAGATTTGTTGCACACTTCTCACCTTTGTATAGGCCTCACCTGCTCAGAAATTATGTCTATACTCTCCCAACTTATATACATATATATGTGTGTGTGTGTATAACATTTTTATTTATTTATCTTCTTTTTTTAAAAAATATTTTATATTTAGAAGTTACTTTAATTCATTCTAGTTGTGGTGTCTCGAATTTTAACATTTATTTCTACTGTGTATTCAAGAGCTGTTTGGTCTATCTTGATCATTTAAACAGTTTAAAATAATAATAGCACAATAGTAACAGTAATAATAATAATAATAATAATAATAATAATAATAATGATAGGGGTAGTAATACAATATTAGTCTTTGATCTTTATACTTCCACTTTGTATAATTAACTTAATTGCCGCCTGATAGGGCGGCTTTTAAGCTTGTAATATTCTAAAACCCAATGAGCTAAGTTATATAGTTCCTTAGGAAAGGATATATTATATGTTCATTTGGTGCAATGACCATGTACAAACAACACATGCATCTCATTTTGCTTTCATTATAACATAACCTGGGGCAGTAATTTTCAGTGAGACTGAGTATTATATCCTATAATAATATTGTCAACAAAAAACAAAAATAAACAAAAGTTAATTGATGCTGAAAACATATTTCAGTCAATAGAAAGAGAAAAACAAGAAAAATATATTTTTGTTTTGCTATAAATGTTACATAATTCATAGGTAGCTTATGAATTGTGTATGTTCTGTAGTTAGATTCAAAATAACGGGGGTCCAGTGGGAAATTACCAACTGTTATAGCATTCCACTTGACCCTTTGAAAAGCATGCCAGTAGGGCGTGAGAAGTTTTAGGTCAGATGTGACTAGTCACTTGCTGAGAGTGGACACTGGTTGGCACTAAAGATGTTGTCTCTCCCACAGCTGCAGTTGAATTGGGTTGTTGAAATAAAAGACTTAAGAAAAACAACAAAGTCTTGTTATGTTATTAAAACAAGAAATGATTAGACCAAAGAAATAAGCCCAACAAAAAAGAAAACAGCCTGAGAAATCAGCTCTGAAGAATAGGACAGCCAAGTTAACAAGTAAAAACACTCATTATCTTTGATACTCTCTGTCTCTCTCTGTCTCTCTCTGTCTCTCTCTCTGTCTCTCTCTCTCTCTCTCATTATATACCCTGTAGAATACTAAGTCCAATTACCATCGAATTGGCAAGACAAGACGGCAAACAGTCGTAACTGAATACGATTCTGAGATGCAGTAATAACCACTGAAAAGTGGCAGGATTTATGGAGCCTCAGAGGACCCTACAAACCAAGCAGCCAATCAGGACTCAGGGAATGGACTCACCCAAATGCATGGGTGGACTGTCCTGAATTCCCATAAATACCAGTTGTCTTGACACTGGAGCAGTTAGGCTTGGTCAGTCAGATTGCTCAAACCAATTGTTGACTGTCTAACTGACTTACTTCAATATACCCAAGTTGTGGGTATACAACATAAGGAACATTTCTAATCAGCTGTCATTGTTGTAAGTATTGTAGCCAATAGAGAAAAATAAAAGTTTAAATATTTCCAAAATTCTAATCAGTTGAAAGGTAAAAATTACCCAGACAATTCTTTTCCTATTTGTCAATCTATTGATATTCTCTCTGCTCTATGATTATTCTTATATATTCTTACATATAGAGTTTTGCCATTTCTTCTACGAGGGAGAGTCAAAAAGTAATGTCATTTTGTTTAGGACAGGTATAATTACCAACACAGGAACATGTATCAGACATCAAAATCAAGCTAGTCCTCTATGGATCACATCCCTACTTCTCTCCTTGGGGGAGTCAAAAAAGAATGATATTTTGTTTAGGACAGGTATAATTACCAACACAAGAACATGTATCAAACATCAAAATCAAGCTGATCCTCTGTGGATCACATCCCTACTTCTCCAGATAGTCAACATTTCTCTCAATAGCAATGTTCCACCTTCGAATAAGAGCATGTATCAATGCCCCATAAAATTCTGTTGACTGTTCTTTGAGCCACTTCTTTACTAGAAGAGGACATTGTTGATTGGCAAGTTGGGTCTTACTCATCGTATTTATCTCTTCAGCCCCATGAAAGAGGGTTTGAGAGGCAAACATTATTCCAGTGATGAGGAAGTGAAATCTGTAGTGAATCACGTTGCCAAAATATTGAAAACGTTTGACTAACTCTGGTAAATATAACTTATGTCTCTACTCTTGAGACATATAAATTGTATATCAAGGCAACAGGTCATTTTGTTTTTTTAAATTCTAATGTAAATATTAAAAGAAAGAGAAAAGCAGAAATAAAAAAGAAAGGAAATAAAAGTGGAAGAAAATCCAAGTGTTAAATAAGTAAAAGTTGAAAAGTTTGAAAATAAATATAAATAAAACAGTTTCCAATCTTCATAAAAATTTATCTCCTGGTACAAAAAATTTATCACTTTGTTTGTAAAATAAAAATGATTGAAAAAGAAATCTATGCATAAATGTTTAAATCTATTATGACATCTTTTTTTTTCCTTTTTTATTTTTTATTTTTAATCTTCAAACTGATATAAATGGCTGACATCTTCCAAGCCAGAAAATGAAACAAAAGAGAGACACACACGCACACTCACACAAACACAGACATACACACACGCACACTCACACAAACAAAGACATACACACACACACTCACACAAAAACAGACATACACAGGCACACTCACACAAACACAGACATACACACACACACACACTCACACATACATACACACACAACACACACATACACACACACATAAACAAACACACACAATTGCACAAACTCATACACAAACACAAACATGCACGCACAAACACACGCATGCGCACACCCACACAAACAAACAAAAGCACAGAATGAATTAGAATGATACAAAACACAGAATAATCTTGCTTCTTTCTTAATTATGTTTTGTTTATATACAACATTCTCTAAGGGTTTAGACTTGGTTTTATTCTGAAAGAGGCAGTGTTTGTGGTGTAATGGTTATTGTGATAAAGACATATACAACATTTGATATATAAAAGAAATTCATTAGATAAAATCTTCTATTAATGATGGAGATTCAATTTCTATTTGTCTGTAACCAAAACTATGTCACTGCTTACGTCACAATTATCAAATTCCTCAATACATAGAATAAAGAACAATTAATATAATAAAATTGATAAAAGCTGTTCCTTATTATTCAACATTTGAATCCTTTCCATTGTAATAAATAAACTATATATCATTTAAATAAATAAACTATATAAACTATGAAACTAATTAAAAAATGTATTACTTTAAATGGAAAAAAATATTTGGGAAATTTTGAATCCATTTTTAAGATTATCTTTTACTCTCACCATTTTTTCAGTAACAAGAAGTTAACTAAGAAGTGTACAAATGAATAAATATCTACAATTTTGTGTAAAATTTATGAGTAAAATATTCAAAATAATTATTTAATTAATAATTAATAGATGCACGCAACATTTTATTTGAAGGGGACAGGACTAAGTTTCCATTTCAAATTGTTTTATTTTTTTACTCCTTTAATAAATTTGATGATTTTACTTACCTATGATAAAATCCCTTTTACATTGAATTTTTAACTCCCATCCCTTCAGGTAATAACTTTCAAGAATTAATGTTTACACCACCTGGTGAGTGTTTATTAGCTAGTACATTAAAAAACCATAGTGAATCACAATATTTAAAATCAAAAGAGAAGTTGTCTTCCAATAGAACAAAGGAGTCTATCCCCTTTTTATCAGCACTAGACCAGGTAGATTGTTTTTACATCTTACATGGAGTGTCACACCTACCATCAGCTCCTCACTTTACCGCACAGATCCAAGCTGTGTATGGAATCCAGACAAATATGCTTTATTATATCTGAAGAATTAAGGTTCAGTTTGGTTTGGCTACTTTGTTTAACAGTATATCAACCTTTCAAGGGTCATTTAATACCAAAGTCTTGCTTGAAAAGTGGGTGTTTCATACCTTTCCCAAGGGTATTAGTCTGAAAGTGAATGTAATAGCGCAAATGGAACTCACATTTGCCTGCCATGATATCACTGTATATCCTCCTGGGGAAGTTTGGTTTAGTTCCTTTGTTTAATGACATATCAACCCATCAAGGGTTATTTAATGCTAAAGCCATCCTGATAGAAGAACAGTAGTGGTAAACACTGAAAAATCTTGCAGAAAAAAAAAATGCTTCATTCTATTTCTCTGAATATTTTTAGATGAGGCTTGATAATTTGTATTATTTGGACTATTATCCTCATCTTTATTGTGATCTGTACAACATCTTGGCCAATGTGCCCTCCTCTGGCCTTTGTCAGGTACTTGTTGGACTTGGGAGCATTCTCAAACTCAGGAACTGTCTTAACTTTGTGTTATCAGATCAGCTCACAAACGCTTGCGTTCTCAATAACGAACTGCTAACTGCCAAAAAATTCAGCTTATATATAGTTCTATTCCACTCCCACCAACCCCCTCACTTCCTGTCTGCACTCTTATAAAAAGAGATTCAATTTTGGGCCCCACTTTCTTCCCAGCCAAAGGTAAGAAGAGTTTCATTTTTTCTATCTTAAATTACACGCCCACATGATCTTAAGATCATTTCATATAACGTAGTCTCGCATCCAAACTGGTGCATTACGCTCTCTTTGCAGTCTTTGTGTCGGTAGGGGTTCATTCATCTCGCTCTGATGCTCATCTTCCATATCCTCATTATTCGCAGGTAGTACTGGCCTTGAGTCTGAGATATGCCGTGGTGTTCCGTTTACAATCAAGTTGTTTGGTGACTGGCTCTCTGTCACTGCTCCTCTCCCCCACTGCGTTGTGCACCGGACGTTTGGTGGTTTCACCCAAACCTCTTCACCTATTTGGATTCTGGGTAGTCCTTCGTCAATTTCAATATTTAAAACAGAAAAAGTTGTCATTTTATGCAAAATGAATAAAATATTCTAACTAGAATTCAAATTAACCTGTAACAGAGATAACATTTTAGAAGATTGAAATCTATTTCCTCAAACGAAGGCAAAGTTTTGAAGAAAAATATTCTGTGAGGTAATTCTTTATGTTAAATTGCAACTTTTGCTACATTCGAGACATTACAGTTCCAAAATTGACATACACTATTGTATAAGTAACATAAAAACTCTTGTCATTATTGGAAACGTCTCAAACACATTTTATGGCCAGAGACCCTCTTTCTGTCTGTCTGTCTCTCATATGTAATCTCTGGCTGACATGTCCAGCGTTGTGTTCCCAAACAAAGGACAATAATACATTCATTATTATTCATTGATGTACTTGTCTAAATACATCAGTGAATAATTTTTCATCTCAGAACCTCAGACAAAAATTATGTGCTCACTTTGTACGAGGGTGAGTCAAAAAGTAATGCCATTTTCTTTATTTCATGTGAATTTTTTTTAATAAAACTAAGGCCTACATTGAGACTCTAACGAGGCTCAGAGCAAGAATCTGATGAGTAAGACCCAACTTGCCAATCAACAGTGTCCTCCTTCTGCATGACAATGCTCAATCACACACAAGCATCAGAAGAAAGAGAAAATCACCTCATTTGGGTGGACAACTTTACCGCATCCTCCATACTCACCAGATTTAGCACCTTCAGACTATCTCTTCAGCCTCATGAAAGAGGGTTTGAGAGTTAAACATTATTCCAGTGATGAGGAAGTGAAATCTGTAGTAAAGTAGTTTGTTTTGTTTTGTTTTACGGCATATCAACCTCAGTGGCTCATTTAATGCCGACATATATGATAAGAAGGATTGGGGGTTGCCATAAGAGCAATAGGGTTGGGGCAATCATATAGGTGCTAGGGCTTTACATGGCCAGCCGATTGATCGGAGGGGGGCCTTTCCGACCGCCCGTCTAGCCCGAGAAAAGCCTAAAGTGGAATATTGCAAGTAAAGGATTGCTCAACTACCTGGGTTCTATCCTTAAGCATCATGGGTCGCCACCACAGCCAACAGGTAGCCCCATTGGGGGAGTCTTACCCTTTTGCAGAAGTGCAGTCGGTGCATTCTAACGCCCCAGCCGACAGGGCGGAGTAAAGTAGTGGCTCAAAGAACAGTGAACAGAATTTTATAGGACAGGGATATAAGCTCTCATTTAGAAGGTGGAACATTGCTATTGAGACAAATGGTGACTGTGTGGAGAAATAGAGATGTGATTCACAGAGGACCAGCTTCATTTTGATGTGTGATACATGTTCCTGTGTTGGCAATTATACCTGTCCTAAACAAAATGGAAATCTTTCCTCTACCCTCTTCTTTCTTTCTTTTTTATTATATTTTTCTGTATTGCATGTCCTTTTCCTTCCCTTTTTTCCTTCATAATAAAAACGGAATGGTCCATTATTTAGCTGAGGTGACAACACTCATAAGAAATAAGAATTCAGGAGATAAGCAACACCAGATAATCAGGTTTTACATTTTTGCATGTCATATTCAATGATTTAGACTTATTTTTAACCAGGGGGTGTTGCAAGATGAGTATTAATATATAGATTATCTGGTGTTGATCATATAAGATAAATAACGAACAACTTGAGAATTGAGAAGATTTGAAAATCAAAACAATAATAATTGGATGAATTCTGCTTCATGAAAAATTTAAGATAAAGATAGATTCATGAAATTATTGAGAGCATCAAATAAGAATTTTAATGTTTTTTTGTATTTGATAGAAATTGTATTAAATTAGGAAGGAATTCAAAACTACACTGACAGAAAATAAAACTGTAACACACTGAATGTACGAGGTATGTCAGAAAAGTTCCAGAATGATTGCATTCTTTGATGTGAGGGGCATCGTCCACTGCAAGTTCTTACCACAGGGCCAGATGATCAACCAGTATGTCTACAAAGAGATACTGCCATGTTTGCTTTGTTCATTGTGTGAGAAGAGGTGAGAGATGTGGTAGGATAATGCTTGGGTGCCTCTCTATGGCAACACACCTGCCCACACTGCCCTGAGTATCCAAGAGTTCCTTTTGCCCAGAAGAACATCACTGTGCTGGAGCAACCTCCCTACTTGCCTGACCTGGCTCCATGTGATTTTCTTTCTCTTCCCCAAGCTAAGGGGGTCATCAAGGGTTTGGTTTGTTTTATGGCATATCAACCTCAGTCGGTCATCTAATGCCAACAAAGTTTTGAAATAAATTAATGGATACTCAAGTTTTTTTATAAACACATTTTTTTATTTAACCCATTGATGGGACCTTAACAGGTACTACCACCCCGAGGGGTCATCAAAGGAACCTGTTTTGCAGATGTGCATGACATAAAAAAGGCTGTGCTGACAGAGCTATGGAGAATCCCAGAATAATCCTTCCAGGAGTGCATGCAAGTGTGGTACAGAGGGATGGGAAAGTGCATTAGACTCCAGGGGGATTACTTTGAAGGGGATAACTTGTAGTTTGTAGTTTAGATTTGAAATGAATTTTTTGTGACACCAATCCTGGAACTTTTCTGACATACCTAGTATGTTTTAATTCACTCAAGATCAAATGTACAGATAATGTAGGTGAATTACAATAAATATGTTACATAATTCGTGGGTGGCCTACGAATTATGTACTGTACTGTAAAAGTCGTCGGGGCGGCCTAAAGTCAGTATCAGCCAGTCAGCAAGGGCGTCTATCCCCTTTTCAATAGCGCTGGACCAAGGAGATTGTTTTTTGACATCTGAGGTGGAGTGCCACACCTACCATCAGCTCCTTACTTTACCGCACAGATCCCTGTGCTACTCATACGCTGAGTTGGCGAGGACCGGTATCGAACTAGGAACCTTGTGGTTTCTAGCCAAATTCGTAAATGGAAACCATAAAACGTAATGACCATTATAGAAGTGATTGACAGCAGTTCACCTTTCCCTGACCTAGTCACTAATTTCTCATTGGCTAAAGGTAAACTGTGTGTAGGGAACTGAGTTAGAGAAGGTAGAATTTGGTAGTTTGTCAATGGGAGCAGACACAATGATTGTCTGTTCCCAAGTAAGCCATTTACCATGGTGGTTGAACCCTTTTGTGCTTTCAGGTTTAATAAAAATCAAATGTACAGGTAATATAGAGGAATTACAGTAAAGGGCTGGGTTAGCTCAGTCGGTAGAGCGTTCGGCTAGAAACCACAAGGTTCCTAGTTCGATCCCGGTCCTCGCCAACTCAGCGTATGAGTAGCACAGGTATCTGTGCGGTAAAGTAAGGAGCTGATAGTATGTGTGGTGCTCCACCTCAGATGCAAAAAACAATCTCCTTGGTCTAGCGCTAGTGAAAATGGGATAGACTCCCTCGCTGATTGGCTGATACCGACATTAGGCCGCCCCGACGACTTAACTTTTTTTACAGTAAATATGTAATTCCATGTCAAATCATCCAGAATAAAGTAAAATTGTCACCCACTCCCTTCAATTCTTCTGAAAATTTTTCCAGGTGTGGACTATGTTAACATTAGATAATACCCAAAATTTGAGCTTCCAATTCCCCAAAATTAGTGGAATTATGTTGATTTTTAGCTCTCCAAATTTGGTTGGGTTGGCGAAAAATGGCGATTTTTTGTAATCTATTTTTGTCTAAAAAATGAGTTCAAGGGCTTCCCTACTCCTGAAAATTGGTCTATAAAAGCATTTTTGCCCAAGAAATCCAAAAACGCTACCAAAAAAATCTTAAAGTCAACCAATTTTAAGCTATTGATGATTTCTGATTTTTTCATAGCAAGATCAATATCCCAATGTGGCACTGCATCTATGACAAAAATCTTTTGCTATTATAATTTCACATATATTGGACATTATTTGTACCAAAAAGATAGTTTGATATTTGCTCAGAACTGAAGCTACAACATCAGTTAAAATTTTGGGAATCAGAAATCATTAATAACTTAAAATTGGTTTACTATGAAACTTTTTGATAGCATTTTTGGATTCTTTGGACCAAAATCCTTTTATAAACCAATTTTTTGCTCTTAAGTAAACATATCAAACATTGTAATAATTAAATTATCATACTGTTGTATATCTACAGGTCCTGCTAGTTTGATATTATTAGTGGTACTATTTAACACATAGCTGGGGGTATGAGGGTGTTCATACCTTTTCCATTGATGTGGCAGTCCAGCTTGTTAGTCCCTATGCTATGGGGACCTCCACATTAAAATTCTTTCATCGTACTCCTCTGTCATGGTGGCAATAGGAAAGCTTACCACAAAGCTCAGTTGGTAGAGCATTTGGCTCAGAACCAAATCAGGTTCGGGATTCAATATCAGCCCTCACTAACTCAGCGCATGAGTAGTACAGGTATCTGTGTGATAAAGTGGGGAGCTGGTGGTAGGTGTGATGCTCTACCTCAGACAAAAAAGCAATTTTCATTGGTCTAGCAAAATGGAGTGTCATGGATTGCTCAGCCACCAGGATTCCACAGCTAACAGGTGGCCCCATTGGGGGGGGGGTCTTACCCCTCTGCAGAGGTGCAGTTGGTGTATTCTTAAGCCCCAGCCAACAGGACTTCAAGGAAGTTGATATGATTGTCACTAAGCATGGACTGTCACTAAAGATGACAAATGTTTTCTTTCTTTAAATCATTGCATGTTTTTATGGATTGAAATTGGTAAAGATTCAAGTAAAGGACTGTGCTTTCATAACGTAAATAGTTTAGATTTATTATATTTCATTCTTGTGGTTGGCATGTGTTGGAATATTTTGATATAGGATGTGCTCTAATTCCCCACCAAGATTTATAGACTGGCCAAAGTCACATGATTGACTCCTGCAGCCAATCACTAAATAAACAGCGTGGAAGATACACTATTTAAACCCCCCACTGGTCATAGTTACAATTGCGCTCACTGAAGACGGACATAGGATTACTGGATCTAAACCAATACTCAGGAAGGACTTTATACGATTATCAGAGTAACCAAAGGATTCATTATCGAAGGACTCTTTACCAGGAACTGAGAACTCTTTATCAGAGTAACCAAAGCATTCATTATGAAAATATTTCGCACACATAGAATGTGTGCGAAATATTTTCACACACATAAACTGACCGAAACACATGTGTAAGTGATATCAATTAATGTGATCTCGATTAAATTCATTTTATCCATCTACATTTCTTTTCTTTACTCATTTTTCCTCATATTATTATATATATATATATATATATATATATATATATATATATATATATATATAATATATATAGGCCTTTCAGTTCTTGAAGAAACTTGTGACTCGCTTGTTTTTTTCTTTTTCCATTGAATCTTTTCTTTCTTTCATACTTTTGTTTATATATATATATATATATATATATATATATATATATTATGATAATGGTACACAGTAATAACCTACTCGAGTTTCACCATAATGATCTTCAGGGTTAAATCCACTGGATTAATCAAGATATTGATTAATTGCAGTTGATTGCACATGTGTATTTTTTAACCCTGAAGATCCTTATGGTGAAACTCGAGTAGGTTATTACCGTGTACCATTATCATAATAAATTTGCTCTACCAATGTATTGAGCACTTTATATTTGTTATATCGCTGCCTTATCATTGTGAATCTTGCATCAACTAACCATTGTGACCTGTTTCACCGGTAAGTCACCTTTTCCATAAATACCATATATATATATATATATATATATATATATATCTTAAAATATATTTATAAATATTTTGATAAGAAACATGGAATTTTCTAACAAGATTCAATCATGATGAGAATCATAGAAACAATAGAACCCTTCAAAAAAACACAACTCTAAATGTAGAACGAGAAACCTGATTGCTTTGGATGAGAAATTTAAAAAAATTGTCCTATAATATAAGTCTTGCTCAACAAAATGCACCTCCTAGGGAATTAAATAACAGACCTATTTATGCACAGAGTGATTAACCCCAGCATTACCACATGGAAAATTTAACAAATAAATATGATTCAGTGTATTTATTTTTTGTGCATTTTATGGCACTTATGCTGTTTGGAGCCCCCTTGAGTGAGCAGTAATTATTAAGCTCTTCATTATAATAAGATATAAAAACACCTAAAACAGAGCCCGAGGTTACAGAGACCTGAACATTGTGTTTATACACAATAAAGACTCAGTGAATTTCCACCTATTTTAATGTAAGAAATCATTCCCTCCCCCCCTTGAAAAATCTATAACCTCTGACCTTTGACCAGCAAAATTCAATTTGTAGACATCTCCTTCCACAATAAAATGTTATGACATTTGCCAACAAAGTATAAGTGATTTCGGGTACTAACTAAACTCGGAATTCAAAAATGTTAAAAAATGTTTGTAAAATCCATTGCAGGTAGACATGTTTGCAGAGTGGTTTAGCACAGTCGGTAGAGTGTCTGACTAGAAACTGCAAGTTCAATACCAGCCCTCACCAACTCAGCATATGAGTAGCACAGGGATCTGTGTGGTAAAGTAAGAAGCTGAAAGTAGGTGTGCCGCTCCACTTCAGATGCAAAAACAATCTCCTTGGTCTAGCGCTAGTGATAGATAGACTCCCTCACTGTCTGACTGATACAGATATACATATACACATGTATGTATAAATTTTCATATATTTTCCATGGACCACCCTGACGACTTTATTTACTTTTTACTTATATTAATACTATATTTCTCTATTCTGAATTCAAAATTAACTTCGTTGAAAATGCTGACATACTCTTGCAAATTTCCCTAGAAAATTCAATATAAACTTGAGAGCTCAAGTCAGAAATATCATTTTGAAAAAGGCTGATTAATTTTGATAAATTTGTGATGAAAAATTCAATAATATTTAACCCCATTTCTGAAAGGCAGACAAACTCTGAAAAATTTACACTAAATTATTTAATGAAGTTTAACATTATTTATTTCGGTAGCATCTGTTAATTTGGACCTATTCTATTATTTACTTTATTCTTTGATTGAAAACTGGCCAAAATTGAAACTAGAGAGTGTTTGAGAAATCCATTCTATGTAGACTTGTTACTATGTTTGCAGAGCGTACATTGACACTATATTTCTCCATTCTGAATTAAAAATTATTTTCTTTGAAAATGCTGACATACTCTTGCAAATTTCCACTGAAAATTCAATATAAAGTTGAGAGCATCAAGTCAGAAATATCATTTTGAAGTAGGCTCATTAATTTTGATAAATTTTTGATGAAAATTCAATATATATATATATATATATATATATGTTATACTCCTTTAGATTGGGTATATAATTGGTGAGAGAGAGAGAGACAGGGTAGAGATGATGATGAAGGAATGATAGATTGGTTCTTTCTTCTTTTCTGCTTACTTATTTTGCAAGTCATCATCTTCTCTGGGCTGTTTTCTCCGGGTTGATCTCTTCTTTCTGGGTGGGGCAGTCTGTGCAATTCTTGTTTTAATTAATTAACAAAGACTTGTTGTTTTTCTATGTTCTTTATTAAAAACAACACCAGCCCAAGTGTTCTCGAAACCATGTGGTGAGAAGCGACATCTTGAGAGAACATCTTCTCTCAGTGACTAACTGGTCACAACTAACTATAACTTAACTTCTGTTCACACGATTCTATTCGCGCATTTCCATAAGGGGTTAAGTAAAGGTTATTACTTACCAGTAAAAACGGTCAATGGTAATTTTCCACTCAGCCCCTGTTATTTTGAATCTTCAACAATTCAATTTAGATATATCTACACTACTTACATAATTTACAGGCAACCCATGAATTATGTAACATTTAACCCCATTTCTGACAAACTCTGGAAAATTTACACTGAATTATTCAATGTATACTTTAGAGCCTCTGGTTCAACCTTGTAAATACTTAGCTGCTTTACACTACTCGATGAATAATGTAAGTTCTAAAAAAAAAGATTTAAAAAAAACCCTGATTAAATACAATAAAATAAAAGCAATGCATCTATGATTGGATGAAGGGTGAGGCCATCAGAAGATGACTGAACAAACAGATTGATATCTTAAATGAAATGCATATGAAATTGAAATCCGTGAGTAGAAAGGCGGCCTGTTTCAAAGATATTGAGCCGATTTAAAAGAGAGATAAATATGTTATATGATTTAACGAGTAAAACCCATTATTATTCATCAGTATTTAGTGATAACAGGACAAAAGACAAAGAGGCTGTTTGTGCCAAATGAAACAAATCTATATTGTTATTAATATCAAAAGCATTTATCTACTGAAGTGTTATATATTTGGATTTAAAATTCATCTTAGATATAAACAAATAAAATACAAACACATAACCATAAAAATCTAAAAGTTTCAAATAAAAAAACAAAAACAAATCATCAGACACCACACATTATCATACATTATTTATAGAAATTCTGATTTTGTTAAAAGTTTTTTCCAAGTTCAAACATAAAATTCTACTGAAAAAAATATGAATAACCTCTTTTCCAAAAGTTAAATAATATCTCATCTATTTAAATGTATATATATTTACCAATGCATGAGTAGGACGTGACACATGGTCAATTTCTTAAGTGAAGTTTAACAGGTTTGAATTTAGAGTTTTCCTTCTCCAATACTGGTTGCCTACCCAATGTTAAAAAGTTCAGTCTGCCCTATCATTTACCCATCGCTGAAGGGAGAATAGTTGGATGCATACATTTCTAAGAGTATTAGCATTATTTGAAATGCAAATAGCCTCATCCAAGATATGAACTTAGAGTGTAGATATATTTACCAACCACTCTGCAGGAGCATGATGTGAAACATGGTCAATTTCTTAAGTGGAGTTTAGCAGTTTTGGATTCAGAGTTTTTCTTCTCCTAGATCGGTTGCATGCCAAGGCTAAGAACCTAGTCTGCCCTATTATTTACCCTTACTGGAAGATTAGGTAGATTCATATATTTTTCATTGATATTAGCACTATGTGAAATGCAAACAGCCTTGTCCGAGTCCATTTTCTATAACAATAACCATTAAACCATGAGCCATCTATTGTGGTATAATGATTAATGAGATTAGCTAACATACCATTGCTAGTGAGATCAATCCTCACTGGGTGCCCCATTTACTAAATTTAGCTTAGCTTAGAAAATGACAATTTTTCATGAAAACTTGGTGGGGATTTATGACAAATAACAATATATTATTGTTATAATCAACAATTGTAATAATTTATTCTTTCTTTAATATTTTCTATGTTTCTTTATACAAGATAGGAAATTTTGTTTTGAAATGTAAACCAATGTTGAAAAAATAATACAATGCTTTGAATATATACGTTTGGAAAACTATTTTAAACTTATGACTCTAAGAAAAGTTTAACCTATTGTTAAATGAATTTTAATACAAAATACAGAAAGAGTATTCATACTATTTTACATAAATAGTAAGCAAATATATTCATAGATTCTTTTTCAATATGTTTGCCTAATCAACAGTGAATTCTATTTGAATAGACAATCTTAATGGAAAAAACTATAACAGACATCTGTAGAGCCAAAGACAGTAGAATTCAATTCAAAAATATCAGGAATATGAAACGCTAATTGGTAAAACAAGTTAATATTTTTTTAAGACTAATCTTAAATACTGAATACAAAACCATAAAAGCATTTGTATCATTTTTTTTTCCTTCTTAAAAAGCAAAGAAACTATCATCATCAGGTTGTGCCAGCAGCACAAATATCTATGGCTACCTCTTGCCAACCACCCCTATCGTTCAATGCCTCTGTAAGGTCCTCTGTGCAGCATATAGATTCTGCACAGAGCTCATAGATGTTGGGTTTTACTAGTCGGCCTACACTGGTGTGTCCATGTGTAGGTGTCCTCAAGAATATGTCATTTATGAATTCGTCCTAGCTTCTCCAGCAGTACTCAGCATATCTTGTTTGTCTTACTCTGATGGTTTGTATGAAAGGAGACAATACAAAACCATAGAAGCATATGTATCATTTTTTTTTTTGCTTTCTTAAAAAGCAAAAAAAAACTATCATCTTCTGGTTGTGCCAGCTGCACAGATATTCATGACAATCTCTTGCCTAAACAAGAAAGTTGCCAAGTCCGAGTGTTGAGATTTTTGTATATAAGGCATGTGTTAAATGCCCACTTGTACTTATAGACTCACCGACAACCATGTGACCAACCTATTGTCCAATCACTGGCAGTGTTCTGCTGCTGATATTATTATTTATACTGGCTGTTCTAATCTTAGCTACTCACAAATACTTGGATCTTCATGGACGACAGAACATAGGATTATATCACTGGACCTTTTGACACTACGTAGGATTCCAAAACTTGGGACTTATTCACTTACCAAAGGATTCTATAGTTCAGGACTTATTCACTTACCAAAGGATTCTATAGTTCAGGACTTACTTACTTTAAGTCCTTTTTAACTGGCCAAGGATGGCAGTCAGAAACTTAACACTGAGAATGTTCCTGAGTTTGACAAGATTGGCTGAAACTTTGTGTAAGTAACAATGAAGATGAGGAGAATAGTCTGAATAATCCAAATTATCAAGCCTCATCTCAAAACTTCAGAGAAAATTGTGTTGTATACCCACATCACACAAAAAGAGAGACAGACAGCGTAGAGATGGGATGAGGAGCTCTTACTCGGCTACTATTTCATTGGTTGCTATATTCTTCTCAGGGCTGATTCGGTTTCTTCTTTCTTGTGTGGGCTCATTTTTGGGGGGCTAGTCATTTCTTGTTTTAATAACTTAACATGACTTTGTTGTTTTTCTATACATCTATTAACAACAAACCCAGCCCAGGATTCCACGTGAAGAATGCAACAACTCAAGAGCTGATGACAGAGTCTACTCTCAACAAATGTGTAATCGGAGGGGGTCAAGTCGGGGTCATCATTAATCACTCATAACCCTAACGGTTATGGAAATTCCCCACTTAACTGCCTCTGATTTTGAATCTAACAAACTCTTATTAAAAAATATTCTTACTACTGAAGAATAATCAAAGTTCCAATTACCGTTGAATTGGGAAGACATGGCAACAAACGGTTGTAACCCAAATACAAACCTGAATAGTCGCAAAGTCTTCTGCAGAATGACAGGGTATTTATAAAACTACACAATATCATTAAAATCAAGCAGCCAATCAGAACTCAAGGAATGGAATCACCCAAATTCATGAATGGATCATTCTTGATTTCTATATATACCAACTGTCTTGGACACTGCTTCAGTTGACTTAGCTAGCTGCTGTTATTCAAACCAACAGTAGACTGACAGACTTCAATAACTACAGTATGTACATAATTCATTAACTATCCATGAATTTTATATTTCATTTTTCTATTGATGGAATTATAAAAAGCACAAAGTTATGAAAATCTGGAACAAAGTATTAACTTTTTACGCCCACGCCCAACACACACACTTTATTAATTAGCACACTGGAGTTGGGTTTTTTATTTAAAACAACCCAGCCCATATTCAACCGCGCAGTGGAAAAACGACTCTCAGAGGGACAACGGCATCCACTGTCGGCCAACAACTAGTCACATCTAAAAACTAAACTGTCTTACACCTGTAATCTCACGCATCCAGAGGTGTTAAGTCGGGGCCATCATTAATCAATCATAACCCTAACGGTTATGGAAATTCCCCACTTAACCCCCTCCAATTTGGAATCTAACAAACTCTTATTCAAAAATATTCTTACTATAGTATGTACATAATTCATTAACTATCCATGAATTTTATATTTCATTTTTCTATTAATGGAATTATAAAAAGTTATGAAAATCTGGAACAAAGTATTAACTTTTTACCCCCACGCCCAACACACACACACTTTATCAATTAGCACAGATTTCCATGTTTTAGACTAAGTTGTAATTATAATATTCAGCTTTTCAATGTTCATTTGATCTCAATTCTTCATAGCAATATTCTTAAAACTGTTTAAGATTTGTGAACTTTCTCTTTAATTTGATCTGAAGATGATCAATAAAATTGATTATACAGGCGTTGGGGGTGGGAAAAAAATGATAGCAAAGTCTGTTGGAATATTTGGCATATAAGATGTGCTATAATTCCCCACCTAAATTTATAAACTGGGCGAGGTCACATTCTTTATTCCTGCAGCCAATCAACAGCCATAATGCATGGCTGATTCACTACTTAAACACTGATACTTTCATGGTCCACTTGCAAACCATTGATGAAGGAACTTACAATAAAATTGATTATACTGGCGTTGAGGGTGGGAAAAAATGATAGCGAAGTCTGTTGGAATATTTGGCATATATATATTTACCAACCCCTCTGCACGAGCAGGATGTGACACAAGGTCAATTTCTTAAGCGGAGTTTAACAGGTTTGAATTCAGAGTTTTCCTTCTCCAAGACCGGTTGCCTAACCAAGGTTAAGGAGCCCAGTCTGCCCTACTATTTACCCATAGCTGGAGAGAGAGTAGGATTCATACCTTTCCCAAGGGTATTAGCGCTAAGTGAAATGCAATTACCCACGTCCAGGATTTGAACTCGGGGCGACGAGTCCATTTCCTATGACTTTAACCATTACACCACGCGCTTCCTACAGAATATTTGGCATATAGAGGTGCTATAATTTCCCACCTAAATTTATAAACTGGGTGAGGTCGCGTGGTTTATTCCTGCAGCCAATCAACAGCCATAATGTATAGCTGATTTACTACTTAAACACTGATACTTTCATGGTTCACTTGCAAACCATTGACGAAGGAACTTACAATACTGAGGATTTTTTACTAGAGGATTATCAAGGATTTCCGCTGGACAAGTGCTCTTGCTTAAAGATTAAAGGATGGCCCATAAGATTGTAATAAAGTCAATTTGTGATTTCTTTCAAAATGCCCAGTGTTCAAATTTTGGGGAAAGTGTTGTACAGATTTGTGTTGAGTGACCAATATTCACCTGTGTTGCAAATTGAATCTGTTTCTGAGAATCCAATCGGAAGATAAATCTTTTGAATGCGTACAGGGTGGTTGTCAGTGATATGCTATCTTCATCACTGATTATGGGTTCTTGTGCATCATATCGGCTCCGATAGCAACCCCAGCTTGAATCCGGCATCTTCAAGTCACCACCCTGCAAGTCTTGACATTTTGCTACGAATAAAAACTACAAAAACGCAAAAATTGAGAAAAAATGATGTAACGTTCCACAATCTTTGCATGTAAGTCGCACGCAGGTCACGGCTTGGTAATAAAATCATTAACTGAGCTTTTATTACTCTTTTAATAGGTATAGTTCATCAGATGTTCATTTGATATGTTAGGTGTGTGTGTTTGAAATTTGTTTTTTGTTCTAGAGAATTTCTGTGTTTTTCTACTTAAAATTATACTTTTTGGGTGTGTGTATGTGTGTGTCTATGTATATGTGTCTATGTTTACTTTTTGTGTGTCTATGTTTGTTTTTGTGTGTATATATATATATATATATATATATATAGGAGGCACGTGGGTTAGTGGTTAGAGTCGTGGGAAATGTACTCGTCGATTCGAGTTCAATTCCTAGACGAAGCTGTTGGCATTTTACATAGCCCTAATACCCTTGGGAAAGGTATGAATCCATATATTCTCCCTCCAGCTATGGGTTAAATAGTAGGGCAGACCGGACCCTTCAGCCTTGGGTAGGTAACCAGTCTAGGAGAGGGATAACTCTGAATTCAAAATTCCTCTTAAATTGAGAAACCACAGTCAGTGTGAGCCAATGAAAAAGCCCAACCATTTCTACTATATAATGGAATAATTGGTTCCTTCCTGGTTTCAGTCTAATTTACCTTCCATGGATTCTGCTTACGGTAAGTTCCCCCCCTTCTTTGAACTTAATTGATTTTATCTATTCTAACTTACCATCTTCTGTGCTCTTACTAACCTCATCACCAACCATTACACAGTGAACCAGTTTTATTTCCCCCTCTCAAAAAAAAAAAAGAAAAAAAAAGACTCCTAACTAGTAGCCTGTTTTAATACCTGCATATTAAATTCCTGAGTTAATTACTTAAACCACTATTATTGTTAATTACTATGTTAAACCAGAATATACCTTAGGCCATCAAATTGAATGCTGTTCCACAACAACACAATCTCCAGAATCCAGACTTTGTAGGTGGTTGGAATAGCAAATTGATAGAAACTAAAAAACAATAGACCAGCTATAATGGTTAAAGATTATAAAAGAAAATCCTTCCTTCTAATTGATATATCAGTGCAAATAGATAATAACAGACCAGTTAAATAGTATAACAGAATAAATACAAAAACATGGAAAAAGATATTGAAAAATTTTTCAATATCTTTTTATGAGTGTAAAAGTGTGGCACTTTAAAACTACCTCAGTGCAAGTAATAATCGGTGTGTAGAAATTTGTGTTGAGTGACCAATATTTAGCCGTGTTGCAAGTTGAATCTGTTTCTATGAATCCAGACTTGGTAGCTGGTTTAAATAGCAGGTTGGACTATTCTACTATGTAGCATGGCCAAGTCCATTCCCAAGATTCTCATTGGCTGGTGGTTTTAGTGTGGATATTTTGATCCATATATATCAAACACTTGACTGTGTTCTGGTAGTTTGTACAGAGCTTTTATTCGGTTACTACCTATCTTTTTTTTTCTTGTTTGGTGACTGGATGCTTGTCATAGCCTTCCTGTGAAGGTAAGTATAATGTTCATTCTACAGGTGTATGTGAAGATTTATTTATAACCAAAACTATACAGGTTGGTTCAAACGTCTCTCCACATATTTTTTAATGCTTTCCTAATTGAACTAGTTTTGATGATGATGATAATGAGAAGGATGAGGTGTGTACTTAATAATCTATATTAATCGTAATTTGTGTATGTGCATGTGCCTATGTGTATGTGTGTGGGGGGTATGTGGGTATGGGTATGTGTGTGTATCTTCCTAAGCCCCTCTTAATTCATGCACAACTTTGATCGAGAAATAAATTAAAATAGATATAAAATGCTTCAATTTGCCACAAAAACACACACACATACACATACATACACACACATGTACATTGAATGGACCTGGAAGCAATGAGGACTAGTATTGGGGGAAGCGCAGTGGTGTACTGGTTAGAGTCACAGGAAATGGACTCGTCGACCAGAGTTCAATTCCTGGATGAAGCCACAGTTCACATAGTGCTAATATCCTTGGGAAAGGTATGAATGCAACTATTCTCCTTCCAGCTATGGATAAATAGTAGGACAGACTGGGCTCTTTAACCTTGGTTAAGCAACCAGTCTAGGAGAAGTAAAACTCTGAATTCAAATCGGGTACCTACTAGAATAGGTACAGGCCTACTTAGTGATCTATTTCAACTCTTTTTAAATTTATGCATTCCATATGTATGCACTAGGAACACAAGGGTTAACAAAAAAATACAGTGTTGGAAAAAAGAAAAAAAGAAAGATAAGAAGAAAAAGAAGACAAAAGAAAAGGATAAAAACAAACAGACATTTATCTCCCCCTCTAGACTATATGATAATATATTTTCTTGTTTCCAAGGATATTTTTGTTGTTGTTCAAATTGCATGTAAGCTGTTCTAATGTTTTTCCATGTTTGGCCCAGATGTCACGTTATATTTTCCAGCGAGATTTTCTTTTTTTTCAGTAGTGAAAGCGACTTTAGAGAATGGTCCACCAAAATCTGTGGGGGTCTTAAGAGATCAGTTTTCAGGCATTTGAATGATGAAGGAGATGGGAGAATGGATAGAGATAGTACCTAATGCCAAAGATTGTTTTGTGTCTGGTGTAAGAGAACAGAAGTTTGAAGATCTTTGCATAAGATGTAAGAGAAGCCAAAATGTCTTGAAAAGTCTTTGTATTTTTGTTACAAGCCCATTAGGTATATTGTAATATTCATAAAAGTGCAGAGACAGGAAGAGAAGGAAGAAAAGAATTTCGTTGGAGGTGCGTGGTATAATGGTTAGAGTTGTGGAAAATGGACTCGCCAACCCCAGTTCAAATCCTGGACGAAGCTACAGTTTACATAGCGCTAATACCCTTTGGAAAGGTATGAATCCAACTACTCTCCCTCCAGCTATGGATAAATATTTGGGCAGACTGGGATCTTTAACCTTGGTTAGGCAACCAGTCTAGGAGAAGGAAAACTCTGAATTCAAACCTGCTAAATCCTCTTGGGGTGGTCACTACTAGAATAGGCTCAGTCCTAATTACTGATCTATTTCACTAATAAAATAATGTGGGAATAGTCACTTAGTGGAAAAAAATTTGGTAATTTATGAGGAAGTGCGTCCCAGTCTCCTGTCTCAAGAATTGCTGCCCGGTGACTATTAAAATAACAACCCAGCTCAGTCTATTCAAAACTATCCATCTATCTATCTATCTCAATTTGTTCATATTTATCTATATAACTTTAAATACTAAGATTTTTTTAAATTCATATTTGTTTAATGTCTTGTTTTTAGTTTAAATAAACAAGAATTAGAACAAAAAAAGAAGCGACTCCCCCCCCCCCCCCAAATACATTTACTTGTCAAAAATATCTATCTATCTATCTCCATTTGTTCATATCTATCTATATTATTTTGTTTGTTTATCTATCTATCTATCTATCTCAGTCTATTCAAAAGTATATATCCATCTTCATATCTAAACATTAACAAGAATTTCCGACAAATTACGATAAATAAAAAAAGAATTATGACGAGCTGGGGTTGTTATTTTGATAGTCACCGGGTAGCGGTTTTTGAGGTGGGAGACTTCCTCATAAATTACCAAAAATTCTACAGGAGAAAAGTAACAGTAAGCCCCTGTAGAAGAAACATCATACTTACCTTCCTAGGAATGTTGTGACTAGTGTCATGTAGAAATTTGTTTTGATTGACCAGTATAACTTATAGAATGATGCTGGTCCTACAGTATCATTATTATCCATGAATAAATCAATGTATAATACTCAGAAAAGAAAGGCCAAATTGCACAATGGCTGAAACGTTGTGATAAATATAAAGGAAAGTTGTTTTAATGAATCAGTATTGTAATTGTAAGCTGAGTCAGTTCTAAGAATCCAGACTTGATAGATGGTTTAAATAGCAGGCTGGGCTATTCCACATGTGTATTTGGGTGAGTTCACTTCCTGGATTCTCATTGGCTGCTGGTTTTAAGGTAGCACTTTCATCCATATATACTGACCATTTGGCTTTGTTCAGGCAGTTAGTACAGAGTGTATTCGATTACGCTGTCTTTTTTTTTGTCTGGTGACTGGATCCTAGTAACAGCCTTCCTGTGAAGGTGCGTATGATGTTTATTCTACAGCCTCTCAAAAAAACAACTTTTCTTTTGCTTAACATCCAATTTTTTTTTCTGTAAGGAGGAATTTGTATTATTTGTATTATTCAGACTATTGTGCTCATCTTTATTGTTATCTACACAACGTTTTTGGCCAATGTGCCTGTTGGCCTTCTTCAGGTGTTTCTTGTCAGATTCTGGAACCTTTTTGAACCATCTTGTTAAACTTGGGAACCATCATGTCATAATCAGGAGCCTTCACGGAACTTTGAACTGAACTCTTTATTCAATTCATGGGAGTAGACTGATTTCATTCCATTAACCATGACTGGGTACAAGCATTAAGCTATGTTAAGTATTATATATGAAAACATATGCCCAAATGTTGTGTATATAACAATAAAAATGAGGACAATAGTTTGAATAATGCAAATAATACAAAATACTTCTTTGTTATGTATATATTTACCAACCCCTCCACACGAGCAGGATGTGACACAATGTCAATTTTTTAATTGGAGTTTAATAGGTTTGAATTTAGAGTTTTCCTTCTCCTGTACTGGTACCTAGTCATGGTTAAAGAGCCCATTCTGCCCTACTATTTGCCCATAACTGGAGGGAGAGTAGTTGGATTCATACCTTTCCAAAGGGTATTAGCGCAATGGGAAATGCCAACAGCTTTATCCAGGATTTAAACTTGGGTTGACAAGTCCATTTCCTACGACTAACCATTACGCCATGCACTTCCCTTCTTCTGTACTTCTTTGTTATGTAAAATCAAAATAATTCATTTTAATTCTGTCTCTAACACTATTGCCTTAGTACCACTAACCTCATTACCAGATTAACCCATGGCAAGACCCTTAGGCTTTGAGCTTCTTTGGGTCCCATGACATCCCACTCTCCCTTCCATGCTCTCCCTTGTACAATTTTGATTAGACCCCTAGGCGTCAGCCTAGTCAGCCTAATGGATTATGTGGCATTGATTATCCCAAGAGTTTCCATTTGAAATTTAATTTACCAGATTTTCAAATGTCAACATTGCCTCATTGATACCTCTCATTCTGATGCAAGCTTCACTCAAAGTACGAGGTCGAGTCAAAAAGTAATGCCATTTTGTTTAGGACAGGTATAATTACCAACACAGGAACATGTATCATACAACAAAATGAAGCTAGTCATGAAGCTATCATACAACAAAATGAAGCTAGTCCTCTGTGAATCACATCCCTATTTCTTCACAAATATGAGTCAAAATACGAGTTGTAGTCAAAACGTAATGCCATTTTGTTTAGGACAGGTATAATTACCAAAACAGGAACATCAATCATACATCAAAATGAAGTTGGTCCTTTGTAGATCCCATCCCTACTTTTCCACATAGTCACCATTTCTCTCAATAGCAATGAAAGCATGTATCCCTGCCCCGTAAAATTCTGTTGACTATTCTTTGAGCCACTTTCTCACTATAGATTTCACTTCCTTGTTAGTCGAATAATGTTTGCCTCTCAAACTCTCTTTCATGGGGCCAAAAAGATGATAGTCTGTAGGTGCTAAATCTGGTGAGTATGGAGGATGCGGTAAAGTTGTCCACCCAAATGAGGCGATTTTCTCCCTTGTCCTGATGTTTGTGTTTGGTCGAGCATTGTCATGTAGAAGTAGGACATTGTCAATTGGCAAATTGGGTCTTACTTGTCAGATTCTTACTCTGAGCCTCATTAGGGTCTCAATGTAGGCCTTAGTTTTATAAAAAAATGTCACATGAACTAAGTTCGAGGAGGGAGTTCCTGAGTTTGAGAAGGTTCTCGAGTCCAACAAGAAATACCTGAAGAAGGCCGAAGGGCATGTTGGGTCAGTAAAATGGTAATTCCTGTATATAGAGTGAGTGAGGGAGAGGCTCTCTGTGATTGGATATACCAATCACGTGATGAGCCCAGAAGTTTAGGCGCAAAATCCTAAATCCAGACAGACAGATTCCACCAGCGGTTCCATGAGGCAGTGACTTTAAAGGCTTCAAGAAATCACCCTACCATACCAGATATCTTCTCCAACGCGCCGGTAAGTCCCTTAAACTCAACTTTATACACAGGAAGGACTTTACATTGTTATTCATTGTTTCATGTGCTGGTTAATAAATTGTTAGAATTAAACAAAGTATTAATTCCTTAACTTGTTGTTGTTAGCCTTAGAATTGAATGCTATACTAACACAATAGCCACATCAGCTGAAATGTGGTGCAGATAACAATAAAGATGAGGGCAATAGTCTGAGTAATCCAAATAACACAAATTATCAAGCCTCATCTCAAAAATTCAGAGAAATTGCATGTAAAAGCTTTTTGTTTTCAAGTGTAAGTGCAATGTTTTTTTTTTTTATTAATACATGTTCTCCTTGATGAGATAAAATGAAAAAAAACAAAACAGAATAACAACAACTGGATTTGAATGAAAAAACAAAACAAAAAACAGAAGTGATAAACTCGATATTTCTATTTTTGAAAGTATTCTTTTCCTTATCTTTTTAAGAACATCACTCAGTATGGATTTGATTTGCATGTCATCATTTATTAACTAAATCCTTTTTTCCTTTTTCTCCTTCCCGCACGTTTTCAGAGAATTTTTCTTGAGGCTTACTGAAGTGACTGAATATTTCCCTGGCTGATATAAAATATATACACGCAAAAAGAAATGCTTTGTTTTTGGTTTGAATTTCTTTATCAAATCTGAACATTGGATGATAGATCTTATCAGAGATTTTATTTTTTAATGGAATTCTTCTGTATATCAATAACAAAAGATATAGCAAAGTTTCCATTATGTCCAACTTTGGCAAAGTCAGGGATTTACACACAAAACTTTATTTAAAAAAAAGAAAAAGAAAAAAAAAAAGGATTTTTGCTTCTTGATGTTCAGGCTTGATTATGACAGCAAGATTTCATTTATTTATTACTGAGTTTGTTTGTTTGTTTTGTTTCATGGCATATAAACCTCGGTGGGTCATTTAATGCTGACTAAGTTTTGGATTCAGAGCGATAGTTTGGTAGAAAACAAATGTATACATTGTTGAAATATTTGTTTATATATAAGGTGTGCTGGAGGTCACAACCTAAATTTATAGACTCTTCAAGACTGCGTGGACTGAATCAGCCAATCAACACACTCAAATATGTGGTTGGTTAACTACTTAAAGGCATTGGTGGACAAGTGTTTAGTTGCTTGTGCTTAACACTGACAAACACAAGAATCATAGGATTCTAGATACACGGACCAATGAACAGGCATTATAGGATTCTACTCAACACGGATCAATCTTAATGCCACAAGGGATCTCCACTTTAAAGTGCTCTCACCTTGCAGCCTAAAAATGGCCACATGAATCATAACATATATGCATATACTTTAACTATTGTTCAATTACTCATATCTATGAGTACAATCTCACTTTATTTTAGGAAATGTAAAATCATGGATGGTCTTATTTTGGTGAAAAGTTTTTTTTTCAAATTACTTGCTTGGTAGTATTTTGTTCACACTGGATTAAAGTCTTCACACGCTAGCAGTATATGTTTCACTGTAAATCTTTCTTGGCATGTAGTGCATATTGGGGATTCTGTGCCCTCTAGTAAATGATGATGGGTGATGTAGATGTGGCCTATGTGAAGGCGGGTCAGCACAACCTGTTCTCTTCTATTTTTGTTGTATTTTAAGTTCCATTCTCAAATGGTAGGTTTAATGTTTTGAAGTTTGTTATTAATGAATGCATTCCAATGATTTTGCCATTTTTTAATGATATTTTTTCACAACAGTTTTATAATCAATATATGGAATTTTTGTTTTTGTTATTGTATCTTTCATAGCTTTCATTGCTTCTGAATCTAATACTGAAAGAAAGTAAAACAAGATTAGACTCTGATTTATAATTAAAAATATTATATTTTGAAACTTTGTATTATTTGGATTATCTGGTGAGGAGATCAAATATGGTCGAAACAGCTGTCTAGTGTTCCACATGTCATACATGGTGTTTGCCAAATTTTATGGTTGTGGTAATTTTATTAATTACATTTAATTCCTCTATCTACACATTCTATAATGAAAAAGTTATGTACATATAATATCATAATTTTGATTTTTCAGACTATTGTCCTCATCTTAATTGTTATCTGCTGAAATGTTGGGCAGATAACAATAAAGATGAGGACAATAGTCCGAATAATCCAAATAAACAAGCCACATCTCAAATATTCAGAGAAATATTATCTGCCAAACTGTACTGGTTGTTTTTGTCTCAGAAAGTACTGATTTTATTTTCCTTATATATATTTACCAACCCCTCCGCACGAGCGGGATGTGACACAAGGTCAATTTCTTAAGCAGAGTTTAACAGGTTTGAATTCAGAGTTTTCCTTCTCCTAGACCAGTTGCCTAACCAAGGTTAAAGAGCCCAGTCTGCCCTACTATTTATCCATAGCTGGAGGAGAGTAGGATTCATACCTTTCCCAAGGGTATTAGTGCTAAGTGAAATGCAATTACCACATCCAGGATTTGAACTCAGGGCGACTAGTCCATTTCCCATGACTTTAACCATTACACCACGCGCTTCCCACATTTATTTTCCTTATATGATTTTTTTTTGAGTCCTCGTGTTATAGAGGCTAATGTGATGAATTGTGACAGTGTAGTAAGCAAGTTTGAACTCCATTCCCACTATTATATTTACTTTCAGACTAATACCCCTTCCCCCTTAGCTATGGGTTAAATAGTACCAGTACTGTTCTTCTACAAGTATGGTTTTGGCATTAAATAACCCATGAAGGTTGATATACCATTAAGCAAAGAAACCAAACCATGATATCTTATTATAATGGAGATAGTGTGTTTGTAACTGAAACTATATTACTACTCAAGTCACAATTCCCTTAGTTACATTAGACTCTCCATGATTTGATTTAAGCCTCAATTATTAATAAAATTGTTTTATATTATTAATACTGTTGATCATATCTACATACTAATAACAATTGTATTTAAATAAACAACAAAATAGCAGTTTACAGAGTGAATGGGAAGGCTAATTTGCATATTAATATTAAAGATTTGATTTTAATAGATATATGGGCTTAGTATTATTGATTTCTAATTGTTTTGTTTTAATAAATATGAGCAAAAATCTCAGAGATAAATCTTAAAAGAAATTGATCAACGAGAAGAAATAACTGTAATTTTATTCTTTAATTAGGAAAATTTTGCAATGAAAGATGGGAGTGATGGAAGTGTAAGTTTCAAAGATATTCTATTTTTCAATTATACCCCCTTCTGTTTTAAATCTTTTTATCTGCATTCTTATTTAGTTTCATTAGCTTATCTAATTTAATATAATATTTTATTACACTAAAACTTAAAATTTTTCACCCGGTGGGGGCATATATTTGCAAGTTCTATAAATTGTAATCCACACATCAGAATGTATCAAAATACTGCAAAACATTTGATTCCCCCTTGAATATCTGGAAACTTTTAGTTTCTGTGGGGGTGGATCAATAAGTTTATAACCTGATACAATCATAAGCTAAAGTCAATCAGAAGTTACAGCATAATTAAATGTACTGACTGACCTGTGAATACATTCGGTTCCCATTATAACAGCAATCCATAAGGATAGTGATGCTTTTATTTAAGAAGGAGCAAAGGATTCTAATTAGCATGTCATCCCTATTTCCATATACATGCCTATGAAAATCTGAGAAAATAGATTTGCCTCAAAACAGCCCATGTTATTAGTGCATTTAAAATCCAGCAATTTATCTTACATATCACTGAGAAATAAAGGTTTACTGTAAATGCAAGATAATTATCTCCCTTGTTTTGTTCGTCCATCCTATTGCGTGGGTACAAGCACCGTTTGACACCGGTAAAAGTCACATGTTTGCGTGGCACTGGGTTTGAATTCTTTTAGCAGCAGGATTTGAGGCGGCAAGAAGGTAAGATACATGCTTGGAACTTTTCCTCCTCTTTTTCGATTTTATTAGTTGTATTAGAGAAACTACATAGTCTATTTGTATTCTATTTTAGTTTCACATTGAAGACCAGTTGCGAAACAGGAGGATAAGTGACAACTCCCGTATTTACCCAAATAAAAGTGTCTTCAGCAGTCGGACTTTATCTTTACTCATTTCCTTGCTCTGGGCGTCCGTCACATTTACATAATATATGGTTTGGTTAATTTGCATACTGGTTTTAACAAAACTGGGTTTAATGAATAATTACTTGGTGTTATTGATCTCTAATATTATTTTTTCATTCTCCTACATATTAAAATCAATCCTATGAATGATTTTAATTAGAAACCAATTAGAATAAGTGTAATCTTTTAATATGCATTATTTAATTTCGTTAGTCTTTCTAATTTAATATATTTCATTACATTAAAAGTTAGAGGGGCTGGGTTAGCTTAGTTGGTAGAGCGTTCGGCTAGAAACCACGAGGTTCTTAGTTTGATACCGGTCACTGCCAACTCAGCGTATGAGTAGCAAAAGGATCTGTGCAGTAAAGTAAGGAGCTGATGGTAGGTGTGGTGCTCCACCTCAGATGCTAAAAAACAATTTTCTTGGTCTAGCGCTATTGAAAAGGAGATAGACTCCCTCGCTGACTGGCTGATACCGACTTTAGGCCGCCCCGTCGACTTTACTACTTTTACATTAAAAGTTAAATACTTAGACCTGGCGGAGGGCGCATATTCTTGGTAGTCTTGGTAATGTCCTGATAGTGGATCCAAGCAGATAAATACAAGAGAATGAGACTGATAAAGTGCATTATTATCCTTCCCTATAATCCAACTTAAGTCCTGACTTCAGATAATGCCATGATGACCATCATCTTTGATTATGATGAATGAATATGATTTGAGTGATTGATAAGGAAAATGTTTAAAGGTTCTTTTAATTTCGCTTTTGTTTTGTTTTTTCTTGAAGGTCTCGGTCTTCCAGTTGGTACATATCAGGTGGAAGTCAGAACAAACGAAGAGATTGGTCCCGGTCACCAAACAATGCAACATCTTCTCATAATAAATCTTCCAAATTATGATGTCATTTTCTTTCGTGATAACCCTCTCCACGAGAATATTCAGAATTCAGAAGACTAAAAAATGACATATCTTATTATAATGGAGATTATGTGTTTGTAATCAAAACTATATTACTACTCAAGTCACAATTCCCTTAGTCATTTAAATCACATTCTTCATGATTTTATTTGATTTAAACCTCACTTATTAATGAAATTGTTTTACATTATTAATGGTCTTATATACATACTAATAACATGCAATTGTGTTTATATATATAACAAAATAGTGGTTTACAGTGTTAACAGGAAGGTAATTTGCATATTGATATTCAAAATATGATTTTAATTAATATGTGCTTAGTATTATTGATTTCCAATTGATTCATTTCATTTTAATAAAAATGACATATCTTGCATGAAAGTAAGCCCCCAAAGTTATAAATTAGTTGCAAAATGAACTTGGAATTAACTTATTCACTAAGGGCATTCTAAGTGTATGGTTGTAATGAAAAAAAATCTGAAGATAAGGCACAGGGTGTAATGGTTATCATCATAGAAAATGAACTTGGCAAATTGAGTTCAAATCCTAGATGAGACTGTTTACATTTCATATAGCACTAATACCCTTGGGAAAGGTATGCAACCAAGTACTCTCCTTCCAGCTATGTGCTCTTTAACCTTGGATAGGTAACCAGTCTAGGAGAAGGAAAACTTTGAATTCTAGATGAGACTGTTTTATATTTCATATAGCGCTAATACCCTTGGGAAAGGTATGCAACCAAGTACTCTCCTTCCAGCTATGTGCTCTTTAACCTTGGATAGGTAACCAGTCTAGGAGAAGGAAAACTTTGAATTCTAGATGAGACTGTTTATATTTCATATAGCGCTAATACCCTTGGGAAAGGTATGCATCCAAGTACTCTCCTTCCAGCTATGTGCTCTTTAACCTTGGATAGGTAACCAGTCTAGGAGAAGGAAAACTTTAAATTCCAGATGAGACTTTACATTTCATATAGCGCTAATACCCTTGGGAAAGGTATGCATCCAAGTACTCTCCTTCCAGCTATGTGTTCTTTAACCTTGGAAAGGTAACCAGTCTAGGAGAAGGAAAACTTTGAATTCTAGATGAGACTGTTTACATTTCATATAGCGCTAATACCCTTGGGAAAGGTATGCATCCAAGTACTCTCCTTCCAGCTATGTGTTCTTTAACCTTGGATAGGTAACCAGTCTAGGAGAAGGAAAACTTTGAATTCCAGATGAGACTGTTTACATTTCATATAGCGCTAATACCCTTGGGAAAGGTATGAATCCAAGTACTCTCCTTCCAGTCTAGGAGAAGGAAAACTTTGAATTCTAACCTGTTTAACTCCACTTAAGAAATTGACCTTGTATCACACCCTACTTGTGCGGAGGGGTTGGTAAATATATATTGAGAATTTGTAAGATTAAAAAATGAACTCGAAGACCTGTTTTCAAATCCTGGATGAGGCTGTTTGCATTTCCCATAGTGTGAATACCTTTGGTAAAGGTATACATTAATTTATGCTCCCTCCATTTAGGGGTAAATAGTATGGTAGACTGGGTTCTTTTACCTTGGTTAGACAACAAGTCAAGGAGAAGGAAAACTCTGAATTCTAACCCGCTAAAACTCTGTTTAAGAAATTGACCTTGTGTCACATCCTACTTGTGTGGAGATGTTGGTTGGTCATTTTGTTTAATAGTATATCAACCCTTTTCAGCTCATTTAATGTAGAATCAAGTCAATTTGATTTTCAGTTTCTTACAGTACCTACTGTTGCTTAAATGGTCATCAATCTAAGTATTAAACAGGATCATTGCAGTTGGAACCAACTTGACTGTAAGTAGGGGAGTTTGGTAATTATGTATGAGGTGCTATTTTTGCCATATTATGGTTACATATATACAGACAAACAAAATAGCATGTTTACTAATGTGCTTATATATATATATATATATATATATATGAGGACCGCCTAGCGTGTGACTCGAACCCTTTGTGCCGAAACGGCACGCCGGCATCTTACCATCACGCCAAACAGAAATCGCAATTTGTCTCGCTTTGTTTAGGTATTAGTAGCATTCTATGTTCCACTTTGGAGACTTTATCGCACGACGCAAATGTAAACAACTTTTAGCAATTTTCAGCCAACAGTATATTTGGGAGAATATGTGCTTTTTAATTTTAGTCAGACCTAATTTTTGAAAGTTAATTCATTTATGTTTAATTAGGCAGGATTTTAACTACTTAAATGTGAGGCTAAACAAATCGAGAAAAATCAATCTCCGAATATATATTTCGACCTATTAGGTCTCATCATCATATATATATATACAGTTTTAAAAAAGATAATTTATCTATTTTTGAATTTGAAATATGTCTTCTTCTTTCAAAGACTGTTACACTAAAGACATACAATTATGTCTTTGGCTTAGAAATGCATAGTGGATGTGCTAATGACGAAACGATCGCATGACTTGCACGCTTTTTGGAACATCAATGTTTTTCGTTTTGAATTTAAATTGAATTTAAATTATTTTCTGCTTCTCTCTCAATGAGTCCGGATTAAAAACAAGCTCTGAAGATGATTTTTATAAATCAAAATATTGTTCAATATTAGCTATGAATATGATATAAAATATTTTCATTTTAACAGCATTGTGTGTTTTCATATCCTTTTATCTACCCTTATACTGTCGGATTTATCTACACACACACACACACACACATATATATATATATATATATATAAATCAGCGATGAAATATTATGGTGTTAATTTTTCCGTAACTGCAGTTTCATGCATATTATACAATCTTCAGACTGTCAAAAATATTAAAATATTAAAATGGTGACTTGTTCAGTGTTTATATAAGATGAAGTGTGTTCACCCAATGGAATATTATAATGAAGACTTATATCTAAAAACATAAACATGTTTAGGTCTTAATGCATGTGGCATCCAGATTTTAATAAATCATCATCATCATCATCATGTCGCGCAGGCTGCACGGATATCCATGACAATCTCTCGCCAGCCTTCCCTATCATTCATTGCACCTGGGAGTTCTTCCTCGCTGCAGCCAGCATCTTTACATAGCTGGTCAATGTAGGTCCTTGCTGGGCGTCCCACACTAGCATGTCCATGTGTTGGCTTCCACAGGAGAACATCGCTTATGAGTTCATCCTTGCTTCTCCAGCGGTGTCCTGCATGCCTAGTCCATCTCATTCGGATGCTCTGTGAGATAGGGGGCAGGTGATCATACACCTGTTCCCTAGTGGGGTGCTGTTTCCACGACTTGTTCAATACTGCATGCAACATTCTTGTGCAGGTCCCATCTAGCTTACTCTCAAGGCGCCTCGTCAGGGTCCAGGTGGTGCAGCCATACAGCAGTACTGACATGACTACAGCCTGGAAGAAATGTCACTTCAGCTTGTCAGTAAGATCAGATTTCCATAAATAAATAAATAGATAAATTTAAAAATAAATAAAAATTGAATTAAGAGTAAATAATAAAATTGTTTTGTTTTTTTTAGATAAATAGAGGGCAAAAAATATGGAATTAATTAGGGTCGGGTGGAAAATGACATAAAGAAAACTTGTTTAAATTTCTACATTTGGAAAATAGTTTTTGATCAGAGTAAATCCTTATTTCAAATAAGGATTTACTCTGATGAAGGTCGGATTTTCTTTGTGTGCAGAACATTTCTACATTTTTTCTTTTATTACTATTTCATTAGATTTGATTATTTAAAAATAATAATAGTTTGAATAATATACACATGGATAAACTCCTGACCGAAACACGTGTAAGTAATATTGATTAAAATATCCTATATTATCCATTCTATACTTTCTTTCCTTTATTCATTTTTTCAACATATTGTCAGATTCACTTCCAGTTTCATTTTACATATATATATATATATATATATAAGTGTTGTTATGGGTCCAACGGGAGAAAATTAGATATTCTATAAAAAAGAAGGTTCGCAAAAAGGATTATGTTTTAAAAAAAATTTGTTTTTAAAATTTTTGTTTCAGATCTTCTGATATCTTCTTCAGGCATTAATTAACCATATTTTGGCAGAATATAAATACATAATTTCTGATATTTGATAGGTTGTGTGTGTTTTTGTAACTTGTAAAAAGAAAAAGAAAATTTTGTTCAGTAAATTTACATTCGTATTTTCTTCTTCTTGAGAGAGAGAGAGAGAGAGAGAGAGAGAGAGAGAGAGAGAGACTCCTTACTCACCAAGAAAGTCTAAAAGTTCCATGTGAACTGTTGCTGGATTTTTATCTTGTCCTTCAATGGCCCTGTGAAATTAATGAAAAAAAAAATTGATGAAATATTTAATAGAAAACAAAGAGAAGAAAATAAATATACGATCATGAAATATATAAATCGTGTAGAGATAAATCAAAATGCGAAGTGTCTAATTAATCATTAATGAATTTTTAAAACCAAGAAGCAAAATAACGTTGATAAATATACCTGTGGTTAATGATTACTTGATTCTATTTAATTAACACATAAGAAAGTCTAGTTAAAAATATGAGATGTGATCAAAAAGAACTGAAACTAAATCTTTAAATCTTAATTGCAAAATTTAGAATTTAAGTCATGTGCACAGCGGAGAAACTTATACGAGGGTGACTCAAAAAGTAATGCCATTTTGTTTCTCCCTCCAGCTATGGGTAAATAGTAAGACAGACTAGGCTATTTAACCTTGATTAGGCAACCAGCCTAGGAGAAGGAAAACTTTGAGTTTAAACCTGTTAAAGTCTGCTTAAGAAATTGACCTTGTGTGATATTCTGCTTGATCAGTCTAAAATCAAGCTTTTTGGCATCAACTTGACTCGCCATTGTTTGGAGGAAAAAAAAAAGGTGAATTGGACCCTAAAAACACCATCCCAACCATTAAGCATGGAGGTGGAAACATTATGCCTTGGTGCTGTTCCTCTGCTAAGGGAACAGGATGACTACACCAGATCAAGGAAAAGATGGATAGGACCAAGTACAGGAAAATCTTGAGTGAAAACCTCATTGGCTCAGCCAGGACACTGAAGATAGATCGTGGTTGGGTGTTCCAGCATGACAATGACCCAAAGCATACCGCTAAAGTACCAAAGGAGTGGCTCAAAGAAGAAGCATATTAAGGTAATGGAGCAGCTGAGTCAGTTGCCAGACCTTAATCCTTCAAAGAATATGTGGAGGGAAGTGAACCTTTGCTTAGATTGCTAAGTATATATATTAGGATTTGTATTCTTCTAACTATTCAAAAGATTCAGGTGGTAAATGAACAAAGGAAGAGACAATATTTTATCTGTATACTAACATCATTGTTTATCTGGTAACTTCAAATTCTGTTGACTGTTCTTTGAGCCACTCCTTCACTAGAGATTACTCACCAGATTTAGCACCATAAAAAAGGATTGATAGGCAAACATCATTCCACTGATGAGGAAGTGAAATCTCTAGTGAAGATGTAGGCCAAAGAACAGTCAACAGAATTTTACAGGGCACGGATACATGCTCTCATTCGTAGGTGGAACATTGCTATTGAGAGAAACGATGACTATGTGGAGAAGTAGGGATGTGATCCACAGAGAACCAGCTTCATTTTGATGTATGATACATATTCCTGTGTTGGTAATTATACTTGTCCTAAACAAAATGGCATTACTTTTTGACTATCATATGTGAAGAAGTAGGGATGTGATCCACAGAGAACCAGCTTCATTTTGATGTATGATACATATTCCTGTGATGGTAATTATACCTGTCCTAAATAAAATGGCATTACTTTTTGACCAACCCCTTGTAGTTTTACTAGTACAGTTTACTAACCATATTTGAGTAAGATTTCTAATGCTACACTCTTAATCCATTTGTGTGGAGACACATTTTTATTTTCCAGAAAATTCTATTGCTATTCTTTTTTTTTTACAGAGCCTTTAAAATGAGTGATTTTAATTCCAATTATATTTGCATTTGAAACTAAAGTTTATAGAAATGAATGGCAGATTTGAAGATTAAGAAAACCCCAAAAAAGAAACCTTCTGCTCCTCTGAACATTCATTTTAGTTTTCAGAAGTCTAGTGACCCATTTTTGTTTTTGAGAAGTTTAGGCAGAGAATATTCTAATTTAAAAAAAAAAGGACAATATGAATAAATCCTATAGAATGAAGCACTTAAGACTTGATTACTTGTTCAGTTAAAACATTTTTGCTTTGCTTTCCTTTTGTAAAAGAAAAAAAAATATCAAAAAGATTCCCATCACGAGATAACTGGGGAAAACAATCTTTCTTGAAGCTTTTGTTAATCAAACATCTTTAATCTCATTTGGAAAACATTAATACACAAGAATAAATTTGCTGCTAATACTTTTCATGTGAGGTAACATAACATAATATTTATTACAAAAAGAATAAGCGTCAAAACAAGAAAACAAAAAAACAAATAAACAAACTACTAAGACCTGCCTTACCAAAAAGAAAAAAAGGATAGGCCAAATCTGGAATGATACTAAGACATTGATGGACAGACACACACACATAAACACACACACTTACATATCACACACGCAGAGAATTTGGAGGAAGATCTTACCAGGCATACAACAGAATGGATATATCCTAGCAACAAGGTAACAACTCCAGAATTTAGCTTTCAGAAATCTTTTGACGAAGGGATCTTTATCCCGAAATATTAAGAGAATAAATCAAAGTTAGATGAATAACATCATAATTACCTCATTTTTCTTTACACTTGCAGTGTCATAGCCTACAAAACTAACCACTAAAAACAATTCAATATTCCATTAACAATATAACTTGATCTTTTTAACAATATTTTACTTGAAGAAAAACACTGTGATATGATCATGACATTTTCTTAAAAGTAAGGTATGATAATAATGTATCAATTAAAATAGAATAGATAAAAGCAAAAGATTACTTATGCAGTCAAAAATAACTACGGTACTTAAAACATTTTGCAATTGTGGATTCTGTTGTTGGCTCTTGGAGGGTCACTTCTCTCATTGTGCAGTTGGATCCTGGGTTGGGGCTGTTCAATAAAGACTTAAAGAAAAACAATAAAGTCTTGTTAATTTATTAAAACAAGAGATGACCAGAACTGAGTTTGAGTTAGCAGAATTTGGCAGTTCATTGTTGGGAGCAGATACAATAGTCATCTGATCCCAAGTAAGCCATTTTTTCACTGCAGCAGTTGAACCCTTTTAGGCTTTTGGGTTTAATAAATACGCCTGAGAAAAAATAAACTAAGTCTTGCGTTCATCATTAAAAACAAAAGTAATGAACACAGACAAACCACAACCGAAATCAGCACAAAAGAAGCCCAACTCAACCAGAGGAAGATACCAGAGAAATCAACCCAAAAGAAGAAGGCCAGATGTCTAAATAGACGATGACCCTTAGAACTAGTTAAGGTGACAAATTATAAAAGGTTATTTAACAGTGGTAACAGTAGTCATATCATTTGGTTTGGTTATATTAAGTTGTCAGTTAAAAGGTTAAAAATTAAAAATAATCAAAGTTTTCAAGTCTTATCGACTGTTATATTTTTGGATGTTTACCAATTTAAAATACAAGGTTGAGTCAAAAAGTATTGCCATTTTGTTTAGGACAGGTATAATTACCAACATAGGAACATGTATCATGGATCATGGATCAAAACGAAGCTGGTCCTCTGTGGATCACATCCCTACTTTTCCACATAGTCACCGTTTCTATCAATGGCAATGTTCCACCTTTGAATGAGAGCATGTATCCCTGCCCCATAAAATTCTGTTGACTGTTCTTTGAGCCACTTCTTCTCTACAGATTTCACTTCCTCGTCACTGGAATAATGTTTGCCTCTCAAACCCTCTTTCATGGGCCCCATGAAAGAGGGTTTGAGAGACAAAATGGCATTACTTTTTTACTGACTCTCATACATACAGACAGACACACACACATATATACATACATATATATATATATATATATATATATATATATATATATTTGTTTATTTATTCATTTACATTCTTATCACACGTGAAAAGCATATGCTAATATTTTTTTTAGAAATATGTAGTATATGCTTTGTATAATTTATAGATTTTTACAAGTAATGTTGTATATTATGTCTATTATTTATGAATATTTCTGTATATAGTGTGAATATCAGTGCATCACAATCTATGCTTACTAATATAGACATGAATGGCAATTTGACCAGATAAATGGCAAGTTAGCCTCCAGGATAGAATGGTAGAAGTATGACCAGCATACAAATTTGATATTTGCACATTATAGGAGACAGAATCTCTCAAAAGACAAATTCGTACATTTTCTGGTAAAAACATTGGTCAAGTTTAAGTGAGCATAGATTTCTAGACATTGGTATTTTCAGTAATTTATGCCAAAAAGTTTTCAAAATATTTCATATACTATACAAAATTAATTGTTAGAAAGTTTTCAGATAATCAAAAATCCAGAGAAATCCAGAGAATCTTAGAATAAAAAAAAAATTCTTCACTGGCATCTTTAATCAAACTTCAATATATATTAGTAATAGAACCATTTTTTTTGTCACCCCTCTGGCTCACCCCCATTCGTTCTTATGAATTTCTTATACAATCTGACTTTTATTCGTCGCTGGTGTATATACTTGAAAAAGTACCGGTCGAAAAGGCCTTTGTATCCCCTTTATTTTATATTTTATTCCATAATAAAATATTACCTCCCTAAATACATATGATTCCTCCACTTTTAGTGTTATATAAGTTATCCTGTACCAAAAATCTCTCTCTCTATATATATATAGAGTGCTATATACCCCTTTTATAACTTGAGGCCTTAAATGATTCTAAGAGTCGTCGTCTTCTATTTTGCCATATATATATATTTCAATGTGAAATATTAACTTACAAGTTGGCAATTATTTTACTTGACTCACTCTTACATAATTCCTATTCAACCCACAAATTATGTAACAAGAGCAGATGAATGTATGTTTTGCTGGTCAGACAACACTGGTATGTCCATGTATAGTATTCCATAGGAGAATGTTATTTCTGATTTTGTACTTAATTTTCCAGCAGTGCCAGGCATAGCTTGCTCATTTTGCTTGAGGGGTTTGTGAGATAAGAGGTAATGGCCATACAGCTGTAGAGTGCTGCTTCCAAAAACTGCACTCAGTATCCTTGTGTAGTTCCCATCAAGTGTGTTCTCCAAGAAGTTTGTTAAGTCCACATTGTGCAGCCACAGAGTAGTACTTTATGGCTACAGCTTGGAAGTATTTCCACTTTATTTTATCAGAGGTTAGATTTCCATACAGTCATTTGTACTTTTAAATTTTAACTTTTCTGGATGTAAATTGTACATTTGGAGCATCCTTCATATTTTAGGATAAGTATTGGGTACTAAGGATTAGAGATATGAAGGCAAATGTCTTTTGACATTGGCACACTGTTTAAACTGAGACAACTAAAACTGATGACATTCCAATGTTCATTCAGCATTTTAGCAGCTGTCAAATCTACTGCCATTTCGATTTCCCATCTACAACATGCAATAGTGGTTCTAGCAGACTCACTTCTCTGACATTACATTAAGACGACTGGTTCCAGTTCCTTTAATATAGGAAGCTGACAGTTTGTCAGATATCAAAGATGAAAGATTTAAAATTGAGTGACAGCAATGTAAAAGCTAATATAGTTACATGCAAGCAAGATAAGACAGACACAGAAGAAGAATTTATTTTATAACTTTTCTTAACTGATAAGTGAAGAAACATTATTGCTTTTATTATTTCTATCATTTAGTTATTGCTGATTTTGAAATCATTAAACTGTCTATTTTCTTGAAGAGACCTGGCATTGGTCTTAGCTATCAGGTTTGTTTGTTCATTTATTTTATTTTTTTTGTGGCATATCAACCTCAGTGGTTCATTTAATACCAACAAAGTTTTGAAATAAATTCATTTTTGATGGGTACTCAATTTTTTTTATGAACACATTTTTTCTATTTAAACCATAGCTGGGGCTCTAACAGATATTACCACTCCAGGTCAGAGTGGACCTGGGAGTAATGTTGATGAAGGGGTACTCTACATTTCCCAGAGCTCCAGAACTGGAACTTCACCATCAGATTTATTTTAATGTCATACCCAGGACATGAAGATCCTTAGTCACTGCCTTCTAGCACATATATGATAAAAAGAGTTGGGATTTACCATAAGGGCAACAGGGTTTGGAAAGTTATATAGGTGCAAGGGCTTGACATGACATGCCCAGTCAATTGATCAAGGTGATCCTCTCCAATTGCTCGTCTAGCCTAAGTAAGGGCCTAGGTGGAATGTTGCATGTCATGGACTGCTCATCCACCTGGGTTCTGTATTTAAGCATCACAGGTCAACACTTACAGCCAACAGATGGTTTCATGAGGGCACTCTTACTCCTTTGCAGAGGTGCAGTCAGTATATTCTAAAGCTCCATCTGACAGGACTTATTAGGGTAAGGCAAATGTTTTGCAATATTCTGGTAATTTGAGGCACAATTTACCAGCTCCGATGCCTTTGCCTAAGTTGTTGTAGCGAGATCGAACGGTAAAACCCACAAACCTTTGAGGAGCCGGTCGAAGAGACAGCGAGTGGCATGTTGTGTGTGTGAGCGGAAGCAGAGAAGGTGAAATGTGACAAGTTCGAGGCGGGCACAAGACGAGTTGTGAAGGGGGTGAAAGCGTGAGTGTCCTTGAGGCCGCAATTTGTAGGTTGCGAGTCTCATGGCTGGTGAGACGAGAGTTGTGACGTGTAAAATTTCACCCAGACCTAGTATAAAAGGGGACGTTTGGATAGAGTGAGGGACAATGGCGGAGAGTGAACATGACAGGATAAGTTTGTCAGAATTCGTCTTCTCAAAGTTGCGAAAAGTAAATTTGCCTGTGATACGTGTTTCTTGTAGAATACAGAGGTTCGATACCAGCCCTCACCAACTCGGTGTATGAGTAGGACAGGGATGTGTGCGGTAAAGTGAGGAGCTGATATGGTGCTCCACCTCAGATGCAAAAACAATCTCCTTGGTCTAGAATTAGTGAAAAAGGGATAGACTCCCTTGCTGTCTGGCTGATACCAACATTAGGCCTCCATGTCAACTTTATTTACTATCACAATACTACCAATCACAGTGGGTACCTACAACTGCTTTAGTCATGTGATATACACACCACAAACTAGCATGTATCAAAATATTGTAAAGTTTTTGACTCACTGTAGGGGAAATTTTAAAAAAATCCCTGTAGAATAACAACAAATAGTAACTAGTTTTTAGAAAGTTTGAATTTGCATAGCGAATCAGAACAAGTAGATTTTTTTGCTGTAAGCTACAGATTATATGCACTGTGATTATCTCAAACATAGAAAATAATGAAATAATCATAAGAAAAAAACATTTGAATAATGGATATAAAAACTCTTTAATTCTTTTTAATGTAGTCATTTTTAAACCCTTAGGCCTATGGTCACCAGCTACTCTGTACCTGAATTCACAAAATGAAATTTTTAAAAATCAAGTACAAAACAAATTCAAATTTTGCTTCAGGTTGAAAAATTATTGCACTATTACATCAATAAAGAAAAGAAAAAACAAGTGAAACTCCAAGATCATAATGCTCAAGTCTAACACACACACATACACGTATACCAGCCCTGTCAGCTGGGGCTTTAGTATACACTGACTGCACCTCTCTGACTGGGAAGCCAGTGCCAGGGAATAGTGGTAGCATAGGGTCCGATGGGGGCAAAATGAGACACCTCTATATCTTCGCACTGGATAACTCTAGGGTTATGAAACCAATGTCAGACATCACCATGGACCAAAGGCCGACTGATTGTGTGCCGACCCTCTCCAACATGGAAGCCAGTGCCATGGAATAGCGGTAGCATAGGGTGACCCATGATGCTTAAGGAGGAAACCTTTGGTCTTTACTTAGGCTAGTCAGACAGTCGGTTACAAACAAATAGAGACTAAATCTCCATTACTAATAGAGATTATTGTAAATGAATAGCAGCATGAGGGATGAGTAAAAATGTTTATTAAAAAATCATTATCATAATGTCGCGCTGTCAGCATGGATATCCATGACAATCTCTCTCCATCCGTCTCTATCACTCATCATTCTCGGGAGGTCCTCTATGCAGCATCCTGTATCATTGTTTCGATGTCATAGATATCTATCGGTGGCTGTTTTGTTGACTCATCAATGGGCGCTAGACTTAGAGATGAGGAGCAGTAGTTTCCTAACTGAACTATTTGATCCTGGCTGTTGACCGTTTAGGGTTCCTCCGCCCAGCATCATATGAGCAACCATTGTCCCAGTTTGGGATCATCTGCCATATCTCACATTAAAAAATACGTGGATGAATGTAGAGTGACACAGGTATGTAAAGACCAATGAAATATTTATCAACTTTATACTTAAAGGGCTACAGGTCATAAGTACCGTATAGTCGCTACTGCTCTGAGCACTTGAGGCACCCAGTGAGGATCGAACTTGCTATTCAATAGTATTGGATATGAGAGTTGCATTACACCTTGATATGATTCCTTCCTTATTTACCCAAAACTGCATAGGATGTGGCACAAGTTCATAAGTATGTGATATCCAGCAAGGATTGAACTTGTATACAGTAGTAATTGATCTATAAGACTACCTTGCTAACCATTACACAATGATGGGACATCCTTTTCTTTACCCACCCTGTTCATCATGTGTAGGATGTGACACAGTTCCAGGAATGAAGCATCCAGCGAGGATCAAACTTGCTATTCAGTATTAATGGAACAGCAAGATTAGTTTGCTAACTAATATACCACGATGGCACATCCATTTCTTAACCCAACCTGTTCGTCACAAGTAGGATATGACAAAAGGTCATTAGTAAAGGGCCTCTAGCGAGGATTGAACTTGCTATTAGTAGTAATCATAGAGAATGTATTCCACATTTCAGCCAAGCCCAATATATTGGGTGGGTTAGGTGATTTGTTTTACAGCATATAAACACTTTTTGGGTCATAACTCAGTCGGTAGAGCATCCGCCTAGGAATCATAAGGTTCTGGGTTCGATATCGGTCCTCACCAGCTCAGCAGATGAGTAGCACAGGGATCTGTGCGATAAAGTGAGGAGCTGATGGTAGGTATGGCGCTCCACCCGAGATGCAAAAACAATCTCCTTGGTTTAGTGCTAATGAAAAAGGGGATAGATTCCCTCGCTATTTGGCTGATACAGACTTTAGACCACCACAATGACTTCACTTTTCTTACTTTAATGCTGAATCAAGTCATTTTAATTTCAGGTTACTTACAGTACCTGCTGTTGTAAATTGTCCCCATCTAAGTACTGAACAGGCTCATTGCTGCTTAACTTAGGTTGTTAAATAATAAGATGTGTGAAAGTCAGTATGTGATGTCAGTGGTAGGTTGATGTGTAACGAATGGGAAAAATTAAAAGATTTAATAATGGATGACATGAATAACTGCTTGGTTTCTTATTGGACAGAACAAGACAAGAACAGGAGTAGAGTGAAAAGAAAGAGTCTTGCTGAAGTTATGAAAGGAGATGAATGTAAGGAGGGAAAAGTCTTACTGAGATGTTCAAAGGAGATGGACACAAGTATTGAGGAGTGTTTGAGGAAGTCAGATGGAAGATGTGATCTGTTTTCTAAGACATTTCACTTGGGAAAAATAAAAATAAACAGCTCTTAAAAAAAACCAGCACAACGTGTCTTGTGTTTGTAAATTAAAAACTAACAATGAATGCAAGGACAGAAAGACATACCAAGAAGATCCCAAGTCATTCCAGACTCAAAGAACTGAGAGAATGCCAGCCAGCCCAACAACACTACCCTAACATTTATATATATATATTATATATTATATATATATATATAATAATATTTTTATTTTTGATCTTTATATATATATATATATAATATATTATATATATATATATATAATATACAAGCGTGTTGGTAAATCCTCGCGGTAGAGTCAGATCTTAGCTGAAGAGCATTAAGCGAAACTAATAGTAGGTTCATCTGACTCATTAGATTTATCTTTATATATATATATATATATATATATATATATATATACACTTAAAATTGTAAGAGTTTTGCTTATGCTTCACATATTTGATGAAAAAGTTGTAAAAAATAAATGTACTGTTTTTTTTTAGCATGAAAGTTGACTTACAGGTTGCATTTGGATTAATTGTGTACTAGTTTAAGGAGATTTATATACTGTCAGTTACTGGCTTCTGGTTTTGAAAGTATGGTAGCTAATAATGACGATGTAAAAAAAACCTTACAATTGAGAATAGCAGATACCCAGATAAGTATAGAAATGAAATGACATACTCCTCAATTCAATGCTATGTTACATATTTGATATCTAATGACCATACACACATTCCTAATTAATAAGGTAAAAGATAGTAGGAACCAGTGCTTTTACCAATATATCAGGTTTACAGTTTATAGTAAACTTTATTATATAGATCAACCCAAAATATTGAGCTTATGGCATCAAATGGTTAAAGAGGAGTTTTGTTTTTACCTTAACAATATGTAAACACCTTTTATTCTGAACTATTGACAGTATAATCAGTTTTATAACTGTTGGAAAAATATCTTGTGCAAAACATTTTTTTAAAAACTTTAAGAAAAATAAAATGACCAATCCCTTTTTAGTAACATTAAACACTTTGAATTATACAAATCTCATAGAACAAATTCCTGTATGTCTGGCTGGGCAATTAAAACAAATCAGCCAAATAAAGTAACAAATAAATGAATCAATAAAATTGAAGTTTCATTTTGATTTTGGCCTTTTTTTATGTTCAAAGAAAATTTCATTGGTAAAAATATAATAGTCTTATGCATTAAGAACATTTTAAATTTGCTTTTTTATTTGTATATTTTATTTGGCTTGGTTTCATTGCTTAATGGCATATCAATATTTGTAGATTATTTAATGCCAAAGACATCCTTGTAGAAGAACAGTAGTGGTACTATTTAATTCATAAGAGGAACGAGGAGGGTTCATACCTTTCCCAAGGGTATTAGTCTGGAAGTGAATATAATAGCATGACAGGAGTTTGAACTCACTATGATGTCATAGTTGAGCATGTTAACCTTTATGGCAGGGAATCCTCCACAAAAATTGTTGAAATTGCTGTGTATATAAGTTTTTAACAATAAAAAAAATTATTAAGTTAATGTATTCTACTCAAAAAGAATTTAAAAAAAAGCAGTGATGCTGATAGCTTTTAATTTTAGTGCATCCTGGGACACACATATTTGCATTGAATGAATGTCTGGAAAAATTGATGCATCCCTACTAAAGTTTCTTAATAAATTGTAGGGTTTTTATTTATAATCCGGGGAAACAACTAAAGCAGTCTAACTCCTACCTTGTAATCTATCCTGTGTAATTCATTTCTAAGAAACTATTGAAATGTATTTACAGTTAGCCTAAAATGGCAAGGGAAGGAAAAAGAAAAACACTGGGATGCATAGATATGATTTTACTGCGTCCTTTTAGATTTTTGTACATCAAGGATGTAGGATGCGTACTTATCAGCATCTTTGAAAACGTCATTGATTTTTTCAAATTTCGTCAGCTGAGAAAGAAATTAGAATTGAGCGTGAACATGATAAATAAGAAAAATAATTAAAGGAAGTAACATAAATCTCATTTAGACTTCAGCATGCATTGACCTCAAGTGACACAGAGGTCATTTGGGAAATAATCAGTGATGACATGAGATAATTAGATAGTGGCAATGTTTGATGAAGAGGGATATTGAACCAATGACCAGGGCCAATAGCAAATCTTGATGCTCAAGCAATCAGATTAATTTGATCAGAAGAAAAAGAAATATTTGGCAAAATATACACAAGATATCCTGGATCATTTAACCAAAGAAAAGAAATTAAGTACAAGCAGCAATATAACATGATCAGGTGGTCACTGTAGAAGCAATATTCCAATAACCATCAAATTGACAAACAAGGCAACAAGTAAGTCATAACTCAATACGGATCTTGCATTGTCGCAAGCCTACTGCAGAATTGTAGATTATTTATCTGGCACCATAACACCACTGAAACCAAGCAGCCAATCAGGACTCAAGGAATGGAATCATCAAAACACATGAATGGGGTATTCCTAAGAGCCATAAATACCAGCTGCTTTATGCACCAGTTCAGTTGTGCTTAGTTAGTTGTTGTTGTTTAAACCAACAGTATACTTACTTGCTTCAACAGTCACCACCAATCAGAGATTTAGTAAAATCATATTGGTGTTTAATTTTTATTCTAGCATTAAACATTGGATATATCTTTTCAAATTCTGGATAGCCAGGAGTGAAAATTTATTTGGTGATATGAAAATCCCTGTTGTTTATGAAATCTAATAGAATTCTCCCAGATTGTGAGGGGGTAATTGTATTAAACGTTTTCTTTATCAAATACTCATGAATAACAACAACACAAGATTCTAATTGTACTGAGTTGGCGAAATAACCATTTCTGCGTTTTTATTAGAACAAGTCAAACATGGCTGGAATGATATTTCCGTTCCATAGAACAATGGTTGAAACAGTATTTCCATTTCCTATCAGAACCAATATACAACAAATTAATTGATTGATTTTAATGGCATGACAACCCAGCCAGAGTTATTTTATAAATAGAGGTTAGGGAATCACATTCATTGTATTTTTATATTTACATTTTTTGTGTACTTTCTTAAAAGGTCTTATTGGCACACAGGCCTAATAGAATATGAATAATTTGCAAACAGATCTATTTCACCCATAGATGAGATCCTAATAGGTATTACCACTCTGAGCAATGGACCTGAAGTAATGGCAATGAAGGATACTCTTTGTTATACATTTTATTTTTAATGGCTGACAGTGAATTTTTAGCATGTTGATGCTGCTGTACTAACTACACTAAAAAGTTTTCATTACATCTTGATTGAGATACTCAGAATTATAAGAGATATAAACAATTGCTTAGGGTCAATACGTCATCAGGAATGTTTATTTTTGTGGTTTATCATGTTACTAGGAGTACCTTCCTTTAAACCCGGGAACTTTCTTGTCAAACTCGGAAGCCTTTGGTTGTGCCATATGTCCAGTTAGACACATGGTGCAATGAATATAGTTGTAGAGTTACTACAGTTCTAAGTGATAATCATCTCTCTGCAGGACTGCCAAGGTGATAATAACATAGAATACTTAACACAGCTTAACACTTGTACCCAGTCATGGTTAATGGAATGAAAATGGTACACCCCATGATTGAATAAAGAATTTGGTTTGAAGTTCCCTGAAGGCTTGTGAGTTCAACAAAAAAGTCCCAGAGTTCAAAGATGAGGTTCCTGAGCTCGAGAAGGTTCCTGAATCTGACAAGAAATACCTGAAGAAGGCCAGAGAGCACATCAGCCAAAACGTTATGCAGATAATAATAATATAAGGACAATAGTCCGAATAATTCAAATAATACAAATTATCAAGTCTCATCTAAAAAATTCAGTGAAATAACACACAAGATATATTTTTATCATTCTATAAATTATCAAAACTAGTTTTATCATCTTTGGAATTTTTGTATCAGAATATTTTCATTCAAATCTCTGTAAATCATTCATTACCTTTGTATTCATTGATGAGTTTTATGTCCTTGATTAATCTTGGATCCAAATCACACAAGATATATTTTTATCATTCTATAAATTAGGAAGGCCTGGGTTAGCTCAGTCGGTAGAGTGTTTGGCTAGGAATCACAAGGTTCCTAGTTTGATACCGGCCCTCACCAACTCAGCGTATGAGTAGCACAGGGACCTGTGCAGTAAAGTGAGGAGCTAATCGTAGGTGTGGTGCTACACCTCAGACACTAAAATAATCTCCTTAGTCTAGCGCTAGTGAAAAGGGCGTCTATCGCCCTTGCTGTCTGACTGATACTGATATTAGGCCTCCCCGATAATAAATCTGCAAAAATAATTTTTGGATTCTGTATAAATTATTAAAAAATAGTCTTGGGATTTTTTTGTATCAGAATATTTTTATTCATTTTTGTATGCATACATCTTTTCTCAAGTGAATGTCAAATCAAATAATGTGTGAATTTCATCAACAATTTTTTGGGCATTTAAAAAATTTGGCCATCATTCCAGATTATTACTTGCCTATTGAACAAAACTGAGGTTTTTTTTTTAACTCTTAACATCCTGTTGAGAATTTTCTAAGTCCAAAGCCCAATTCCTATAACCATTTATCAAAAATAGGTAAAAATGGCCGTTTCATTAAAAGTTACCGGTTATTTCCCATAAATTAAAGACTCCTAAATATGTTTAATATTGCATTTAAACAAAGGCTATCATTTGGGGTAAATTAGGAAAATGAATGTGACTTCCGGTCGGGTGGAATGAGGTGGTATAGGACGTTAAGAGTTAAACAATATTGATTGTTCCTTATGTCAGTAGCAAAACTCAAAACTCAAAAGTTCATTCCTTCTTAGTTCTGTTACATAATTTATAGGCAGTTAATGAATTATGTATGTACCTGTAGTAAGAATATTTTGGACCATATGACCATTAGGCACCCCTTTTGTGATCTCGATTCATAAGTACATTTTTTTTCTTTACACCGTCAACATCTGGTTGTTTAGTAGGGTTAGAGTTTAGTTTTATAATTAAAAAAAAACTCTAAAAATCGTCTGTTAACAAACAACTGGTGTTGACGGTGTAAATGAAAAAAATGTACTAATGAATCGAGATCACAAAAGGGGTGCCTAAAGGTCATATGGTCCAATATTCTAATCAAGAGTTTATTATATTTAAAATTGAAGGAAGTGGGGAATTTCCATAACCGTTAGGGTTATGAGTGATTGAGGATGACCCTGTCTTGATCCTTTGGAATGCATGCGATTACATGCATCAGATTGTTTTAGTCAGATGCGAGCAGGCACCTGATGAAAGAGGATGTCTCTCAGGGGTTGCCCTTGATCACCTAGTCGAATCCTGGGCTGGGTTGTTTAATAAAGCTTTATAAAAAAAAAAACCAAGCCTTGTTGAGTTAATCTAAACAAGAAACAACAAGCTCAAAGAAATAAAGAGGAATCAGCCTGAGAAATAAGCCCCAGAGGAGATGGCCGACGATATAGATGATGTAAGCTGCATTAACAAGTAAGAGCCCTAATCTCTACTCTGTATCTCTCTCTCTCTCCCCATTCCATTATATATACACAATGTGTTATATCTCTATTTACCAACCCCTCTGCACAAGCAGGATGTGATACAAGGTCAATTTCTTAAGCGGAGTTCAACAGGTTTGAATTTAGAGTTTTCCTTCTCCTAGACTGGTTACCTAGCCATGGTTAAAGAACCCAGTCTGCCCTGCTATTTATCCATAGCTGGAGGGAGAGTAGGATTCATACCTTTCTCAAGGGTATTAGCACTAAGTGAAATGCAATTACCTCGTCCAGTATTTGAACTCGGGGCAACAAGTCCATTTCCCATGACTTTAACCATTACACCACGCGCTTCCTAACACAATGTGTTATAAGGGGTATATAACTGTATATAACAGTTGTTTCAAAACTAACCAAGTCTCTTAAAAAATGATGGTCTCTAATAATAAATGATACAAAAATGAATCTTTACAATCATTTCAATATGGAGAAAGGTAGACAAACATGGGACCCCGTATTTGGCTACCTTTCTCCACATATTGTCGGATTAACCTCCTCATATTTCTCCCATATATAACTATATATATATATATATGCATATATATATATATGTTTATACATGTGGAATTAAACAAAAGGCAGGTCTCCTGTTTAATGATTTTATTGGTGATCTCTTCAAGCTTTCTGGCCAACTTTTTAATATTTGGATGGAATTCGTGGATTAGTCCACCGAATTTCATATCCTGAGTACTTTCAGCACTTCAAAGTGCCATCATCAGGGGTGATGTGTTCCAGTTTTTTTCAAAGTATATCAATAGATGTGGAGGCTGGAAGAAGGAGAATTGATAGGAAAAGTGTTATAGGCATTTTAAAGAAGAATGCTGCCCAAACACACACACACACACATATATATATATATATATATATATATATATATATGACTTGATCCTAAGTTTGTATCCCCACTGCTGTTAATAGAAAGGGGAAAATGTTTTTTTGAAGTGTTCTATTACAAGAGTTATTGATATATAATTGATATCTACAACTCTGCTGTCAACAAATTGAACTTTGGTCACTCACTGATGCCTGCTCTCCTATCTTTTATATCTTGATAGGAAGGTAGCTTTCATAAATCTCTACATACTTGGACTGGTTCTTTTCTTTTTTAAAAGCAAGACAACCTTTTCGGTTATTCAATACTGAAGTCATTTTGTTTCTTAAAGTAAGTATTTATATGGTTTCAAGAAACTACTTCTATTTAATCAACCAAACTTGGCCAGAAGACCAGAATTAATTTTAATTAACAAGAAGAAAAGAACTTGTCATTTAGTTGGTTTTCCATCTTACAAGATCACTAGGGCCGGTTTAGCTCAGTCAGTAGAGCGTCTGCCTAGCACTAGTGAAAAGGAGATAGACTCCCTCACTGCCAGGCTGATACTGATTTTAGCTTTTTTATACAATGGAGGTAATTAATTATGAAATGCTAATTAAGATACTTCAATCCTTCCTAAACAGATGCATCAATATCATCATGGACAGCCATTAAAGTAGGAACCCAATGTGTTTATGGGATGTTTTGAAGTAAATCAAGATTTTGTTTTCTGACATTTATTTCATTGCAATATAGATATATTATATATATCTTATATATTATAATACATAATTATAATATATGATATATATTATATATTATAATTAGATATACTAAGAACTTAGTCCTACTCCCCACAAAAATAGGCAAGCTATACGTCATTGTGGTGGCCTACTAAAGTCAGTATTAACAAGACAGCAAGGGAATCTATCCCCTTTTCACTAGCACTAGACCAAGGAGATTGTTTTTGCGTCTGAGATAAAGCACCCTACCTACCATCAGCTTCTCACTTTACCGCACAGATCCTTGTGCTACTCATATGCTGAGTTGGTGAGGGCCAGAATCGAACCCAGAACCTTCTGGTTCTTAGTCGGATACTCTACCAACAGATCAAAACCATTTAGGCAAGCTATAAGCTAATCATTCTGGAGATGAATTTCCATTATGAGTATCATTCAAATAATCAAAAAAAATTATTAGTTAAGACTTTTCATTTACCCAATACATTCATCATGGTCAGAATGAGACACAAGGTCAATTTTTTAAATGGTGTACAGTTGGTTTTGAATTCAGGGTTTTCCTTCTCAGACTGGTTGCCATACCAAGGCCAAAGAACCCATCAACTGATGTCCCCCTCCAGCCTTCTTCAGGTGTTTCTTGTTGAACTCAGGAGCCTTCATGTCATAATTTTGAGCCTTCAGGGAACTTTGATCTGAACACTTTATTCAATCCATGGGTACAGACTGTTCTCATTCCATTAATCATGACCGGGTAAAGTGTTAACCTGTATTAAGTATTCTATGTTATCACCCTTGGCCAGGATTGAACCTGCAACCTAGAGATGATTGTCACTTAGAACTCTATTAACTCAATGGGTATAATGTGCAATGGAAGATACATCAGTCGAAACATGTAGATAACAATAAAGATGAGGACATTAGTCCAAATAATCTAAATTATCAAGCCTCATCTCAATAATTCAGAGAAATACTATGATTTTGTCTTGTCCTCTCCTTTGTGTCAGACTTTCTGCAGTCTTCTTGTTGGTTCATCTTTCAAATTGTTTTCTGAAGAGTCATAAGCGAAAAAAAAAAAAGATCTTTTTCAGAAAATGGATCCACAATTAGTTGCAATTATTAAATAGTCCAATCCCCCCACCGATTCCCAAACACTGGTCACTGGGTACATTTCCTGTGACAATAATCATTACACCAAAGAAATGGAGTTAAATACATGTATGATGATCAAAGAGATGAATTCAAAAAGCAAAGGAAATAATTGATTACAACAAATTAAAAATGATTGCTTTCTTTTTATGTTTAAAAAAAACTTTCACTCAAAATGGCACAAACAGAGACATTTTTATATAAGCATATTATTTTAGTTAATGATTAAAATGAATGAATTTGGAAACATGATTAAATAATAAGCTTTAAATAATTATTGAATAATAAGATTAATTTAAATAAATACTAGCAGGACATGTGGATATACCACAGTATGATGATTCAATTATTATAACATTTGATATATTTACTTAAAATCTATTGCCAAATAATTCAATATGTAAAAAATATAATAATTTTGGTTTAACTCTCTCTCTCATTCTTTGTCTTTCTATTCTGCTTTCTCATTTTTCATTATGTTCGATTGGAACAGATTAATTTTATTTCTTCTGCATGCTCACCCCTCTCTCTCTCTCTATCTTGTTCCTACTTCTTTTCTTCTTTCTTCTTTCTTTCTTATTATATTTTTTCTGTGTAGATATTACTTTTTCCTTTCTTTCTTTACAATAAAATTGGAATGGTCCTTTATCTAGCTGAGGTGACAACACTCATAAGAAAAAAGAATTTGATGGATAATTGACACCAGATAATCAAGATTTTCCTTTTTGCATTTCATCTTGGCTGATTTGGATTTTCTAGCCTGAGGGTATTGCAAGATGATAACGATCAGAAGATTAAGGAACAAGAGTATTAATATATAGTTGCAATGTTATAAAATCTTTAATTTCTCTTTTATACAGCATCAACCATTTCACCACACTTGCAGATAGCAGTGCTAGATAAAAGGTTAAACATTAAATATAGAATTTTGCATTATTTTTACACATACTGTTAAAATTTGAGATCATTCAAACGAGAATTGGTCAAGTTATTAGATTAAAAAAAAATATCAATTAATTCAATAAATTTTCCAACCAATTTCTCATTTGTTGTAAAAATGAGGATTTTAGTAGAAATCTTTGATGCTATTTCCTCAAAGAATCATGCAAGTAAGACATCATCAGGATACTATTTCCTCAAACAATGGTATAAGACATCTAGTTTTGGTATCAGTATTTACCAACACACAAGTTTTACTGTTTGAGAGAATTTGAAATTAAAAAAAAAAAAATTAAAAATCAACCTACCCTATTGTACATCTCAAATGACACAACATTTTATGAAATGTCCTGTCCTCCTAATTTGGGAAACAGGAGAATGAATTACAGAAATAACAACTATGTAGCTACAATAAGTATCCCAAATGTAAGAGGAATGGCTGAAGAAATTCAAAGGATTTATAGACATCACCATAACAAGATGGTTTGGGATAGAAGAGAACACTCTTTGTAACCCCCCCTCCCTTCCTCACAATCACAGAGATTTCATTTATAACATCTCATGCAAATATAGAAAAGAACATCAGGGGTGGGCTAAGGTGAAATGAGCCACCCTTTGAAAGTGAAACTTGAGGCACATAAAACCATATCCAAGGGACAAATAAAAGACGAAGAAGATTGATGGATGCTGGATACATGAGCTTAATATAAAAGTGAACAGGTCAGGCCAGTATGGATTTCTTGGTTTGAGGATCCAAAGAATTTGGATCCCTTGGCTTAGTAGGGAAAGTGTTGGATCTATTCATATGAAAGATATGAAACCAGTATTACACAAATTGCCAACAATGGAACTGCCTGCGTGATATGCATTGCTTAGAATAAATTTAGTCAATTAATATACGTGACATTTTATTTTCTGTTCACTGACATCTTCTGGTTTTGTATTACATGAAGAAAAACAAAGAAACGCGTTCTCTTTTCATAACTATGGTAAATGGTAACTATGTGGAGAAGTAGGGATGTGATCCACAGAGGACAACTTTATTTTGATGATGATACATGTTCCTGTGTTGGTAATTATACCTGTCCTAAAAAAATGACATTACTTTTTGACTCACCCTTGTATATAAATATATATATATATATATATATATATATATATATACAATCACTGAAGTACACATCTATGTATTTACCTAACATCTCTGCCATGATCAGGATGTGACACAAGGTCAAATTTTAAGCAGAGTTTAACAAGTTTGAATTCAGAGTTTTCCTTCTCCTAGACTTGTAGGCCTACGATAAACCCATAGCCGGAGGGAGAATAATTGGATATATACTTTTCCCAAGGGTATTAGCACAATGTGAAATGCAAACAGCCTCATCCATGATTTGAACTTTGTTCGCTGTATCCATTTCCTATGATTATTATACTCCAATCATTATATTCCTATGATTATTATACCCCAAGTGCCTCCATTAAAGTGCCCATCTAAATTTGTTAAGAGGACAAGGCATGGATTGCAGCTAGTTATAATAACGGTAAAATGATTCTTTACTATTGATAAGTCAACTAGGAAATATTGAATAATTATTAATATCAATTATTAATGATTATTAATAATAATTTTGTGAGTTCAATACAATTACCATGCTCATAGAAAATAATTTCTCAAGGGAGATAATTATAGAGTACTTCCTCTTTTTATCTATTTTCAGTTAAACATAACCTCTATAAAAAAAGTTTTATGCATATCTATGGAGATGAGGGCTGATATGAATAATTAGTATAGACTCCCTCGCTGTCAGGATGTTACTGACAATAGACCACTCCCAAACATTACTAACTTTTATAGGATGAGGTTTAATATGAATAATTATGAGATTTCAGACTGTTGTCATCATTTTTATTATGCATAAACACAATGTTTGGGTTATTGTAACATCAGGCTCTGTTTTAGTTGTTTTTTTATTTATTATTTTAATTATTTTAAAATAAGCCATCTTCAGATGCTTACCCATAAATTCAAATGCAGTTTCGGAACTTAATCGCTACTGTTCACTCAAGGGCATCTGAAGATGACTTATTTTAAGGTAATTAAAATGATAAATAAAAAAATACCTAAAACAGAGCCCGAGGTTACGGTGGCCTGAACATTATGTTTATACACAATAAAGATGAGGACAACAGTCTGAAATATCATAGTTATTCATATCAAACCTCATCTCATAAAAGTTAGTAAAGGTAGTGGACAGTGAGGAGACTATCCTCCTTTTCGCTAGTGCTAGACCAGGGAGATTGTTTTTGCTGAGGTGGAGCACTACATCTACCCACCTTACTGCACAGATCAGATTACTCATACTCATAGGGTAAGTTGGCGGGAACCGGTATCAAACGCAGAACCTTTCGATCCCAAGTCAGGTGCTCATAAATACACAAAGATATATTGTAAATATTCCTTCTATCAATCAAGTTATTCAAAATTGAAAATTTTTACTTCTGTACAGAAATATCTTTTTTTAAATTGCAGTGATTGACATTTAACAGATTTATTGATTTAAACATTTTTGTTTCTTGTCCAAAAATCTTTCCCCCATTCAAACTTTCTTCTGGTTCAAATAAGTATGCATACCAAATATTGCAGCTCTACTTCAAAACATTTATTTGGTTATATTTATTTACCAATACACTGACAAAATAAAATTGTGACACCCTAAAGGGTTGGTAAATAGGTATATATATATATATTAAGAATTTTGAAAAAACAAGTGTTCCAAAAATGAGATGAATTTATTTATCGACGCTTAAACGTTTCGGATGAAGGTTTTAAGAAACCGAAATGTTTAAGCGTCGATAAATAAATTCACCTCAATTTTGGAACACTTGTTTTTTCAAATTTCTTAATATTGTTGGATTTATTTCCATATTTACTCCCATATATATATATATATTTACAAACCCCTCCGTACGAGCAGGATGTGACACAAGGTCAATTTCTTAAGTGGAGTTTTAAAAGATTTGAATTCCTTTTCACCGAGTTTTCCTTTTCCTAGACTGGCTACCTAGCCTAGGTTAAAGGGACCAGTCTGCCCTACAACTTGCCCACAGCTGGATGGAGAGTAGTTGAAGGCATACCTTTCCCAAGGGTATTAGCGCTATATGAAATGCAGCCTTGTCCAGGATTTGCACTCTGGTTGACAAATCCATTTCCTACAAGTGAAACCATTACACTACATGCCTCCATGGTAAATATGTATATGTGTTTGTCAACCCCTCTGCATGAGCAGGATGTGACACAAGGTTAATTTTTTTTTAAAGCTGAGTTTAACAGGTTTGAATTCAGAATTTTTGCCACACCAAGATTAAAGAGTCTAGTTGGTCCAACTATTTACCCATAGCTGGAAGGAGAATAGTTGTATACATTTCCCAAGGGTATTAGTACTATGTGAAATGCTACCAGTCTCATCCAGGATTTGAACTCAAGTTGCTGTGTCCATTACACCACAGCTATAGAGGGCAGATTGACAAACTCTTCCCAGTTATTAATATACATATATTATATTATATATATATATATATATATATATACACACACACCAACCCCTCTGCACAAGCAGGATGTGACACAAGTCAATTTGTGAAGTCAAGTTTAACAGGTTTGAATTTAGAGTTTTCCTTCTCGTATTCTGGTTGCCCAGCAAAGGTTAAAGAGCCCAGTCTGCCCTACTATTTACCCATAGCTAGGGAAAGTGTAGTTGGATGCATACCTTTCCCAATGGTATTACCACTATTATAGGTATATCTATATTTAGCAAATTCTCTGCATGGGCAGGATGTGACACAAGGGCAATTTCCTTCTCCTATAATGGTAACCTAGCAAAGATTAAAGAGCCCTATTTCCCCATCGCTGGAGGAAGAATAGTGGGATTTATACCATCTCCAAGGGTATTAGCACTATGTGAAATGCAAACAGCCTCATACAGAATTTGAAGACGTTGCCATGACCATTTTCCATGATGATAATCATTACATGATGGGCACCTCAATATGTTTTGCCAGTGTAGGCGTTATTTTCGTATTCGCCTGGGGAGTTGTCTGCCAATTTAGTTTCGCTGGTTCCCGCTAGGGGCCTTTGATATTTAAGCATCTGATTTGAATGTCTCTTTCTCTTTGCCTGCTGACCTACGAGACACCACTATGGGTTAGACTCTGTCTACCCCCTTCTCGTTGGTGCTTCGGCCCTTAACACTGGCCACTCACTGCTAGTAAGTCTCTCTTATGATATGTGACTATCCTTTAGTCATGTATCCGTAACTACGTTTTTATGTACATTTAGGTATCTCTTTGATACCTAAATATCTTGTATTTTACCATTCATGAATGTGTCATTATCTCTACTCTTGTATATGTTTTTATATTACTTTTGTATGTATGTATTATGTACCCTGTTTATTCTGTGCTGTATATAAAATGTTTTGTCTATCAACCTTTGTCGGAGTTTTATCTTCAAGTATTATCACTTTGAATCTTACACCAGTATAGATAAGTGTGTGTGTGTATGTCCTTATTTTAAAGACTTAATTCTTTACTGTACAGAATTCAATAGATAAAAACTTATATGTTAACATCATTGGCAATGGAGTCATATGCACTGATTCTAAAAGTGTCAGATTTAAATCTATGTTTAAGAATTTGATTACTAAGTCTGATATAATTCCTTACAGAGATATTTTACAGATATAGAAATTGTCATTAAATCAAACTAAAGTTGGTGAATGCATGGATATTATTTTGTTTTATTTCATTTTATCTATTCAATTTTTTTCCCTTCAAATACAGAGTTGGGATTACTTGCCCCTTAAACAGAAAAGAAAGAAAAAGAGATACAAAGAGTAAATTTCAGATTCTCAAAGAAGATAGGTTATAATCACAGTTTGTTGTAAAAGTTGGCCATTAAAACTGAGTAAAAAGGAAGAAAGAAATTCTTTTCTTCACATCATCATGAATTACATTTGACATCTGATTGGCCAAGTCATGATAAGAATAATCAATATTCAAAATGGGTTCCATTAAAAATAGCCAAGTGTAAGCTAGAAGATTTCATTTTCTTTCTGGTATTGAACTGTTTGATGAACAAAACAAAATTTCTTTTCTTCTCGTAGTGAATGGTATGAGAATAATTGCATCCTGGCAAACTATAATTTCTCAACAAAAACTGAAAATTTGGATTATTCGGACTATTGTCCTCATCTTTATTGTTATCTAAACAATTTTTTGGCCGATGAGTGCTCCGGCCTTCTTCAGGTATATCTTGTTGGACAGTGGCCGAGGGGATAGGAATGCAGGCTGGCAAACAGTCAGTCGGAGTTCGACCCTAGCCAAGGATAGTTGTTGTGTCTAGTCACACTGAAGAGGCATGAAACGCCAAAACACGTGTCTGTGGATGACTTATTAATATATATATATATATATATATATATATATATATTTACCAACTCCTTCACACAAGCAGGATGTGACATAAGGTAAATTTCTTAAACAGTGCTTAACAGGTTTGAATTGAGTTTTCCTTCTCCTAGACTGGTTACCTATCCAAAGTTAAAGAGCCCAGTCTATCCTACTATTTTCCCATACCGAGAGAGAGAGAGAGAGAGAGAGAGAGAGAGAGAGAGAGAAAGAGAGAGAGAGAGAGCAGTTGGATGCATACCTTTCCCAAGGATATTAGTGCCATGTGAAATGCAAAAATATATACATATGATGAACTCCCATATCTGTTTTGACATATAAGGGGTAAACAGCTCTCATCAGCTCTTATGGCCGTGTCTCACATGGCATTTCAAACGAGACATGGAATTGCATGCTGCATGCCCACAGAAAATACATGTAGGTTATTAGATGAAATAGCTAGCATGACTAATCTAGCTTTTGCCTTCTTCAATATTGTGAATTGCTGGAGATGGTTTTTGTCCAAATTCTTGATGGCCTTGTAGCATTTTGCATTATTATATTTATATATGTATATATGAGAAGTAAACAAACAAACAATGCGTTTGATATGGCTTTTTAGCTGACATTTTTTTTTCAAATGTAAGGCTAAACAAATCGAGAAAAATCAATCTCTGTATGTACATTTCAGCCTATTAGGCCTCATTAGCAGAGCTATAGACAGGAAGACCGCTTTGTGTGTGATTCGAAAAAAGCGGTCTTCCTGTCAATAGCTCTGCCTAATAGGCTGAAATGTACATACAGAGATTGATTTTTTTTGAATAGGTATGCCCGCCTAATTCATTAATTATCAATTAATTAATTTTCAAAATTAGGTACGACTTCAATTAAGCACATATTCTCCCAAAATATGTATATATGTATGTATGTTATAGGGCCAGTGTGGAGTGTCCAGTAGGGAACCTCAAGTTTCCTGGTTCGATACCGGCTCTCACCAACTCAGCATGTGAGTAGCACAGGAATCTATGTGGTAAAGTGAGGAGCTGATGGTAGGTGTGGTGCTCAATCTCAGATGCTAAAAAACAATCTCCTTGGTCTATGATGACTTTTTTATATTTTATTTCAGAATAATGGATGCAACCAGATTTTTGACTACTGATATTTATCTTACATTGGGTATCTGCTAAAAAACAATCTCCTTAGTCTAGTGCTAGTGAAAAGAGGATAGACTCCCTTGTTGTCTGGCTTATACCAACCTTAGGCCACCTCAACGTCTTATATGTATGTATAACTGTAAACCAACAAAATTGACATATCATAGCAAGATTTTAATTAGTTCAATGCACTTGAAATGCTCTAAGTTAAAAAAATAAAACAATTTCCAGTCCAATTTGCAACTGGATACTAATTAAAATCCTTTCTATATAGAAGCATCAAGATTATCTTAAGACACCTTTATCAAAGGAACCTAATGGCTTCATGAATCTTCTACATATAAAATTACACATATCTCGTAACTGAATAAACTGATTAATGTTTTTTGACTAACATACACCCCAAAAGTTTGTATAACAACATATGTATTTCTAGTTTGTTTCGCCTACTCTTGAAATCTTCTTGTACATATCTATATATTAATAGTGGAAATATATTCTCTTAATATGGATACATTTTTCATTGAATGTAACAAGGTACCTTACTCACTCCAAAATTATTAATGATTCCCATGGAATGAAAAACTAATCTATGTTATTCAGTGGTAATAAATAAGACTTCGTAGATAAAATGTGTTTATGCATATATAGATAATATACATATATATGTAAACAATATATATATATATATATTATATATATATATATATATATATATATATATAAATAGTAATAATATATATATATATGCATATGTAATATATATATATATATATATAATAAGATATATATGTGTATATATATGATATATGTTCATATCTTATTATAATATACTATATTACTATCGATCACAATTAACATAGTTATTTACATCACATTCTTCATGATTTTATTTATATTTAAACCTCAATTATTAATAATTGCTTCACTTTTTATTAGAGTTGTCCATATCTACATACTAATAACATGCAATGTATTTATATATACAAAAATAGCGGTTTGCTAATTTGCATATTGATATCAAAATGTGATTTTATTAATATGTGCTTAGTATTATGATTTCTAACTGTTTGTTTTATTTTAATGAATATAAGCAAAATCTCTTTAATGAATATGAAATTCATTAACAAGAACAAATAACTGTCATTTTATTCTTTATTTCCTATTTTAACTAAATAGTTAAATAAGTAAAATTCAGCAATGAAAGACGGCAGTGATAGAAGAGTAAGTTTCATTTCTATTTTTCTATTATACTCTGTTTCAAATCTTTTTATCTACATTCTTATTAGACTTTCTAATTTAATACGATATTTCATTACATTAAAACTTAAATACTTGCACCCGGAGGGTGCATATATTTGCTAGTGTAAATAATATATGTATATGAAAATAAAATATCTATCTGTATATGTGAATAAAGCATTTATATATGTAAATGACATGTTTATAGATAAATAAAGTATCTATCTGTATATCTTATTATAATGGAGATTGTGTGTTTGTCTGTCTTTAACAGAAACTATATTACTACTTAAATCACAATTCTCTTACTTATTTACGTCACATTCTCCATGATTCTATTTTTATTTAAACCTCAATTATTAATAAAATTATTTTGCATTATTAATACTGCTGACCATATCTACATACCAATAACAATCAATTGTATTTATATATACAACAAAATAACAGTTTACAGTGAACAGGAAGACTAAAAATTTTATTTTAATAAATATGTGTTTAGTATTATTGGTTTCTGTTTGGTTTTATCTTAATGAATATGAGCAAAAATCCTGGGAATAAATCTTAAAAGAAATTCATTAACAAGAAAAAATAACAGTCATCTTATTCTTTACTTCCAATTTTAACTAAGTAATTAAATTAGGAAAATTTAGCAATGAAATATGGGAGTGACAGAAGAGTAAGTTTCAGTTGTTTTATTTTTCAATTATATCCCTCCCCTCTGTTTCAAATCACTTTATCTGCATTCTTATTTAGTTTCATTAGCCTTTCTAATTTAATATAATATCTTATAACATTATAACTTAAATACTTGCAACCAGAGTGTGCATATATTTGCTAGTGTAAATAATATATGTATATGTAAATAAAATATCTATCTGTATATGTGAGCAAAATCTTTATATATGTAAATAATATGTTTATAGATAAATAAAGTATCTATCTGTATATGTAAATAAAATATTTATATGTATTGGTATTTAATAAATAAGACACAAAACCAGGAAAATATATTGGGAATTCTTGTCTGATAACTTTCTACATCTTTTTATGTCACATGTTCTGTTTTCATGTCTTTTCCTCTTGAGATATTCTTGTCTGTATTTTTCTTTATCTTCCTTAAACACTCAACTCAGTAAATAATGTTCTTGGCAAATTTAAACTTTATATCAATTTGGAATATTAGACTTCATTTATTTTACACCAGGCATATCAAACACGTAGCCCAAAGGCTGCACATGTCCCTCAACAAGCACAGGTGCAGCCTGCACACAGACTGCACTATTATATGGCACTTTTACAGTACCTCAGTATTTTTTAAAAGGTTTTTTCCAATATTGTATTTTTGGATCTCTTTGGGTATTATGGTGCTCCTTCTTTCTGGTCTGTTTGAGTTGGGTCTATTGAGCATTGTTCAGATATTCCATGATGCAAATTTGAGATCTTTGTAAGTTTGAACCTTTTTATTCTGGGTAACGTCCTGCCAGTATGGGTATTTATTTTTGTTGGGGTACATATTCACAGTGGAAAGCAGGCAATGTTTGTTTAGGATACACAAGGGTTTGCCAGTTGTTTGTGTACCCCTCTCCCCCACCAAGAATGTGCTGAGTTGACAAGGAGGGTACAGGACGAGATCAGCATCTCAGTGGTTGCAATGACTGGCCAGGAGTATTACAAGGTTATACATACGCCTTCACTTTGTCAAGGTTTGTCTTCCTATATAATAATGAGCTAGAAAGAAGTACAACATGCCCTCTCGAAGCTAAAAAAAATGTGCATGTAAGAGAAATAGAAGTTTAGAATAAAGACATGAAACGTATTGATATATTGGATATTCCATGATGCAAGTTTGCAATCTTTGTAAGTTTGGACCTTTTTATTCTGGGTAACGTCCTGCCAGTATGGAGTACATATTTCACAGTGGAAAGCAGACAAAGTTTGTTTAGGATGCACAATGAGATTGTCCCTGCTTCTTTGGCAATGTCAAAATGTTTTGTTTGTCTGACTTGGATGATTTTTGAGATACTTAACCATAATTGTGGTTATTTCCTATAAGTCTAACATGATCAAAGGGGAACCACTCTTGACTGATAAATTATTTATTTATTTATTGATCTACTAGGAAAAAAGAAGACGGGGTTGGGGTTAGGGTTAGGTTTAGGGTTAGTTTAATGGGAAAATGAATAAATAATTTATCAGTCAAGAGTGGTTCCCTTTTGATCATGCTAGACTTATAGGAAATAACCATCATTGTTTTCCAATGATTATTATTGTTAATATTATTCAATAGGAATAGTTATTTAAAACAATATAATGGCTCAAAAAAAAAAAAAAAAAAGACTGACTTTAGCTTTAAATAACTTAACCAGTTAAAATCAACCTTTTAGACTAATAACTTTGGGAAAGGTATGAACCTTTTCATCCTCTAGCTATTGGTTAAATAGTATCAATAGTGTTCTTCTACAAGGAAGGATTTAGTATTAGATAACTTACAAAGGTTGATATAACATTAAACAAATGAACAAAACCAACAACTACACAAAATGATCAATAAGGGTTTATCACCTGAATCTTTAATTAAGTCTCTTGCTAATTCTCTCTTTATTCCTATAGAACATAAAACTTAAAGCTAAGAAGAGTTTCATTAAATAATGATATGAAATTTCCTCAATTCATCTGTTGATATCTTCTCGATAACACTTTGTCATTGTATCATTCTATTGATTCCTTAACTTTATCAGCCTAAAATCATGTTAACAACACAATACAGAAACTCTTACAGTAAAAAAAGAAAGGAGAATAAGACTAAAAACTTCTATTATCTCATTGCAGTGTGTGAATAGCACAAGACACATATGGTTCAGTTGAAGAGGCAGACAAAACACTCATCTCTCTCTCTCTCTCTCTCTATATATATATATATATCGGACTGACACCCAGACGACCGGATTTCAATTCCGGCTGTAGGTAGCTTACAAAAATGTCTAGCCACACTGAAGAGACTTGATAAGTCGAAACACATGTCTGTGGATGAGCCTATATATGCTCCCCATCCCCTAGGGTTGAGCACTCTGGGGGGGGGATCTCGCTGACAGCCGCCAACTCAAGTGTAAACGCAACGCTCTTCTCTATAAGGAATGGAGCACTCTGTGACGGCCTTTACACACAAAGCGATGTGTGTATTAAAAAAAACAAAAAAAAAACAGTTAAAATCCCTTTCCCATTCTGTAAGTGAAGACAGCCTAATGGTTAAAGTGCCAGACTGACACCCAGCCGACCGGATTTCAATTCCGGCTGTAAGTAGCTTACAAAAATGTCTAGCCACACTGAAGATATTTGATAAGTCGAAACACGTGTCTGTGGATGACCCTATATATATATATATATATATATATATATGTATATATATGTATAATTGGTAAGGAAAAAGGCTTAAAAATTGTCCATTTTGCGGCTATAGATCTATTTCTGCCCACTGGTATTTGTGTATACCTATGAGTTTCATTAGACTACTAGCTGTTGGAAGAAAGGGCCAACTTAGAATCATCCTAATACCAACTTACCTGGTAACACATGTACAGATATATATATATTGTTGTTGCTCCAACAACCTACATACCTACACCCACTCCAACTCCAGCCAATCCCAACCCAGCCAATGAAGAGGGCAGTGAAGGCAGCTAAACATCAAAGGCAAGCCGAGAAATTAACACCCTTGACCCATAAGATACCAGCAACCACTGGAGTCAGTCAGTCTAAAATGTCCTTGTAAAAGAAAGAATGATTCTTAGAAATTTTTGAACGGAATAAAATGGATCTCAGTACATAATATCCAACACAGTTTCTCATTTATTTAACTCATTACTCACGCTTCATACTAAATCCAAAAAAATATATATTATAGACATATATATATATATTAAATATAGATATAATATATACACTGAAAATTAGACTCATTATATATATATATATATATAATATATATATATATGATGAACTCTCCTTCTGACGGCAACACCCAGGCAAGGGAATGAGTAAGAACAGAGTCGCCTGGTGAAAACTTTTTTATTTGTTAAAATACAGGAGTTGTCACTTTTTCTCCTGTTTTGCAACTGCTCTTCGTGAAACTTCTTGTCCTCTCGTTCCCTGCCTGCTAAAAGAATTGAAACTAGTGCCACACGCACATGTGACTTTTACCTGTGTCGAACGGTGCTTGTACCCATGCAATAGGATGGCTAGGCAAAGCAAGGGAGATAATTATCTTGCATTTGCACTCCTGTTGGTTTCCACATAAAAGAGCCAAACATCTTTTGTCAATTCTTATGTATCTCTCATATGGCAATTCAAATAATGAATGACATTTCAGATAATGAATGCTGGTGGTCATGAGTTCAAACCCTGGATCAGTGAAAGAGACAAGCAGCATCTGATGGACAAATTAACTAGATAGAATTAATTGGTATGAGATATCCTATAAGCATGGATGGCAGGATCGAATAAGTGATTTGGTTTGAAATTCACAGTAGGTTACCAACTACAAGAAGGCCAAGAGTACATTGGTCAAAATGCTGAGAATATAATAACAACTAAGATGAGGATATTAGTTCAAGTAAATCAGTGAATAATAATAATTCTTCATCTCATCCAACCTATTCACCACAGGTGGGATGTGACACAAGGTCGCAAGTATGAAGTATCCAGCAAGGATCAAATTTGCTATTCAGTTATGGTAAAAGTAAAAGGGTTATTTCCTAGTTGAGTAACATGATATTACAGGGTGACCCAGAAAAACAGAACCCACAAATTTAGTAATAAAACTGATAATTTTAATTTTAATTTTTTTTAAGTTTAAAAGGAGTTAGGGTTTAGGGTTATGGTTGGGGTTTAGGGTTGGTTTCTGTTTTCTTGGGGTCACCCTATATTTCCTTTTTTTATTCTGTTTTATATTGAAAGTTACATTTGTAGATTAATAATTGTAAACACAAACACTTGGAAAAATTAGGGTAATTTCCTAGTTGACTAATATGATCAAAGGGAACCACTCTTGACTGATAAATTATTTATTTATTTTCCCATTAAACTAAACCTAAACCCCAACCCTAACCCTAAAACCTTACCCCAACCCTGTTTAAACTTTAAAAAAAAAATTAAAATTACCAGTTTTATTACAAATTTGTGGGTTCTGTTTTTTCTGGGTCACCCTGTAATATCATGTTACTCAACTAGGAAATAACCAGTAAAAGATATGCACAAAACCCAACATAAAAAAATGACTTCTATTGCAGTGGAGGCCTCAACAACTTTGAAACTGAAATTAAACTTTAATTTTTATATTTAGACACAGAAGGTTATTAGAAGATTTTAACATAGAAGATAAAAGTTTAAAACTATTTTATAAAAAAATTCATTTGTTCAAAATTATGTGAAGGGGATTGGTTTTATAAATGGCCTTTTGTCAATATCAGCCAGAGGGAGTCTATCCCTTTTTTGCTAGTGCTAGACTAGGGATATTGTTTTTTCTGAGGTGGAGCATCACACCTACCGAGATCTCCTCGCTTTACTGCACAGGTCAGATTACCTGTCTGTGCTACTCATACACTGAGTTAGCAGGGAACTAGTATTGAACCAGGAACCTTGTGATACCTAAGTGAGTGCTCTACTGACTGAGCAACACTGGTCCCTTCTATCCAGTAATTATGGGCTTAAAATCAAGAATGAAGAGCTACCTATTGACACATAGGACCAATTTAGCTCAGTTGGTATAGCATTTGCCTAAGAACAACAAGGTTGCGGGTTCGATACTAGCCCTCACCAACTCAGCACATGAGTAGCATAGGGATCTGTGTGGTAAAATGAGGAGCTGATGGTAGGTGTAGTGTTCCACCTCAGACACCAAAATTACACCAGATTACCGCTAGTTACTCCCTCGCTGTCTGGCTGATACTGACTTTAGGATACTCCAATGACTTTATTAAAGAAGACTTTTTGTTCAGTAGCTAAAGATGATTTAGATAGTTTGATTCCATTTTCCAAATTGAGATTTTTTTTCTTTTATTAACCCCCCCCCTCTCAAACACCCCAAAGTTAAAGACTTCTGTGCATTGAAGAGGAAATGGGAGTCTGTTTGTCTCCTATACA
>CM042157.1:43863257-44118257 GCA_023376005.1 Doryteuthis pealeii | reverse complement strand
TACTCAACACTTGACTGTTCTAGCAGTTGGTACAGAATGTATTCAGTTGCACTCATAGTTTGGGGTATAAGAGGGGAGTTCAGATCTTTTCTAAGGATATTAGTTTGAAAGTAAACATAACAGTAGAACTGAATTTCAAATTCACTTACTACAATGTTGCAGTCCACCAAGTTAGCCACTACGCTACATAGACTTCCCCTATTGTTAGAGCAAAATTGTTTACCAGTATTCATAATTATATATATATATATATATATATATATATTGTATTGGCATTTCAGTCTTGGAAGACTATAATAAAGTTTTTGTGCCCCTGAAGTTACAGCGCCTCCTGTGACTGTGAAGTCCAATGTTTGAAAAACATTCTCGACCACAAATTTCACATTTGAAGGCTGTCCCTGAAGATGTTGATGTGCCGATGCTTTGTTGCTGCTGCTTTCTTCTAGACCTCTTAGCTTCATGGTGTTGCGTCAGAGTGACTTCTGACATGAACAGTCCTCTACGGAGATTCTGCTGCCACCGAGGGCGGTCTTGAGCCAAATTTTCCCAGCGGAAAGCACCTGAGATCATTCTTCCAGACATCCTTGAATCACAGCTGGGGGTGACCAATCTGTCTTTTACCAGACGTAAGCTCTGCATAAAGAATGTCTTTCGGGATTCGTCCATCATCCATCCGATGTACATGACCCAGCCATCGGAGACGACGTTGACTCAGTAGAGAACACAAGCTGGGGAGTTGAGCTCTCTCTCTAGAACTGCTGGGTTAGTGATCCTGTCCCTTCAGGTGATGCCCAGTATACGTCTAAGGCAGCAAAGGTAGAAGTTATTTAGCCGCCGTTCTTGGTAGGAGTATAAGGTCAATGTTTCACTTCCATACATGAGGGTGCTGATAACACATGCCCTATACACTTGTACCTTTGTACAGATAGTAAGCTTGCTGTTGTCCCACACTCTTTCTGATATATATAAATTGTAGTCCAAAAGTGAACATAATAGCATGACTGGAGTTTGAACAATGTCCCAGTCAAGTGTATAAGCTACTTCCCCATCAGGATTCCCCCTCAGCAGCTCAATGTAAATATATTCATGATTTGGTTGGTTGTTTTGTTTTACAGCATGTTAACCCTTGTTAAGTTATTTAATGGCAAAGTCAAACATATTTTTTTTGCAAACAACTATATTGTTCTATGTAAATAATGATAATTTGTAAATATTTTGGAGCAATTATTCTTAATTCAAATAATTTGTACACAATTATATAGTTCCAAGTAACTATTCCTCTTTGATGATAATAGGTCAGAAGTGTATCTAGAAGTAATGGCAATGAAAGGGGTGACTCCACACTCCTGAGAGCTATATATATATATATATATATATATATATATATATGAACAATATTTCGATTTTATGAAAATCGTCATCAGAGCTTGTTTATAATCTGTGTCATTTTATCTTCTTTTTAAAAACTGTTACAATAAGATACACATAATCTGATGACAGAGAAAAATGCGGCGGAAGGGCTCACATTCGAAATTATTGTATAACTTTTTTTCTTTTTTGCAGCGTTAAGGTTTTTGTTTTGAACTCATATGACTTTCGTTTCCGCTCTTAAAAACACGGATTATAAACATATATATATATATATATATGTTGTCTTAAAATCTACTGACGATTCTTGTCAGACGAGCTTTTGTTCGATCATTTATAACTGTCTGGCCATCTTTTAATGTCAGGGTGGAACTGGTGTAGCAATCCACCAAAAGTTTCTTCACGAGCGCTTTCAGCATGTCTATCTGCCATCTTCAGGTGTGAAACTGATGGAATGTTTCAGGTGTCTCATTTTTAAAATGAGCAGTAGCGTAGGAATTGGTAGTGGGAGGTAGTAAGAATTGGTTGTGGGAAGTAGTAGCAATTGGTAGTAGTTCAAACGAACATAAGCAGTAGAGATTTTTGTAGGAGGGGGGGTCACAGGTTTGATATATATATATATATATATATATATATATATATATATATATATATATACACAGTGATGCTGATAGCTTTTTGATTCAGTGCATCCTGAGATGCACATATTTGCTTTGAATGAGTCCCAACTATAGTTTCTTAGTAAATTGTAGGGTTTTTATTGAAATAATGAATTACACAGGATATGTTACAAGGTAGGAGTTAGACAGCTTTAGGTGTTTCCCCAGATCATAGATAAAAACCCTACAATCTATTAAGAAACTTTAGTTGGGAGCTATTAATTTTCCTGTGGACTCATTCAAATTAAATATGTGCGTCCCAGGACGCACCAAATCAAAAAGCTATCAGCATCACTGGTGTATGCTGGTATGTCAGGAGGATTAATTTTTAATCCTTAAAAAATTGATGTATGTGTAGATCCCTAAAGTATTAGGTAGGTTAGCTAGTATATATATATATATATATATATATATATATATATATATATATATATATATATATTTACCAACCCCTCCGTATGAGCAGGATGCGACACAAGGTCAATTACTTAAGCGGAGTTCAGCAGGTTTGAATTCAGAGTTTTCCTTCTCCTAGATCGGTTGCCTAACCAAGGTTAAAGAGCCCAGTCTGCCCTACTATTTACCCATAGCTGGAGGGAGAGTAGGATTCATACCTTTCCCAAGAATATTAGCGCTAAATGAAATGCAATTACCACGTCCAGGATTTTAACTTGGGGCGACGAGTCCATTTCCCATGACTTTAACTATTACACCACGCGCTTCCTAGGTTAGCTAGTATATGAATACATGTAGTTTTATCTTTCAATGATGTAGGTAATCATATTTCATGTGTTTATGCATGTATAAATATACAAATAAGAACATGCAGACAATAACTGAAAATATCTATTTCATTGGATAATATACACTATTATGTACAGAATGATATGGTTCCAGTATACAGACATTAATTTAGAGTAGTTTTTAAAAATCATAAAGGTATTATAAAAATGTCCTCTCATGAGACACAGTAGACATCTTAATATCTGAAATACAATTGGACATTAAAATAATCTGAAACATAATTGTACATTGAACAAAAATGGTTGATAATAATTGGTGATTTTATTGTATACAATAACCAAAGCCTAATCACAAAAAAAAAAATCCTACCCCATAATTTCACATAGTGTTAATACCCTTGAGCAATGTACCAATCTATTCTCCTCCAGCTATGGGTAAATAGTAGAGCAGACATGGCTCTTTAACGTTGGTATTGCAACCTGTCTAGGAGAAGGAAAACTCTGAATTCAAACCAAAGGTTCTTTCTTCTCAAGAGTCAAAACTACTTTGGGAGCTTCTCCCCCTCCAGATTTTTCCTTTCTTCCTAACAAGAGAGACATATGGCTGACTAGACTGAAGCATATGGGGCCATAAAAATTGTATGAAAGGTACAGTGTGAGAGAGGGAATGTCAGGGAGGGGGACACAAAGAAGCTTGAAGTCTCAAATTAACCACCATTTTTTTTCTAAATTCTAAAGGTTTTTGTATTCAAAAGAGAAGTTATTTTATGTCCATTGATAGAAATATCATTACTACAAGCAATTATATGCACCCTCCCAGTGCAAGTATTTCAGATTTAATGTAATAAAATATTATATTAAATTAGAAACACTAATGTACATAAATAAGAATGCAGATAAAAAGATTTGAAACAAACGATGGGTAAAACCAAAAACTGGAACAACTGAAAGTTACTCTTCCTTCACTCCTGTCTTTCATTGCTAAATTTTCCTAATTTACCTATTTAGTTAAAATAGGAAGTAAAGAATAAAATTACAGTTATTTTTTCTTGTTAATTAATTTCTTTTAAGATTTATCTCTGAGATTTTTGCTCATATTCATTAAGATAAAACCAAACAATTAGAAATCAATAATACTAAGTTCATATTTATTAAAATCAATTTTTTAATATCATTATGCAAATTAGCTTTTCCGTTCACACTGTAAACCACTATTTTGTTGTATATATAAATAGAACTGCATGTTATTAGTATGCAGATATGGTCAACAGTATTAATGATGTAAAACAATTTTATTTATAATTCAAGTTTAAATAAGAATAAAATTATGGAGAATGTGATATAAATAACAAAGAGAATTGTGACTTGAGTAGTAGTATAGTTTCAGCTACAGACAGACAAACACACAATCTCCATTATAACAAGATTTTGGTGGAAATGGCATGTTTTTGTACTGACTGCTGTTAATGGAACTGATGAAGACATCAGTCAGATCCTATTTTCCTTTCAAGATAAAAGTACACAATGGAAATACAACCATATCACTTATGATATACACAGCAGACACACAGATTTTTACACAACAAATGGTTATACTATTGAGATTATTTGGACAAAGTTGTTTACATTTAAACTTTATATTTAGTATGCATGACTATAGGTTTATTTACTTCTTGGGAATTTATGGCCAATAGTTGACCTTATAACCTTTCTACTATTTTGGCTTTTTGTCACAATTTCTGAGTTTATCTCAAATAAATTATGGATACTTGCAAAAATATTCACCCTCTGGGCATAAGTGTTTAAGTTTTAATATAATGAAATATATCAAATTAGAAAGACTAACAAACTTGAATAAGAACTCATATTATTGAAGTCAGTTAGCCTACTGTTGGTTTGAATAACAGCAGCTAAGTACCACTGAAGCAGTGTCCAAGACAGTTCATATAAATAGGACTCAAGAATGATCCATCCATGAATCTGGGTGATTTGGGTGATTCCATTCCTTGAGTTCTGATTGGCTGTTTGACTGCTTGATTTGAATGACATTGTAGAGTGTTATATATACTCTGTCATTCTACAGTGGACCTTGTAGCTTTCAGGATTGTATTGGGTTACAACCGTTTGCTGCCTTGTCTTCCCAGTTCGACGGTAATTTGACTTTAATTATTCTTCAATATGAAAAGATTACACTTATTTTTCAGAGTGATAAATACCAGACCAAGTAATGAAAAAATAAGAAGATATACAAAACCAGCCGTAGACAAATAAATACCAGCTAAGCTACAGATGAAGTATAAGCCCTGTCAGCTGGGGCTTTAAAATACACTGATTGCACCTTTGCAGAGGGGTAAGCCCCCCCCCCGAATGTGACCATGTGTGGCAACCCTTGATGCTCAAGGATGGAACCCTGGTGAATGAGCAGTTCATGACATGCAGCACTCCACTTAAGCCCTTACTTAAGCTAGATGGGCTGTCGGAGAGGCTCCCTCTGATCAATCAGTTGATCACATCAAACTCTATCTGATGGTGAGGTTCCAGTCTGGAGGTTTGGGAAATGTGGAGCACCCCTTCATCATCATTACTCCAGGTCCACTGACCCAGAGTAGTAGTACCTGTTAGGGTCCCACCTATGAGCTAAATAGTCAAATGTGTTTATAAAAAATTGAGTATCCATTAAGAATGAATTTATTTGAAAACTTAGTCTGATTCCAGTCATTTAATACTGACAATCATCTCTTCAGTCCCATGAAATAGGGCTTGGGAGGCAAACATTATTCCAATGACGAGGAAGTGAAATCTGTAGTGAAGAAGTGTCTCAAAGAACAGTCAACAGAATGCTCTCATTCAAAGGTGGAACATTGCTATTGAGAAAAACGGTGACTCTGCAGAGAAGTAGGGATGTGATCCATGGAGAACCCGCTTCATTTTGATGTATCATACATGTTCCAGTGTTGGTAATTATACCTGTCCTAAACAAAATGGCATTACTTTTTGAAATACACTCGTATGTTAATAGTTATATAGATATAGATTGCATACTAAAATCAAATTAATACAAATGATATTTAAAAATATCAAAGTTCAAAAACATTTTTAGACAATATTAAAACATAAAAGATTGAAAGATTTTATAATTAATATGATTATAGATAATAAATGTTTGATTAAGAAACATAAAAGATTGTGGTTGATTTAATTTATATTTCAAAGTCTGTTCATTAATACAATATTGATTCTATAGAATATTCTAACGGATAAATTAGTTTTCTGTTTTGTGACTTAAAAACTATGCAATTCTAATTAATGAATGTAAGTTACATTTGTCCAAAACTTTACAGTAATAAAATATTTTTTTTTCTCTTTTAGTCTATAAGTTGAAATAGCTTAAACAATTTAATGCAATGCCTAATTGCCAAACTAATTGAATCGTGATTTAAAAACAGAATAAAACTTAAATAAATAGTAAAAAGAATTTTGGTTTTAACAGATGAAACAGTCGAGCAAGTGTAGATTATTTTGATTGATGTCCTGATTAATGAATTAGTATTATTTGGATTATTCGGACTATTGTCCTCATCTTTATTGTTATCTAGCCAACATTTCAGTGATGTACCCTTTGGCCTCCTTTACGTAATTCTTGTCGGACTCAAGAACCTTCTCAAACTTAGGAGGCTTTGTGTCATAATTGAGAGTCTTCACAAAACTTCAAAATATTCAAAATACATAAATATTCCATTGATCATGAAACTGCTATGACTTAGACTTTTGGCAGAAGATGATGATCCAGGCTCAAATGTAACCTTGTTTTTTTGCTGTACCCAATTAGGACAGATTGGGCTCTTTAACCTTGCTATAGAAACTGGTCTATGAGAAGGAAAATTCTGAATTCAAACCCGTTAAACTCTGCTTAAAAACTGACCATGTGTCACATCCTGCTTGTGTGAAGGGGATGATAAATATGTACCTACAAAGAGCACAATTAGATGTGACCTGTATGATTAGTTATGTCTTTGCTATATATATATATATATATATATATATATATATATATATATATATACACATTTACCAACCCCTCTGAATAAGCAGGATGTGACATGAGGTCAATTTCTTAAGTGGGGTCTAACAGGTTTGAATTCAGAGTTTTCCTTTAGATTGGTTACCTATCCAAGGTTAAAGAACCCAGTCTGCCCTACTATTTACCCCTAGCTGGAGGGAGAATAGTTTGATGCCTACCTTACCTAAGGGTGTTAGCGCAATGTGAAATGCAAACAGCCTCGTCCAGGATTTGAACTCTGGTCGACATGTTCATTTCTTCTGACTCTAACCATTACACCATGTGCCTCCATGTCTTATGTCTTAGGTCAGAGAGCACAATCTGACATGACTTGTATAATTAGCTACACAAAAGCCAGAGAACATAACCTGATGTGATTGTAGGATTAGTTCTGTGTTAGCTACAAATCTTTAGCAATTACTTTCTTGATTAACTCTTAGCTTCAATTTGTCACAAGGTAACACATTTTTTTCCTCGCTTCATTTAGAAAACATGGAAATAATGCTATTTAACTCCTGATTACTTCCTGTTATAAAAGAAAAAAAAAAGAAGAAATTACCGTTTTTTGCCACCTTTATAAAAAAAAACCCCAAAAAAACTTATGAGATTGGAACAGAAGAGTTAATTTGTTTTGCTGGAAAAATAATTACTAGAATTAGTTTATGTTTCTATTCATATGATAATTCTAAAAAGATCACAGTCAGGTCATGCTGAAAGATCACCAAAGTTAAGCAGCAATGAGCCTGTTCAATACTTAACTGGGTGAGCACTTTAATCTAATAGAGGGGGGGGGCAGGAGTGTAACAGTGATGTGTAAATGAGCACGGAAAATTTTTAGAAGGAAAATAAATTTCTCTGAATTTTTGAGATGAGGCTTGATAATTAGTATTATTTGTTTTATTCGGACTATTGTCCTCATCTTCATTGTTATCTGTATGTTTTGGCCGATGTGCCCTCCGGCATTCTTTAGGTATTTCTTCTCGGAATCGGGAAAATAAATTGTTGAATTAGAATGGAAAAGTTTAAGGATGAATCATCATAATGCCACATTGCATTTTTTCTATTGGTCGAGAGGTGTCATGTGGCTAAGTGGGAGAGAGGAGGAGTGAGAGGCGAGAATCTTGAGTGAGTCTGGTAGGATGCGTTGAGAGTGAGTAATGGGCTCTTGCTCTATGGCAGTTTTGGCTTGGGGAAAATAAAAATCTCATGAGAAATAGAAGTGTCCTTGTGTTATTACAAAAAACTCTAAATGGCACAAGACAAGATGTCCCCCAGCACCCCAATTTGGTTTCCAGACACAAAACATTACAGAATTGGCAGTCAACTTAACATCAGCCAGCAACCGGATTCAAGACTCTCCACGTAGCACAGAAGATGAGATAAGTATATAATCAATTTTTACTATTGACACGTCATCCTTCCATTCGAAAATTGGAGCCATAACGTTACACCAATTAAGCAAAAGCAATTACTGTAAGCAACCTGAGTACTTTGTTTATCAAAATGACTTGATTCAGTATTAGTAGTAAAGTCGGCTAGGCGACCTATTGTTGGTAACAGCCAGATAGCAATGGAGGTAGGATGTGTTGAGAGTGAGTCACTTTGCTCAAGTGCTAGACTAGGGAGATTGTTTTTGCACCTGAGGTGGAGCACCACACCTGCTATCAGTTCACCACTTCACCGCACAGATCCAAGCTGGACACTCATGTGCTGAGTTGGCAAGTACTGGTATCAAACTGGTATTTTAATTTTAACATTTCAAGATTTTTGAAATGGGACTGTAAATTGTCTTGCCTTCAATAGAATTGGTAAAATAAAAATAAAATCACCAATTATTTTGACTAGAGAGGAAATTTTAAAAAAAGTAAAAAGTTGGAGTGGCCTATTGTCAGTATCAGCCAGACAGCAAAGAAGTCTATTTTCCTGTTGCATTTTTTCTAGATATAAGGTGTGTGCTAGGTGTTATACTTATAGACTAGGTGAGATTATGTAGTCTATTCCTTAGCCAATCGCTGGCCATACTGCATAGCTATATTACTTAAGCGCAGATTCTTTCTCAGTTTACTAGCAGGCATCGACGAAAGAACCTAGGAATCTCTACCTGAGAGGATTACCAAAGGAACCAAATCGGAGGAGTCCTTACTTAGAATTATGGCCCTTAAAACTTAACAACTAGCAGGGGGAATATTTTTGTATCTGAGTGCACAGCCCCAAGCTGAGTTGGTGAGGGATGGTAACAAACCAGGAACCTTGTAGTTCCTAAGTGGATGCTCTACTGACTGAGATATCAAACGACCTAAAAAGGGTTGATATACAATCAAGAGTTATCACATATGAATTTGTGTACAGTTTGAGAAATTTTGTGTTAAAAATTAAATCGGATAGTGTTACATAATTCATAGGTAGCTAATGAATCACGTATGTACTATAGTAAGAATATTTTTGTATCAGAGTTTGTAAGATTCAAAATCGGAGTGATTTAAGTGGAAAATTTCCATAACCATTAGGATTATGCTTGATTAGTGGTGATCCCAACTTAACCCCTGCAGAAGTGCACCAGTAGGGCAGAGACAGTTTAGTTTTAGATGTGACCAGATTCTAGCCAAGAGCAGACACTGTCATCAGCTCTCGAGATGTCGTTGAATCCAGGGCTTGGGTTGTTGAAATAAAAGACTTAAAAGAAAAAACGACAAGTCTTTCTTTATTGATTAATTAAAACAAGAGATGACCAGTTAAACAGCCTGAGAATCTGCCCTGAGGAATACAACCATGTAGACAAATTAACAGCAGGAACCAGTAAGCAGAAGAGTTAACAAGTAAAAACACTCATCTCATTATCTCTCATACTCTGTCTCTATCTCCCCAAATATATACACCTGAGTAAAAGGGTATGTAACAATGGCTTCCCTAATTTAGAATTGTCATTTATTTGGCTTTAAATTAACATCTTATACAAAATATTTTTTTACTCCTAAAACAAAACTCTTCTGAACAGGTGATTGTTGGAGGCTTTAATTTTATCAGATTAAAATTGTGCAGCTGTGTCCTTTTATCCAAGTTGTAGACTGAAAAAAATGTAAATATTTCCTATTTTTTTTTTTTCAATTTTTAGAGGATGGATAGGCAGAGAAGTTGTATTAGTTTATCATGCAAAAGATAAATTTTTCCTAACATCATTTTAAAGTAATTCTTTAAAGATGTGTTTTTTACCCATAGATAATTGATAACTGCCCAAGTCTCACAAGTAATTTTACAAACTAGCAGGACCTGTGGATTTAGCACAGTATGATAATTTAATTATTACAACATTTGATATGTTTACTTTACGGAGGAAGTGCCTCATTTTTCTTGTTTTTTCCTTTGACTGTAAAAAGCTATTGTTAACACTGTGTATTTTTCACTCTTTTTTCTTGTTGCAAGATCTGTATAATAATGTGGAATAATAAAAAAAAATTAGCAGGACCTGGGAAAATACCACAGTATGATAATTTGATTATTACAACATTTGATATGTTTACTTAAGAGCTATTGCAAAATAGTTCAATAAGTAAGTATAATAATTTGATTTAACTCTCCCTAATTTTTCTTTCTTTTCATCTTTTCATTATGTTTGATTGAAACAGATTAGCATTATTGTTTCCACATGCTCACCCTCTCTCTCTATCTTTCCCCTACCCTCTTTCTTTCTTTCTTTCTTATTATAAATTGTTTGTGTAGCTTGTTTTTCTTCCCATTATTACTTTATAATAAAAATGGAACGGTCCATTATTTATCAAAAGAAATAAGTCGATTAAGTGACAAGTGATAATCAGGATTAAAAAAAAAATTTCATCATGGACGATTTGGATGGTCTCATTTTTAACCACCAGAGGGTGTTGCAAGATGATAATGGTTGGAAGATTAAGGAACAAGAGTATCAATATATAATGTCCAAAAAAATCCCTTACTTTTTTAAATTGTAAATAGTCAAGCTTTAAAAAGAATAATTCTCGTCAAGATAAAATGGAATGAAACCAATTATGGTATCTTGCAGCTTCTTAGAGGATATGGATATACCAACCCCTCTGCACGAGCAGGATGTGACACCGAGGTCAATTTTTAAACAGAGTTTAACGGGTTTGAATTCAGAGTTTTCCTTCTAAAGAGCCAGTCAATTTCTTAAGTGGGGTTTAACAGGTTTGAATTCAGAGTTTTCCTTTAGATTGGTTACCTATCCAAGGTTAAAGAGCCCAGCCTGCCCTACTATTTACCCATAGCTGGAGGGAGAATAGTTGGATTCATACCTTTCTCAAGGGTATTAGCGCTATGGAAATGTGGTTTCATCCAGGATTTGAACTCGGGTTGACGAGTCCATTTCCTATGACTCTAACCATTCCACCACCGCACTCTCCAATGAAATTTAATTAAAAAAATCAAATCTTTCTCTGCAAACTCAGAAAACATACAAAACGCTAATGACCTAAAGAACCGATTCTTGTAAGGTTTCAGGCTTTTGCTAATTAGCAAAGAAATTAACCTTTCTTATATATGCTAAGAACATTGGTTCTTTCTAATTAGAAAATGAGTCAAAGAAAAGATATAATGTAAACATATATTAGTAAACATGTTTTTAATTTGTTTCATTTTGATTTATTTTAATAATATATGATGTAATAGTTCATAAGCTGTATATTCTTGTTAGACCAGGTTTGGAGGAACAAAGTAAAAATTATCGCATTCTAAAAATAGATAAAGCCAGACTGACTGATGCCAAAATTTCAAACTCCCGCCAAATAACGGACATTCTGAGAGCAGGGTAAAAGGAAGATTCTAGTAGTAAAGAACCCCAGAAAAGCAGTAGTTTAAATCTAAACTAAGCAAACATATGTACCTACAAATGTGAAACATTCATGATGCTTTAACCCAGTGGTTCCCAACCTATGGCCACATGTATAAAGATATAATGTTTACACATGTTGTATACCCAACATTGATATATAAATGGTGAGAGAGTTCATTCGCGTGATAGAGAGATACATTAGAGAAAGGATATGGTCTTACATCAAAAAGATCCAGGATAAAGCTCTAACCGCATCAGCATGGATATGGCAATCCTACAATGTGACATCAAACTGACAAAGTCTGGTGGTATCATGAGATACTGCTTAGGCGCTCTGGTTAGTGGTAATGATACCTCGCCCCGAAACCATGCCTGAACCCAGAGTCATCATCTGATGAAGGCTTTGTTGGATGCAATGCTACTGTGTAAATAGCAGTCATTGTATGAAGATTATCGATTACTTCATTCTGCTTACTCTACTTGTTTGAGTTTGAATTTAATGGCATATCAACCTCTGTGGGTCATTTAATGCCATTACTCTACTTGTTGCTGGTTCTTGCTGACTGCTTTGGACGCCATTTACCTGTCTAGTTGTCTTATCTTCTGTTCTTCAATCTTCTTTGCTAATTCTTCTTCTGGGCTGGTTGTTTTTATAATTAATAAACTAACAAGACTTTAAGTTTGCTGATCAAGCTTTTATTATTTATCTAGCCCATGATTTCACCACAGGGATTGAGATGACCCGGCAGGGAAAGACAAACATGTCTTTCTCCTTCCAAGCTAGGGTCGAATCTGAATAGCTAAACTAACTATTCTCACATCTCTGTACCGGAGTTCAGTTGGGGTCGTCTAAAATCCCCAACAGTTATAGAAAATTACCCACCTCCGGTTTTAAATCTAACAAACTTTATTTAAACTAACTTACAGGTATATTCACAATTTATGACTTCTCATGAATTGTAACACATAGAGAAAAAGATCAGGACTTGGATTGAAGCTGGTTATTTTACAGTCTTTGTTGACCAAATGATTACAAAATTCTGTTCTGTAAATTGAATATGTTCCATTGAATATGATGATACTGGCAAGGAAAATCTGAAAACTTTTGTAGGAATTAATCAAGCAAAACTACTAAAAGGAAGGCTAAATAATATCCTTCATTTTGATTCAGTAAACATTTTTCTCCAATAATGAGAACGTTTTCGAGAGTATTTACCCCTTAGGTAAATATATATCTTTATATTAGCTGAGATTTGGGCTTTCATGCATTTAACCAGAACATCAGCATATATATATATATATATATATATATATATATATATATATATATAACACACACACACATATATATATAGATGCACATATACAAGGGTGAGTCAAAAAGTAATGCCATTTTCTTAAGTTTTTTTTCTTACTTTTCAGGTTTTTAGACTCATAAGAATCAGAGCAAGAATCTGATGAGTAAGACCCAACTTGCCAATCAACAATGTTCTCCTTCTACATGAGAATGTTCAACCACACACAAGCATCAGGACAAAGGGGAAAAATCAGCTCATTTGGGTGGACAACTTTAACACATCCTCCATACTCACCAGATTTAGCACCTTCAGTCTATCATCTCCTCGGCCACATGAAAGAGGGTTTGAGAGGTAAACATTATTTCAGTGATGGGAAAGTGAAATCTTTAGTGAAGAAGTGGCTCAAAGAACAGTCAAAAGAATTTTACGGGGCAGGGATACATCCTCTCATTCGAAGGTGGCAAACTGCTATTGAGAGAAAGGGTGACTATGTGGAGAAGTAATCCACAGAGGACCAGCTTCATTTTGATGTATGATACATGTTCCTGTGTTGGTAATTATACTTATACTCAAAATGTCATTACTTTTGGCTAACAGTATTTCTTCAATATTAGTCTATTTGAACATCTACATTCACCATTCATGCTAAAAAAAAAACAGTATTTTTATTTTTTAATTTTTATAACAAAAATATGCGAAGCATACAAAAACTCTTACTACTTAAACAAATCTATATCTATATTATATATATATATATATATATATATATATATATATTTTAAAAGTGAGCTTTTCAGTGCATCTGCATTAGACATATGCTTATACATACACATGCACGGGTGCCATGTACACATACTGCCCAGATACTAAGGAGAATCTAGCAATTGGAGAGGGTCAGATAGAACAAGCCAAATATCCAGCACACAAGCACACTTTAGGGTGCATGTGTGTGTGTTTGTGTACATGTATGTATATCATATATACATATATGTATACATACACACACACACATTCGTTCATACATACATACATACAGATTCACTTATATACAAAGGTGAAAATGGTCACTTGACAGTTTTTTTTAAGCATATGTCTCACGCAGATGCACTGAAAAAAAAAATATATATATATATATATAGTTAAAAGAAAGGAAATGAATCCGACAGTATGAGTATGAAAAAGATGGAATGAGAACACCACACAATGCTGTTGTTTTCTCTTTAACAGCATTGTGTGGTGTTTTCATTCCATCTTTTTCATACTCATATATATATATATATATATATATATAATCTTATATATAATAATAGTGTTCTATTGGACGTCCACTCTTATGCTATAAGGACAATTTGAAATGCCTCAATATTAATCTGAGTGCTTGGGAAAATCTAGCATCAAATTGGAAAGAATGGCGTAAGACATGCTTCGCTAGATTAAAGAGCTTTGAAGAAATATAGACTGAAGATCAGCTCCGCGTAACTTTAAAACAAAAACATCTGACTCCCGCCTTAGAACATTTCATCTGTCAGTGTGGCTTCATAGCTCACAGCAAGGCTGGGCTGCTATCACACTCGAGGAAACACAAAACGTCTTCTTGGTACCATGCACAACATGGGAGGAAACAAATCACTCACTGCTAACCCTTATCTATCGTTCATGATAGGAGAGTCCACCATATATATAATCCAAATATCAAGTGAAGAAATCTTTCTTATGACATAGTAGTTTTTCAACTGATGTAATTTGCAGAGCTCAATGTATGCTCTTATTGTCAAAGTCAAAATTTCATATTAGGAAAAAATAAACCTTCTCTACCCAATCAAGAAAAGAAAAAACTTTTATAAGGGAGAATCCAAAATTATCCCCCACTTATGCCATAACTTATCTTTATTATTGTTATACTGCATCCTGTGCATGCATGCTTATAGTTGGCACTGATGGGTCACATGGTTTTTAGCATTATAGACTATTTCATCTGAGGATAGGAACCTGAAATAAATAGTCTATAATGCTAAAAATCTAAATCTTCTTTGTTATTTTTTCCTGATATGATATATTATATATATATATTATATATATAAGCACAAGCGTGCACACACACACACACACACACACACACACACACATAAACAAGCCCCACACTTATACAGAATTTTGAAGACATGAGACAGAACAAATGAACGGCCACTAGCAACAACTTCAGTTCTAGTGATCTCTGTAGAAGGGATTTTTATCCCGAAATATTAGGAATTAAGAATAAATCACAGGTTAACAAACAACACCACAGTTACCTTTTTTTTCTTTACACTTGCATTGTGATAGCCTTCAAAACCAACCAACAAACCAATGCTTCAAGCAAATTACAAATATATATATATATATATATATATATATATATATATATATATATATATATATCATTGAGCATTATTTGTTTGAAAATAAAATCAGCAGTAACATTTGTGGAAACCATTAAATATAGAATATTCATTCTCCTTCAAATAAAAACAGTCCAATTTGAGAAATGACTGTGTCTATGACAATGTTTGTTTTTTTACTTTTAGTTTTCTATAGATATAATACATTAGATGAAAATTTTTAGTACAAAGGAAATATTTAACAAAACAATAATAAAATGATAAAATGAAATATAAGATGTTTTTTCACCAACCAGAAAAATCTTGGAGTGACATGGTCATGTAATAAAGTCCAATTCAAACCGAAATCTAATGAGGAGTAAAGCTGGAAATATAAAAGAAGAAATAAAGATAAATTAATAGAATGGATAAATTGTTCAAAGAGAAACATGGAGGCAAATAACAGGAGAGAAAGGAGTGGAAAATTGAAGGGGAAAGATAAGGAAAAGGGTTGGAAAAAGGAAGAGAAAGATAGGAAGAAAGAGAAACAGCTGGAAAGGAGAGGAGAAAGAGAGAAAGAAAGAAAAAGAGAAAGAAAGAGAAAGAACAGGAAAGGGGAATGGAAATGAGAAAGGAAGAAGAGAAAGAGAGAAAGAAAGAGAAACAGCTGGAAAGGAGAGGAGAAAGAAAGAAAGAAAGAAGAAAAAGAGAGAAAGAAAGAGAAAGAGAGAAAGAAAGAGAAACAGCAGGAAAGGGGAAGGGAAATGAGAAAGGAAGAAGAGAAATAACAACCAAGAAGAAGAGAAAGGGAGGGGACAGTAAAGAGAAAAGGAGAGAAAGAAAAATAGAAAGTGGAAGGGAGAAAAATAGTAGAAAAAGAGGAAAAAGGAACAGAAGAAGGAAGGAAAGGGTTGGTTTCTTTAATTAATGACATATAAACCTTTATGGCTTATCTAATGATAACTCACAAAGATTTATATGCCATTAAACCATTCTTCTAGAAGAACAGTAGTGGTAATATTTAACCAATAGCTGGGGGAAGGAAAGAGATAGGGAAGTAAGGAAAGGGAGAGAAAATGATAGAAAGAAGGAAAAATAAGGAAATAACAAAAAAGTATGTGAAAAAATTAGATACAAGAAAAAAGTAATTAAAAAAGAAAGAAAACAAAACAAAGAGTAAGGTTGATGAAAATATAGAAAAGAAATGATGAAAAAATAGGAAGAAGAAAGAGACAAGAAATTATTAGAAATTCAGCTACAAATGAAAAATAACAAAACATCTTTGCATTTAACTTTATACAGTGAAGTTATTAAAGCAATTGATGTTCGAATAATAATTAAAAAAAAAATGTACTTGTCTTAACAATTCCCATTACATTTACAAGTGAAAAAAAGAATTGATTATGAAAGTGAGATAAAAATGAAACAATAGTTGGTTACAAGTATCCATACATTTAATGCGTTGTTAATAAAGACAGAGATAATTGTTTGCAAAAAAATATAAAAATCAAATGAAATGATTTTGTCTGAACTTATTCATTTTGAAAATTACTGCTTTTTTGTTTTGTTTTTAGTATCATTACTTCTGTATATTTTAATATTGATTTGAACTAGATAACATTAAGTATCTGCCTCAAAAAAAGTTTTAAAAATTTTTCATAGAAAATACACAATCATATTTGAATGATGCAAAACTTAAAGATCATTTATTTTATTTTGATTTGGAAATAAAATACCATTGAAATATCTCAGTTTAAGTCAAGGCATCCCATCATAGTGTCATGGTTAATAAGCTAGTCTTTCAGATTCATTACTACTGTATAAGCCCTGTCAGCTAGGGCTTTAGAGTACACCAACTGTACCTCTGCGAGGGGTAAGACTCCCCCAATGGGACCACCTGTTGGCCATTACTACTGTATAAGCCCTGTCATCTGGGGCTTTAGAGTACACCAACTGTACCTCTGCAGAGGGGTAAGACTCCCCCAATGAGACCACCTGTTGGCCATGGGTGGCGACCCGTAATGCTCAGGGATGGAACTCTGGTGGTTGAACAGTCTATAACATGCAACACTCCACTTAGGCCTTACATAGGCTAGGTGGGCAATTGGAGAGGTCACCTCTGATCAATCAGCTGGTCATGTCAAGCCCTAGCACCTATATGCACCCCTTCATCACCATTGCTCTCAGAGTGATAGTACTTTTTAGCATCTCATCTATGGGTTAAATAGAAAAAATTTGTTTCTAAAAAAATTTTTCTACCAAACTATCGCTACAAATCTAAAATAAAAAGGTAAAGTCGCCAGGGTGGCCTAAAGTTGGTATCAGCAAGACAGTGAGGAAGTCTAGCCCCTTTTCACTAGCACTAGACCAAGGAGATTGTTTTTTAGCATCTTAGGTGGAGCACCACACCCATCATCAGCTCCTCACTTTACCAGACAGATCCCTGTGCTACTCATACACTGAGTTGGTGAGGACCGGTATTTAACAAGGAACTGTAAGGCTCCCAGCCAAATACTCTACCAACTGAGCTAAACCAGCCCTATATGAATCTATTTCCAAACTTTGCGGCATTAAATGACCCAGCCAGGTTGGTATGTCATAAAATATAACAAACAAAGCATGACATCTGCCTGTCTTAATTTATTTCATTTTTATCATCTGGATACAAGAATTACTTTTTAGGTTATTTCATGTCTATTTTTGGTTTGAATCCAACCTGTTTAGTTGTCTGAATTCATTTTCATATCTTATATGCAACATTAGCCAATAAATCAGTTTTTATAAAGCTATTAGATTTACCAGAATACTAAGTGAACAACTCTTAAATAGGTCACTAATTGGATAGGATTTGTCCATATTATAACAGCATGAGGTCTACAAGAAAAGTGCATTCTAGCATGCAATCACAGAGGGATATCTATGCTGCACTGCAATACTCATTTTGATAGCATATACATATATGATATATACATGTGAGCATGTATATCTATAAATATGTGTATGTATGTATGTATGTATGTATGTATCTCTCTCTCTCTCTCTCTATATATATATATATATATAACATGTATATGTTACGTATATATGCACATATATGTGTAGGGGGTAGAGCATGTATCTATATATATTATATATATATATATCTAAATAAATATAAATATATATATATATTATTATTATTATTTATATTTTTTTTTGCTTGAAGGCAGTTACAATGCGTATATCGCATAAAATTCGATAATTAATGAAAATAATCATGACAAGCGAACTCGGCAAATATCGAGCCCTACGTAGAACATTGGACAGCTGTTTCAACTTTATTAAGTCTCATCAGCAATGTATACTTACGATTCCTCTCTGACAGAAACTGAAACCGGGAACTCAGCTTTATACGATATACGCATTGTAACTGCCTTCAAGCAAAAAAAAAAAATAATATGCTTTACTCAACAATGCTTCTAAAGCAAATTATCTTAATTTCATATATATATATATATATATATATATATATATATATATATATAAATATAAAACATGCACATGTTACATCTATATGCAAATATATGTCTTTAGGCAAAGCATATGCACATTAATATATATGTGTTGGTATATATAGCTATACATATGTGGGTGTGTATATAACATGTGCATGTTATATATATGTATATGTGTCAGGATAATGCATGTGGGTATATATACTTGTGTATGTGTATATATAACATGTACACATATATATGGATTAGTGTAAAACCTGGGTATATATACCTACACATGTGTGGAGGCATAGGTGCTGCAATGTTTATCATTGTAGAAAATGTATTTGAAAAAGCCAAATTTAAATCCTGAATGAGACTGTATGAATTTCAATTTACGCTAACGTCTTTGGAAAAACATGAATCCAACTTTTCTTTCCCTATCTATAGTAAAATAGAAGGGCAGACTGGGTTCTCTAGACTAGTAAGTAGAGAGCAAACCTGCCCAAAAGAAGGAAAAAATAATCTGTGAACCCAAAACTAGGAGGCATTGGACAAGAAACTCCAGCCTACTTGCACTCAAAACACAGCCATCACTGAAGTTGTATCATTCCACAGGAGACATTTGAACACCGAGAAAGACATAAACAAACTAATTTTTAAAGATAATTGCATTAAAAAGATATTTTTATGATATTAAATCAAGGCTAAAATGTGAATGTAATAAAAATTCAATAAAAGAAAAAAAAAATGATGTTAAATTTCTGGAAGCCAAACATATAAACATTAAGTCAGGAGGTTATCTGGAACTGAACAGAATCTTGTTACATTCATATTTTTTTATATTTAAACAACAATTAAAAACAAGGACATTTATGAGTTAGACTGATTTTAGTTTGGTTTGTTTTGTTTTACGGCATATCAACCTCAGTGGGTCATTTAATGCCGATAAAGTTTTGAAATAAATCAATTCTTAATGGATAGTACAATTTTTTTTTGAATACATTTTTCTATTTAACCCATAGATGGGACCCTAATAGGTACTACCACTCCGGGTCAGAGTGGACCAGGGAGCAATGGTGATGAAGGGGTGCTCCACATTCCCCAAAACTGGAACCTCACCATAGACTAATTTTATTCTTAAAGAAAACAACATGAGAATACAGAAGTACATACATTAAAACATATAAAGATATGTACATACATATAAATATATATGATGTATATGTATATTAGATATGTGCATACACATAGATATATATGATGTATATTTAGGCAACAGAGACACATTGGTGTAATGGTTATCATTGTAGGAAATGAATACAGCGACATGAGTTTGTTGGAATTATTTTGTATATAAGATGTGCTCTAATTCCCCACCTTGATTTATAGACTAGCCATGGTCATGTGAGTTGTTCCTGCAGCCAATCACTAACCATACTGCAAGGTAATCACACTATTTAACCCCCACCCCACTGGTCATAATTACAATTACGCTCACTGAGTACAGACATAGGATTACCAGATCTTTACCAATACTCAGGAAGGACTTTATACGATTACCAGAGTAACCAAAGGATTCATTATCGAAGGACTCTTTACCAGGAACTGAGAACTCTTTAGCAGAGGAACCAAGGGATTCATTATCAAGGACTCTTTACCAGGAACTGAGAACTCTTTAGCAGAGGAACCAAGGGATTCATTATCAAGGGACTCTTTACCAGGAACTGAGAACTCTTTACCAGAGGAACCAAGGGATTCATTATCAAGGGACTCTTTACCTGGAACTGAGAACTCTTTAGCAGAGGAACCAAGGGATTCATTATCAAGGGACTCTTTATCAGGGATCCAATTCCACTGGACAAGCGCTCCTGCTTTAAGGCCAAAGGATGGTGCATACAAACCTAACAAACTGTGAACAAGGCTGGTTGCATTTCCCATAGCAGTGCTACTGCATGGTTATGTTACTTGAACACTAACAAAATGCTTAAAGAAAAAGCTTAATGGGAACTACATAAGTATGAAGCATGCTGTCTTAAACAAAACCTGGAAGAAACACTTGAAAAGAAAGCAGCTGTACAGCTACTTACCCTCCATCACACAAACCATTCAATTAAGATGAACAAGACATGCTGGACACTGCTGGAGAAGCAAGAATGAACTCATGTTCTCTTGTGGATACCTACATATGGACAAACCAGTGTAGGCCAAGCAGCAAAAATCTACATCAATGAGCTCTGTGCAGATTCTGGATGCTTCTCAGAGGACCTCCCAGGGGCGATGACCAATAAGGACAGTTAGAGAGAGAGTCAGGAATATTCATGCTACCAGTATGACCTGATAATGATTATGATATATATATATATATATATATATATATATATATATATATATATATATATGAACTCATGTGATGTTCTCTTGTGGACACCTACACATGGTCAAACCAGAATCTAGAAAAAAAACCTTCATCAAGCAGCTTTGTATGGATTCTGGATGCCTTGCAGAGGACCTATTAAGGGAGTTGATGAATAGGGATAGTTGTCAAGAGAGACCTATGGGTAACTGTGCTGTCAGTGTGACCTGATGTTGATGAAATATTCATATTTTTTATGTCTTTTTTAAATATGTATTCCTGAACATATTTTCTCTTGAGAATTCTTCCCACGTTTTTATTGTTAATTCTGTTTAATTAATTAAATGTTACAATTGCCCTTATAGAATCATTCTTTTTATTTCTTTGATTTCTATATTCTTCATAGGACAAGACAATAGACAAAAGGAAGCATCTCATGATTTTGCTGATATCTGAACACTGTCCTCTTATAATATATAAATTTGATTATTTTAAGTAATGACCAGAATTAAATATAAGTTGCAAGTTATTGGAGAGATTAATTCAATTTAACATCCAACAACGTAAATAGAAATGAAGACTTATGGTCAAATCATGCTAAAAGCATTGGTTTCTGTTACAAGGGTGAGTCAAAAAGTAATGCCATCTTGTTTAGGACAGGTATAATTACCAACACAGAACATGTATCATACATCAAAATAAAGCTGGTCCTCTGTGGATTACATCCCTACTTCTCCACATAGTCACTGTTTCTCTCAATAGCAATGTTCCACCTTCGAATCAGAGTATGTATCCCTGCCCTGTAAAATTCTGTAGACTGTTCTTTGAGCCATTTCTTCACTACAGATTTCCCTTTCCTCGTCACTGGAATAATTTTTGCCTCAGACTATCATCTCTTCGCCCCATGAAAGAGGGATTGAGAGGTAAGCATTATTCCAGTGATGAGGAAGAGAAATCTGTAATGAAGAAGTGGCTCAAAGAACAGTGATGTGGAGAAGTAGGGATGTGATCCACAGAGGACCAGCTTATTTTTTGATTTTTGATACATATTCCTGTGTTGGTAACTATTCCTGTCCTTAACAAAATGGCATTACTTTTTTACTCACCTTCAGATCACCAAGGTTAGAGCTTGCTCAGGACTTAGATTTGATACACTTGGGAAAGGTGGGAATCCAACTATTCTCAATCCAGATATGGGTAAATAGTAGGGCAGACCGGACTCTTTAACCTTGGTATGGCAACTGGTCTAGGAGAAGGATGTTGGATTTTGTGTAAAGTATTCAACTCTGTTACAAGATGAATGCAAGACTAAAACTAGAGTTTGGTAGTGGCTTATATGGAGCTTTGGATTGTTCCGTTATGAACTCAGGCAAGATAATTTCCTGAGTTCTGATTGGCTGTTGGATTTCAGGGTGAGTAAGAACATGGATAAGTACCCACTCTTCAGCCATCACTTTGCATTATGCCAGTAGCATGCAAGGACTGTATTAAGTTACAGCTTGTCTGTTGTTTTTTGTCTACTAACTCAACGGTAGTTAGAAAGAACCCCACTGCGACGGTGAGTATCATATTGTTTTTATATCTGGAGGATAACTTCTACAAAGGAAAACTCTGAATTCAAATCTATTAAACTCTGCTTAAAATATTGACTCTGTGTCACATCCTGCTCAAGCTGAGGAGTAGGGTAAATACATAAACGTGATTTTCAAACCAATTTTGAAAATCACATTGGCAAGAAACTGACACTTACCAAATGCTATTGACTTTATGATTATCACTGATATTGAGCACTCTTATATTTTCTATTTATAGATATAGTATAACTACATAGATTTTGGACCATTTAATAACAGTAGGTATTGTAAGTGAACTGAGACCAGTGTGCAAGACTAACCAAAACTTAGTAAATAAAAACGTAGATACAAGCAAAATGACACCAAGTGATATTTATCTGTATCTGTACTTGTATAAGATTTTAAAGAGCAATGTCTACAGCATTCTCCTATATCATTCAGAATGCTGGAAGACCACCTATGCCATTGCGGTAAGGTTTGAGTTCTTTTCAAACCAAGTTTCTTTAGTGTATTCTAAAGATCTTCTGGCCAAACATAATATTCAATGACAATCTCTTGAGTAGGACAGGCATGGTGGCCATATAAGAAATAATCCAGAAACCCTGATTGAGATGGTTGGGATATATTTGTCAGAGACTATTCAATTGTCTACCCATCACAGCTTTACATGAAATGCCCTAAGGAAAGAAAAAGCAAGGATGATTAAAACAGATATGGTGCTAAAGACAAAAAGTGAGATTCAATGGAATGACCCTTGAAGAGTAGCAAACAGAATTAGGTGCAGATATCTTGTTATTACCTCAAGGACCAGTTAGCATACTTCTAAGTGTGCTAGCTTATTATTATGTCTCCTTTTGAGTTTTTCACACCAGCGGTAACTGAGCATGGTCTTTCACTGGAGTCTGAGTGACAGCAAGTCTCCTTGGGTTTCCAGGACTCTTCTAAGTATGCTAGCTTGTTATTATGTCTCCTTTTGAGTTTCACACCAGAGTTAACTGATGGTCTTTTACTGGAGTCTGAGTGACAGCAAGTCTCCTTGGGTTTCCAGGACTCTTCTAAGTATGCTAGCTTGTTATTATGTCTCCTTTTGAGTTTTTCACACCAGAGTTAACTGATGGTCTTTCACTGGAGTCTGAGTGACAGCAAGTCTCCTTGGGTTTCCAGGACTCTTCTAAGTATGCTAGCTTGTTATTATGTCTCCTTTTGATTTTCACACCAGAGTTAACTGATGGTCTTTTACTGGAGTCTGAGTGACAGCAAGTCTCCTCGGGTTTCCAGGACTCTTCTAAGTATGCTAGCTTATTATTATGTCTCCTTTTGAGTTTTTTCACACCAGAGTTAACTGATGGTCTTTTACTGGAGTCTGAGTGACAGCAAGTCTCCTCGGGTTTCCAGGACTCTTCTAAGTATGCTAGCTTGTTATTATGTCTCCTTTTGAGTTTTTTCACACCAGAGTTAACTGATGGTCTTTTACTGGAGTCTGAGTGACAGCAAGTCTCCTCGGGTTTCCAGGACTCTTCTAAGTATGCTAGCTTGTTATTATGTCTCCTTTTGAGTTTTTCACACCGAAGTTAACTGATGGTTTTTCACTGGAGTCTGAGTGACAGAAAGTCTCTTTGGGTTCCTAGGACACTTGTAAGTATTCTAGCTTATTATTATGTCTCCTTTTTTGACACCAGCGGTAACTGATGGTCTTTCACTGGAGTCTGAGTGAAAGCAAGTCTCCTCTGGTCTCCAGGATTCTTCTATGTATGCTTGCTTGTTATTATGTCTCCTTTTGAGTTTTTCACAACAGAGTTAACTGATGGTCTTTCACTGGAGTCTGTGTGACAGCAAGTCTCCTCGGGTTTCCAGGACTCTTCTAAGTATTCTAGCTTATTATTATGTCTCCTTTTTTGACACCAGAGGTAACTGATGGTCTTTCACTGGAATCTGAGTGACAGCAAGTCTCCTCGGGTTTCCAGGACTCTTCTAAGTATTCTAGCTTATTATTATGTCTCCTTTTTTGACACCAGCGGTAACTGATGGTCTTTCACTGGAGTCTGAGTGACAGCAAGTCTCCTCGGGTTTCAGGACTCTTCTAAGTATTCTAGATTATTATTATGTCTCCTTTTTTGACACCAGCGATAACTGATGGTCTTTCACTGGAGTCCGAGTGACAGCAAGTCTCCTCTGGTCTCCAGATTCTTCTATGTATGCTAGTTTATTATTATGTCTCCTTTTGAGTTTTTCATATCTATGTGTGTAGGCATCACTGCAGGCTAAGTATCCTTGGGGTATTTAGAGATACATAAAATGGCCCTACTCCATGATGAAGGTGAAAATTGGTTGTGATTCCTTGTCCAAGAAGATTGAGTGGTAACCATCCACAACATCCAGGAAAGTCTTTTTTATGTTTAGTGGTACATGTAATGGAAGTTGGAATTGTTAAGCTAGTGTGGTGTGTCTCCTGTTTGTACTGTGAACTTAAATGTTGGTAGTCTACCTACCGTCCTTTGTGGTCTACCATTTTTCTTGGTGCTACAAACAGATTTTGACCTAGTTGAATGGGAAAGATCCTTTCTTGAGGCAGGCATATCTGTTATCTCTCCAAAGACTTATGTGCAAACATTTTATAGCGAGGAGATTACGAGAGACAGCTTGCATATGCTGGTACATGCAACGTGTTAGCAAGCCGTAACTTAATACAGATCTTGCTGTTACCTTTGTCTTCTAATTTGACTGTAATTGGGCTTCAACATATGAAAACCATAAAAACCGAAAGCAGTAATACAAATATTCATTATAAAAAACATACAATAGACAGTGTTCACTTCTGCCGGTGTCTTTGGGGTAAATGTCTATTCGGAAATTACTTTATTCCCTAATGTTATTATGCTAACAAAAAATCACAACATTATGTTGTTTTATTCTGCATTACTTTAACATGGATACAAAAATATCAAATACTTTTTTTGCTCATGCTTCTTATTTGAGATTTAAAAAATACACCAGAAAATCCCTTTTAAATAATATATACGGAAAAGAATATTTAAAAACTTATATAAATAGATGCAAACAATTAGGGTATATTCTTTGTCTTAGCCAGACAGTGCAAAGGAATATAAGTACAACCAGTTTTTTTTTAATGTTTTTTTTTTTACAAGAACTTGAAAGATAAAAGAATGTTTGACTATCAAAAGAGAAACCTCCAGCATAATGTCACACATTCCATTATCATGCAGGTTTTTCTTTATTAATTTTTTTTAATGAACACTTTTTTGTTGATATATATATATATATATATATATATATATATATATTTAGGACATTTGTTAGGAGAAAAACTTATTTTGTGTCTGCTCTATCATTGGAGTAATAGATAGCTTCTCATATGATTAATAATAGATATTTATATTATATATATATATATATATGTGTGTGTGTGTGTGTGTGTGTGTAATATTTAGGATATTTGTGAGGAGAAAAAACCTCTTTTTTGTCTGCTCTCTCATTGGAGAAATGGATAACTTCTCATATGATATTAATAGATATTCATACACACACACACATACATATATATATGTGTGTGTGTGTGTGTGTGTGTGTGTGTATATGTACATATATATCTAGTATATTTGTAAGGAGAAAAACCTCTTTGTGTCTGCACATTCATTTGAGTAATGGATGGCTTCTCGTATGATATTAATAGATGTTCACTTTTAACATATTTCTGTGATGTACAATTTTAAAAACTTTCTTTGTATTCACTGAAGATGAGTTGATATAATCATTATACACTGCTGTACTCAGATTAGTGTCTTTATCTTGATTGTTATTAACTATGTAATTACCAACCCCCAAAATGAGCAGGATGTGACACAATGCCAGTTTTTTTAACCAGATTTATTATTTGTCTGAATATTTCAGATGAAGCTTGACAATTTGTATTATTTAGATTTTTCGGACTGTTATCCTCATCTTTATTGTTATATATATATACAATGAATGGATACGTGGTGCAACGGATATAAAAGTTGATTTAATACTGTTCTAAGTGATAATCATCTGGAGGTTGCAGGTTCAATACTGACTACAGGCAAAAATAACATAGAATACTTAACATAATGGAATGCTACTAAAAATCACAACATTATGTTTTTTTTCTGCATTACTTTAACATGGATACAAAAATATCAAATACTGCTTATTTGAGATTTAAAAAATACACCAGAAAATCCCTTTTAAATAATATATACAGAAAAGAATATTTAAAAACTTATATAAATAGATGCAAACAATTTTAGGGTATATTCTTTGCCTTAGCCAGACAGTGCAAAGGAATACACTTGTACCCAGTCATGGTTAACAGAATGAGAATAATCTACCCCAATGAATTAAATTAAGGGTTTAGTTCAAAGTTCTGAGGAGGCTCCTGATTACAACATGAAGGGTTCCAGTCTTGACAAGGTTCCCGAGCTCAAAAAGAAAAACCTGGAGAAGGCTGGAGGGCACATCAGCTGAAATGTTGTGTAGATAACAATAAAGATGAGGACAATAGTCTGAATAATCCAAATAATACAAAAAGAACTTGCTTGTTGACGCATTCACAGTCTTTTGAGCTTATCTTCTACCACTTTATGGCTTGAGACAACTACTGACTTTGTCACATGTGAGATCTGAATAGGCTGTTTATTTAACATGCAATGTATCTTGCTCATGTTTGTACATCTATGCATAAAATAACCAAGAATCTGTTATTGTAGCAGCAAGGAAGCCGATCAGTTTTCTTTAGCTTTTTCCGCCCCCCCCCTCATCAGTTTGTCAGTTGCATGTCTTGAAAGCCGAATTCTCACTTTGAATATTTCTATATTTCATGCAGAATATTTGAAATCAATAATTTGCTTCAAATCATGTGTCAAATTTTATTATATATATATAGAGAGAGATATATATATTTTATTTTTATTTTTATTATTTTATTTTTTATTTTATTATATATATATATATATATATATATATATATATATATAGAGAGAGAGAGAGATAGTTTTTAAAAATTGTTTTGAATTTATTTATTAATTAATTTTTTTATCACTCAATGCTGTGTCAATTTATACAAGGAATAATCTTACACATTTTAGCAACACCAGGGGTGAAAAGGTGTTGTTTTGTTTTACGGCATATCAATTTTTTATTCTCTGGTCATGTGATTTTTTTCAATTTAATTCGTTTTGCCAACTAACTTTCTTCTTGATCACAATTATTTACCCAGAACTCAACAGGTGACCCAACAGGTCATGATTTTTCTAGTAGGGGCCGGGTTAGCTCAGTCAGTAGAGTGTTCGGCTAGAAACCACAAGGTTCCTAGTTCGATACCGGCCCTTGCCCACTCAGTATATGAGTAGCACAGGGATCTGTGTGGTAAAGTAAGGAGCTGATGGTAGGTGTGGCGCTCCACCTCAGATGCAAAAACAATCTCCTTGGTCTAGCGCTATTGAAAAGGGGATAAACTCCCTAACTGTCTGGGTGATACCGACTTAAGGCCACCCCGACGACTTTACTTTTAGTAATAATGATGAGGACAACAGTAGGAAAAATCTAAATAAGACAATTTATCAAACCTCATCTCAAAAATTCAGACAAAGCAACAAAATGAAGACAGAATTAATAACTGGCAAATCTTCATCTAAAATAAGATAAAATGAAATGTATTAATATATACTAGTACAAAATAAAAAAACACCCTCCGGGCGATGTAAAAATACATTTTTGAAACATATTGCCTGAGGGGTGGGAGTAAAAAAATTCAATGTCAGCGAGTTTGTACCCTAAGTAAGTAAAATCATCAAATTCATTAAAGAATTAAAAAATAAAACAATTTGAAATGTAAACTTTAAATATATATTAAAATAAAACAAACTAGATATAGATATATAATACCAGTCATGTATTTATTAAAACTTGTTTTAAAAAACAATGAGGATTGTCTAATGTTGCATGTTCAAATTTTGAGTGTATTTATTCTATGTTATGACGATTTTGGGTAATGTGACGTAAGCAGTGACGTAGTTTTTGTTACAGACAAAAACCGGAAGCGAATCTCATTATTAATAGATTAGTGAATAAAAACAATAACAACAAATATCACAGCCTTGTCGGGTGGGGCTTTAGAATACACCAACTGCACCTCTGCAGTAAGAGTAAGACTCCCCCAATGGAGCCACCTGCTGGATGTGGGAGGAGACCTGTGATGCTTGAGGATGGAATCCTGGTGGATGAGCAGTCCATGACAAGCAACACTCCACTTTGCCCTTACTTAGGCTAGATGTGAGGTCGGAGAGGCCTCCTCCATTCAATCAGCTGGTCACGTCAAGCTTATATGATTGTCCCAACCCTATTGCTCTTATGTCAAGTACCAAACCAATTTTTTCATATATGTGCTAGAAGGCGGTGGCTGAGGGTCTTCATGTTCTGGGTATGACATTAAACTCTATCTTATAGTGAGGTTCCAGTTTTGGAGGTTTGGGGAATGTGGAACACCCCTTCATCATCATTGCTCCTGGTCCACTCTGACCCGGAGTGGTGGTACCTGTTATGGTCGCATCTATGGGTTAAATAGAAAAATGTGTTTATAAAAAAAAATTGAGTATCCATTAAGAATTGATTAATTTCAAAACTTTGTCAGCATTAAATGACCCTCTGAGGTTGATATGCCATAAAACAAAACAAACAGATATCGCACTGACAAATTGGAGATGAAGAATTGTACGAGTTATCCATGTGGTTTCAGCAGCTGCGATACTGATTGCTGTTATTTGTACAAACAGCTGGATTGGTTAAGCAGGATTCCTCAAGACAATCCTCTGATTGAATTCTCCAGTATAATTCAATCTTAGCATTGTCTCTGGCCTCCAAAATGTTTTTGTATGCCTCTCAAGTGCTATCAGCAAATTCTTCTATAAATAAATCAAGTGTGGCAATTAAAGTGTCCTTTCCATTCCTCAATGCTCACCAAAATAACAATATAGTGTGTTACAATGTTTTAGGTAGCATTAATTTTTTCAAAAATAAACAAAAGAATGAATAGCTAATATTTTCAAATAGATAGATGGATATAAGCTTAGATCGATAGATGCAAACTGAGATAGATAATAGATAGATGCAAACTGAGATGGAAATAAAGACAGATAGATAGATAAATGCAAACTGAGATAGATATAGAGACGGATATATAGATAATGAAAATAATGAGATAAATGGATAGATAGATAAATTCAAACTGAGATGGATAGATAGATGCAAACCGTGATGGATAGAGGCTTAGATAGATAGATAGATGAGAGGGATATAGACTGAGATAGATGAGAGGGATATAGACTGAGATAGATGAGAGAGGGATATAGACTGAGAATAGATTGATTTTTGTTATTCATTTGAGTCTCACCAACGGAAATAATAACTTGAGTAAGTTTCAATAAAAAAGAACTAAAATTTATAAAATAAAAGAAAATGGTGGTCTTTCACTGTCTGAGTATTCTAGTATCAGCTATCTTAACAATGCTGTGTCGATGGTCTAGATTCTACCTCCGATTTCTAATTCCTCCAGTTGTTTTTCAAAGCATTTGGAGACTGTTCAAGTATGTCAGCTACAATTGGTATCACCGTATTATTATTTCATAGCAGCTGGTTTAGCTCAGTCGGCAGAGCATCTGACTAGGAACAACAAGGTTCCTGGTTCGATACTGGCCCTTGCCAACTCAGTGTATGAGTAGCACAGGGATCTGTCGGGTAAAGTGAGGAGCTGATGGTAGGTGTGACCTGATGCTAAAAAAACAATCTCCTAGGTCTAGTGCTAGTGAAAAGGGGATAGACTCCCTCACTGTCTGGGTGATACTGACGACTTACTTTTTGTTATCATTTCACTCCATGAATAATGATAATTAGAGACCATCCAGACAATGATAAAATGCCTGTTTCTGTTCAGAATGCTTTTGCAGTTGACTTCACCCATGCTCAGGTCACTCGTGCTGACCAAACTGGTTTGTTTAATTCCCTATCATCAACACGGTTAGTTTTGGGCATAATTCGATTCGTTTTAATGCACTTAATTCTTGGAACACTGTTCAGTCGGTATTGTTTGATGAAGAAAAGGAGAAAAAGTTGAAGCTTGTTTTGGTAAATTATTTTGTCCTCAAAAAACTTTTGAAAAAGCATTTTATTGCCTCTTATAAATAACAGATTTGCATTTAGATTCTCACACTGCTAATTTGTCTCATGATATATATCTATATGTTTGTGTTGTCTGGTGTGTCTTGTATCGTTTCCTGTGAGCGTCCAAGGGTGGTCATGTCCATGGGCTTAGCTTCATGCTATTAGGCATGGCCTCCCTTCAATAGTAGTTTAACAAAAATAAAGTTTTTCTTTTACTTATTCTTTATAACTTGTACCTACTATTGATAAATAAATTTCTTCTATTCTTCTAATGATATTGTTGAGATCGGTGAATGATCAGAAGAGACCTGGAGACCTGAGGAGATCTATCACTCAGACTACAGTGAAAGACCACCATCTTACACTGATGGGAAAAACTTGTGAGGGGTGAAATAATAATAATATTAATCTAACCACTGAGTGAAAATGAAAGAAATCAAAAAGATAGACAAATACTTGGATCTTGCCAGAGAACTGAAAAAACTGTGCAACATGAAGGTAAAGGTCATACCAATGATAATTGGTGCCCTGGGAATGGTCCCCAAGGGTATGGAAAAGAATCTGGATGATTTGGAAATCAGAGGAAGAATCGAGACCATCCAAACTACAGCAGTGTTAAGATCGGCTAGAATACTCAGGAGAGACATGGAGACCTGAGGAGACTTGCTCTCACTCAGCCTCCAGTGAACCACTGGCTAAGCAGGTGTGAAAAACTCAAATGGAGTGAAATAATAATAATAATAATATGCATATACAAAATGGTATATGCATAAACCAGAATATGTTTTTGAGAATGAAACACATAAAATCCTCTGGGACTTCAAGATAAAAACTGATCACCTCATCCCAGCTAGAAGACCATACCTAGTATTAGTTAACAAAAAAAAGAGAACTCATCATATGGTATATTTTGCAGTTCCTGTAGATTACAGGGTGAAGATGAAGGAAAACAAAAAGATAGACAAATACCTGGACCTTGCCAGAGAATTGAAAAAACAATTAAAAAAAATGAAATCGAGGCCATCCAGATAACTGCATTGCTGCAATTGGCTAGAATAATCAGAAGAATCCTGGAGACCTGAGGAAACTTGCTGTCACTCAGAATGCAGTGAAAGACCATAAGCTAATGCAGGTGTGAAAAACTCAGGAGTGAACATGATAATAATAATGATAACAATATTTATCTTATCAGAACAACTAAAGATAGAATAAAAAGGCAGGTTAAAGTCATTCTTGTTGAAGTGAGTTAAGTGTACTGTTGGTTTGAGCAACAAGCTAAGCACAACTAACCAGTGCCAAGACAATTGGTACTTATGGGAATCCAGAATAGTCCACTCATGCATTTGGGTGATTCCATTCCTAGAGTCCTAATTGGCTGCTTGGTTTCTATGATGTTATGAGGATTCATAAATAAGCTGGTATTTTGCAGTAGTAATAGCAGCAAGACAGATTCGTATTAAGTTACAACTCTTGCTGCCTTGTCTTACCAATTCGACAGTAATTGGAACTAGTATGATTATTCTACAGAGACCATCCAGATAACTGCATTGCTGCAATTGGCCAGAATACTCAGAAGAATCCTGGAGACCTGAGGAGACTTGCTGTCACCAGAATCCAGTGAAAGACCATCAGCTAATACAGGTGTGAAAAACTCAGGAGTGAACATGATAATAATAATGATAACAATATTTATCTTATCAGAACAACTAAAGGTAAATAGAATAAAAGAGGCATGTCAAAGTCATTCTAAATAGGTTAGAAAAAAACAAAGTCAGACATTATAGCAATAAGATCTTCAATGAAGTTCTGAAGTATTGCTTTATTTCTGTTTAGTGATTTCAATTAAGTGTGATCAAATGCAAGTTTTATGAAGACATATATCAGGAAACGGTTACCAGTTCTGACTGTAATAGCAATGTTTGATGCTTAAGAGTAAAATCTATGTAGGTTGTTATTGGTAAATAATGATTTATTGATGTAAGACTGGGGGAGAAGGCAATTAGTAGGTATATAATATATCTTCCCAAAATATAGTCTTGGTATGAGGGCAAAGAGTAAGAAAACTTTTTGCTAAGGTTTGACATCACAGTGAGAATTTGCAGTAACATACAGTAGTAATTTGGCCCTAGGGATAAGACTTAAGACATTTTGTCTGCAAGTCTGCCGTCTAAACCGATAGACATACAAAATGGTGAGATATGAGACATGAAAATTGAATGGAAATCCCAGAGGAACAGAAAGAATTTCAAGAAATTGATGGCTCTCCATAATAAATCACAAATTAACCAAAATTACTTTGCATTTAATGAAGGTATATTTAGGAACCTTGTTCTGGTATAATGGTTCAGCAAGAAAGGAAAAAGAATCTTTATCTGTATATATATATATATATATATATATATATATATATAAAAGAAATGGGCTGGGTTAGCTCAGTCGGCAGAGCATTCGGCTAGAAATCACAAGGTTCCTAGTTCGAAACCGGTCGTCGCCAACTCAGCGTATGAGTAGCACAGGGATCTGTGCGGTAATGTAAGGAGCTGATGGTAGGTGTGGCGCTCCACCTCAGATGCTAAAACAATCTCCTTGGTCTAGCACTATTGAAAAAGGGATAAACTCCCTCGCAGACTGGCTGATACCGACTTTAGGCCGCCCCGACGACTTTAAAAAATAAATATTCTGTCTCTCTGTATGTTTGTTTGGACATAAACACACATACACAGGCTTACACATACAGATATGCAGAGAATTTGAAGGAAGATATCACCAGTCATACAACAGAATGGACAGTTCCTATCAACAAGCTAACAGCTCCAGACTTTCAGAAATCTTCTGACGAAGAGATCTTTATCTCAAAATATTAAGAATAAATCAAAGATAAACAAACAACATCATAGTTACCTTATTTTTCTTTACACCTGCATTGTGATAACCATCAAAACAATATAAACACAATGCTTCTAGCAAATTATAAAATTCTTTTGTATGTTTGTTTGTACAATGACCAAGCATACATCCTTTTGGTTGTTTTGTTTTATGGTATATAAACCATTCATGGATCATATAACACCAAATCAAGTCATTTTTGATAAACAATGGACTCAGCTTGCTTTCAGTAGCTGCTATTGCTTAAGTGGTCACTCAATTAGTATTACACAGGCTTATCACAACCTTTGTTAATACAGTTCTGGAGCTTGGGGAATGTGGAGTACCACTTCATCACCATTATTCCCAGGTCCACTCTGACTCAGAGTGGTAGTACCTGTTAGGGTCCCATCTATGGGTTAAATAAAACAAAATAAGTAATTGAAGAATAATTAAGGTTCCAATTACCGTCGAACTGGGAAGACAAGGCAACAAACGATTGTAACTCAAATACAAACTCGATTGCTACAAAATCCACTGCAAATGACAAAGTATATATAAGACTCCACAATGTCATTCAAATCAAGCAGTCAAGCAGCCAATCAGAACTCAAGGAGTGGAATCACCCAAATCACCCAGATTCATGAATGGATCATTCTTGATTCCTATTTATACCAGCTGTCTTGGATACTGCTTGAGTTGGACTTAGTAAGCTGTTGTTAGTAAAACCAACAGTAAACTAACTGACTTCAATAGTAATAAAAAAATCTGTTAAAAACAAACTGAGTACCCATCAAGAATGAATTGTCTTCGGCATAAAATAACCCAATGGGTTGACATGCCATAGAATCCAACAACCAACCAACTCAGCTCTAGAAAGATATTCACCTAATAATAACCAGCAGATTGCATAAACAAAAAGATGAAAATTTGTCAGATATCGGATTTTGCTGTTTCAGCAGATCACAGAGTAAAATGGAGGGGAAAAAGTGAAAAGCTGGAAATATTATACAGATGTTTCAAGTGACAGTTGTGCCAATCATTGTTGAGATACTTGAGACAGTCTTACAAAGAATCGAACAAAAGTTTAATAAAAAAGAAAAAAAGACGGGAAATCCAGCACTTTTAAAAATAGCAGGAGTATTGAGCAGACTGTCACTAAATTTGCAGAGATGACCACCAGAAATCTGGTATGAATGTGCAAATGGGGTGAGTCCCCATGGCTAAAGTACTAAACTATGACATCGTAGTAAGTAAATTTAAACTGCAATCATGCTATTATTGAAGGCTCCCGAGTTCAACAAGAAGGTTCCCGAGTTTGACAAGAAACATCTGAAGAAGGCTGCAGAGCACATTGGCCAAAACGCTGTGTAGATAACAATAAAGATGAGCACAATAATCCGAATAATACAAATAAGATTGATTTTGGTTTATTTTGTTTTACGGCATATCAACCTCAGTGGGTCATTTAATGCCGATAAAGTTTTGAAATAAATCAATTCTCAATGGATAATACAATTTTTTTATAAATACATTTTTCTATTTAACCCATAGATGGGACCCTAACAGATACTACCACTCCGGGTCAGAGTGGACCAGGGAGCAATGGTGATGAAGGGGTGCTCCACATTCCCCAAACCTCCAAAACTGGAACCTCACCATCAGATAGAGTAGGACATGTAGACCCACAGCCACTGCCTTCTAGCACCCATATGATAAAAAGGGTTGGAGCTTTCCATAAGGGCAATAGGGTTGGGAAAATCATATAGGTGCTAGGGCTTGACGTGACCAGCCGATTGATCAGAGGGGGCCTCTCCGACCGCCCGTCTAGCCCAAGATAGGGCCAAAGTGGAGTATTGCATGTCATGAACTGCTCATCCACCTGGGCTCTATCCTTAAACATCACGGGTCGCCACCCACGGCCAACAGGTGGCCCCATTGGGGGAGTCTTACCCCGGTGCATTCTAACGCACCCAGCCGACAGGGCGGTAAGATTGAACCTAATTAATACATATTTACCAATGAATAGAATATGAAACATGGTCAAGTTTTTAAGTAACAGGTTGGAATTTGGTTGCTTAAAGATCCTAGTCTGACATACTATTTGCCTATAGCTGGAAGAACAATAGTTAGTGGGAGAATAGTTAGAAATGCAAACAGCTTTGTCCGGGATTTGAATTCTGGCCACCGAGTTCATTCCTATGATTACACCAAACACCTTGAGACTAATTAAAAGTGAAGCTAATTTATAAGGCTGTAACAGAAATTTAATTAAACCATGAAAGTAATCATTCATTTAAAAAAAGACAATTAATCAAGAGTTGATAAATAAGATGATTAACAGAAGACTGATTAATTAAGACACTGGGAATAAACATTAAAATATCTATCATGTTCATTAAATAATCTTGCTTATTTTCACATCCACTGGTCACTATTTACCTATGGGATGGTAAGAGGTTTTGAGTGGTTTAAAGGTTTAAAGGTAGCTAGATATTTTCGGAGCGTGTTCTTAGGCTTTTGCTTTTAACCCCATCTGATTTGGTGGTCACGCTAAAAAGGAAGGAATTTCAGGAACAAAGAAGACAGAGACAGTGGGTGGTTTTATGACTTAGGCTTCATTGACCAGTCATAGTCGCCTGTTGCAAGGGAATATCTCCCTGTCTAGTAGAAGCAACCAGACCCAGTTAAGGCCTAAACTCCAATGGCCAAGATATTCTCTCGGCAGTTGGAAGTCAGTCCTTTTTCTTGCACATGCACAGAGGGTTCTTCCAGTGAAGGCTTGTGGGAGTTTGTTATTTAAAAAAAAAATTATTTTTATTTTAATCCCCTCAAACCCTTTATCTATTAGAGTGCCCCAAACTGGCAGATGATCAAAATGCTGGACCCCATGAAAATGCCCGAGATTGTCAGCTTCTAGAAAATGGTTTAGAGTTTTAAAAAAAAAGAGAAATAAATTAAATAAATACATTTCTATTCAGTAGTAAAGGATCATTTCACCATGCTATTGCTTGCAGATGGCAGTGGTAGATAAAGGGTTAAATATAGTAGTTCTAAATTGTTTCAGATTTTTCTTTATTCAAAATCTGCTAGTAATTATTAACCTTATTTGTTCTTATTTCTTTCTTGAAGAATTCATTGTTTCAATTATTTCCTAGTATATTGTTTTAACTCATTATTTTTCTAGTGCTTTTCTTTCTTTTTTCTTCTTTCTTTTTCTTCTTTCTTTCTTTCTTTTGTACTTTTTTCTTCAATGGGTACATTCTCTTTTTTTCTTTCTTTCTTTCTTGGAAATTCACTGTTTAAAATATTTTCTTGTATGTTTCTTAACATGTTATTTTTCTAGTGCTTTTCTTTCTCTCTCTCTTTTGTATTTTTTCTTCAACAGGTCCTTTTTCTTTTTTTCTACTTTCTTGTAAAATTCATTGCTTCAAATATTTTATTTTATGTTTTTTTAAATTATTATTTTTTTAGTGCTTTTCTTTCTTTCTTTCTTTTGTCATTTTTTTTTTCAACATACACTTTCTCTTTCTTTCTTTCTTTCTTTTTCATCTAATCTTTATACTTTTTGTTCATGAATATTTTCACAAACTGTAGAAGTTGAAAATATGTAGATGCTTTTTCAGAAACCACAAAACCTAATAGAAACATCCTCAGACATAAGCAAACAAACACATATATTTTTTTAAATGTAAAATAGTCAATCTATGTGTTTGTACACAAATAATCACTATTTGTTGATGTAGTAGGTTTTATTGGTTTTTCACTACCACGCTGTCACAGTGATTATAAATCAATTATTTTGTACAAAAAAACAATTATTTTTGTTGTTGTTGGTCAATGCTGATCAATAATATTCTCATGAACATTCTTTAATCAAAGTCAACATTCCAATAATTAAGTTTGATTCCCTCAAAATTTTAGCCTTCGGGTCGCAGTGTTCAGCCTTAACATTAAAAAAAATTACATTTAAATATTGATCTTTGCTATTTATCTGACATAAAAAAAAAGAATCATTAAGATATTGTAATAAAAACATGTTTAAGTTTGTTGGTTGGTTTTGGGCAGGTTGAGATATTTAATGATGAAGTCAGTTCTTTTCTTTTTTTTACAAGTAATTATTTGGTTTTAAGCATCTAATTATAATCATTTGTAAATAATTATAGCTTCAGGTAACTATTCTTAATAGAAATAATTTGCACACAATATTCCCAAGTAATTAATGATAATAATTATTCTAAAACAATTCTAGCTTCAAGTAATCATTCTTAATACAACACATAATTATATGGTTTTAAGTAACTATTTTTATTTGATAATAATCATTTGTTTGCACACAGTTAGATGGTTTCAAGGTACTATTGGTATAATGGTTACTGGCATAAAAAATGTTTGAGAAAAAACAACACAAGACTGTTTGCATTTTTATCATCATCATCATGTCATGCCAGCAGCACGGATAACCATGACAATCTCTTGCCGACCATCCCTATCATTCATTATCTCTGGGAGATCCTCTCCGCAGTATCCATTATCCACACAGAGCTGATCAATGTAGGTCCTTGCTGGACAACCCACATTGGCATGTCCATGTGCTGGTTTCCACAGGAGAATGTCACTTATGAGTTCGTCTTTGCTTCTCCAGCAGTGTCCAACATGTCTTATTTGTCTCACTCTGATGGTTTGTGTTATGGGGGCAAGTGGTTGTACAGCTGCTTTTTTCTGGGATCTTGTTTCCACAATTTGTTTAAGATCACACGTAGCATTCTTTTGCAGCTACCGTTGAGCTCATTCTCTAGGTGTTTTGTTGGGTCCAAGTGATGCAATTCAAAACACTTTTTCGATATAACCATCAGCCATTATTCTTGAAGATGAATTATTGTTTTGTAAAATTTAACTTTGGACCATCTTTTTCTTTAAATACAGTAGCACTGATACAGCTATGACTTGGAAGAATTGTCACTTTAACTTGTCAGTGAGATCGAATTTCCATATAACTGTTTGCATTTTATTTTGTGTTAATACCATTGAGAAAAGTATCAATCCAACTATTCTCCTCCAGCTATGGGTAAATAGTAGCATAGACTGGACTCTTTGACCTTGGTATGGTGACTGTTCTAGGAGAAGAAAAACACTGAATTTAAACCTTTTAAACTACACTAACAAATTGACTTTGTGTCATATTTGCTTATGTGGAGGGATTGGATAAATACATATATAGTTTCAAGTATTTCTATCTAATACTAATAATTTCAATCAGATTTATTTAACCCATAGATAGAACCCTGATATATTGGAAATTTATTAGGGGATGCATGCAGGTTCAAATCAGTCAATAGCGGCCCTTCTGGTGATCACTTGGTGTCACTTATAAACACAAGACCCCAATGTCCCTCTCCCCTTCTTCAACCATTCCACACAAGAACAACAAGGTAAGGCATGCAGCTTAACAGCACGACAGTAGATAAAGCATTGCTTCCTCCCTCCTCACATAGGAGCATAGAGCCTTCAACTAAAACTACAACAAATTACTATTATTTCGGACACTGGACCAAAAGAATTTGTTTCCAGGAGAATTTAATTCATACAGCCAAATATCCATGTAGGCATATTTTTCTGCAAACCAACCCTCTTCTGAACAGTGCCCAGCTTCTCTCTGCTACCACTTTGTAATTGTATTCATCCCCCTTATTGAGGTCAGTTAGCCTACTGTTGGTTTGAATAACAGCAGCTAAGTGCACCTCAAGCAGTGTCCAAGACAGTTGGTATAAATAGGAATCAAGAATGACCCATCCATGAATCTGGGTGATTTGGGTGATTCCACTCCTTGAGTTCTGATTGGCTGCTTGACTGCTTGATTTGAATAGCATTGTGGAGTCTTATATATACTCTGTCATTTTGCAGTGGACTTTGTAGCATTCGAGTTTGTATTTGAGTTACAATGGTTTGCTGCCTTGTCTTCCCAGTTCGACAGTAATTGGAACTTTTAATTCTTCTTCACCCCCTATCTTCCTTAGGGGGTTAAATTCTTTACTTAGATTTTTATAAATACTTCTACTTCAAATCAAAATTGACCTGAGAGTAATGGCAACAAAGGAGTGACTCCTAAACTAAAGCTTCACCACCTGACGCAGATTAGTATCATGCCCTGTGTTACATAATTCCTAGGTAGCTTATGAATAATGTACATATTGTAGTGAGATATTTTTGAATCAGAGTTTGTTAGATTCAAAATAACGGGGGTTGAGTGGAAAATCACTAACCATTATGGTCATGATTGATTTGTGTTAACATTTTGATTGACCCTTTCAAAAAGCGTACCAGTAAGGCGTGAAACAGTTCTTAGTTTAGTTGTGATCAGTCACTCGATGAGAAAGGATGTCCCTCAAGAGTTGTATTTGTGGGCTGGGGTTGTTTAATAGAAATATATAGAAAAACAACAAAGTCTTGTTGATTAATTAAAATAAAAATGCACAGACACCCAGCTTGAAGAAATCAACACCGAGAAAACAACACACAGAATCAGCGCTGAGGAAATGGCTGACAAATTAGCAGCAGGAACAAGTAGATATAGAAAGCAAGTAAGAACCTCTCATCTCATCATCTCTCGTATTAAGTCTCTCTCTCTCACCATTATATACCTGAAAGGAACGATGTGTTGAACGGGCATATAACTCCTGGACACTCTTTTTGGATACAGTTAGTGTATTCTAGGGCCCACTGATAGGGTGTAAAAACATTTACAGGTGGTACGAGCAAATGCAATAACAGGTTGTGCAATGACTTGTGATCATTTGTTGTTGGTTGGTTGTATTTTACGGCATGTCACCCCTTGTTGGGTTATTTTATGCCAAAAATATTTTTGTTTTATTCATTCTTGATGAGTACTGAATTTATTTAAAACACATTTTTTTGGTAATTATGAACTTTTGTTTAGTAAATTAGGGTGTCCCAGAAAAAACAGAACCCACAAATTTTGTAATAAAACTTAATTTTAACTAGGGGGTTTAGGGGGTTTAGGGTTAGGGTTGAGGTTTGGGTTTGGGTTCTGTTTTTTCTGGGTCACCCTGTACAGGGTGACCCCCCCAAAAAACAGAATCCAAATTATTTATTTTCCCATTAAACTAACCCTAAACCCAAACCCACCCCTAGTTAAACTTAACAGTTTTATTACAAAATTTGTGGGTTCTGTTTTTTCTGGGACACCCTAATTTACTAAACAAAAGTTCATAATTACCATTTTTTCTATTTAAATCATAGATGGGATCCTAACAGGTACTACTACTCTAGGTCAAAGTGGACCAGGGAGCAATGGTGATGAAGGGGTGCTCCACATTCCCCGGACTTCCAAACTGGAACCTTATCATCAGATAGAGTTTAACATCATAACCAGAACATGAAGACCCTCAGGCACTGCCTTCTAGCACATATATGATAAAAAGGGATGATAAAAAGAGCAATAGGGTTGGTACAATCATATAGGTGCTAGGGCTTGACGTGACCAGCCGAATGATCGGAGGGTGTCTCTCTAACCGCCCATCTAGACTAAGTAAGGACCAGAGTGGAGTGTTGCATGTCATGGACTACTCAGCCACCAGGATTCCGTCATTAAGCATCACGGTTTTGGTGTTGGACTTGTATAAGTAATAATAAGAAAAACAAACACAATGCACTTTTTGTAATTGATAGCCTTTGCTTTAAGAAAGAAAGAAAAGTAAATGTAATATTGTAAGCAAATGTTAAAATAAAGTGGGTCAGAGAGTGTGAATTGATAAGTAATAAAAAAAAAAGCCAGCATCCAGAAGAGATAAGAATTGATGAAATTAAATGCAATAAAATTCATTCTAACAAGCTATATGCCATATCTGACAACCTATCATGAAAACAGCAATTAATGTAGGGTTGTAGAAGTCATCAAAACTTCACCAGTCATCTGGATATTTGAAACAAGCCAAGCATAATACTTATACAGACAGAATTTGAAGTTCACAGTTCTGAGCACTTCCATAAAAGAAGCTCAGTTTTTCAAAGTTGGATACTCTGTTTGGTTTGGTTTGTTTTACGGCATATCAAACCTCAGTGGGTCATTTAATACCGATAAAGTTGTGAAATAAATCAATTCTTAATGGATAATACAATTTTATTTATCAACTCATGTTTTTCTATTTAACCCATACCCTAACAGGTACTCTCACTCCGGGTTAGAGTGGACCAGGGAGCAATGGTGATGAAGAGGTGCTCCACATTCCCCAAAGCTGGAACCTCACCATCAGATAGAGTTTAACGTCATTCCTAGGACATGTAGACCCTCAGTCACCGCCTTCTAGCACATATATGATAAAAAGGGTTGGGCTTGTCATAAGAGCAATAGGGTTTGGACAATCATATAGGTGCTAGGGCTTGATGTGGCCAGCCGATTAATCGGAGGGGGCCTCTCCAACCGCCTGTCTAGCCCAAGAAAGGTACTCTGTTTGGTTAGGTTTCTTTGGATAATGGCATATCAAACTTCATGGGTTATTCAATGTCAAGATATCCTTACAGAAGAACGGTAGTGATACTATTTAACCCATAGCTATTACATTCATTATTGGACTAATACCCTTTGAAAATGTATGAACACCATCATCTCTTGTGTACTCTTTCATAGTTCTTCTTCCTGTGGTAATCCTCTGATGAGACTCAGATGAAAACAAAGAATTCTTGTTAAGGGTGAATCTGCTTATGGTTGCAATTCTCAAATTTTGTACCCACAAAAAACTGTTTAAATAAACCATGGATTCCTATTTTTGTCTTTATTTTTATATCACTTTTTTGAATAAAAGTTCTAGTTACAACAATTTTTATCATTTCCACCTCCTTTAAGTAGTATATGTAGATACTATTATGTTATGAATATATATATATTCTAAATATTGTTTAAAAAAAAGGAAGTGAAATATTTGCAATGGCACACATATGTACCACTACATACATCAGTAATATGCCTTGTGGTACAGATGTGTACAATACGTAGTCAACATGTTAATGACAAAAGAATCATTATTTGATATTATTAAAGTTGCAATTCAATTGATTTTATTTTTTCCTATGAATTGTATTAATTTAGCTTCTCAGAAAAATAGCATTGTTTTTTTTTAAAGAAAAAAAATGGTCCAAAGTTAAATTTTACAAAACAATAATTCATCTTCAAGACACAAGAATAATGGCTGATGGTTATATTCAAAAAGTGTTCTGAATTGTCATTCAATATTCTTTTTTTTTTTGTGTGTGTTTGTTTTTTTTTTTTTTTTTTTTTGCTTTTTAATACATTTTATAATTCTGATCATTTTTCATTCTAGGGACATGTTGGTTTAGTTGGACAACATCATAATCATGTCACACAATTGGCATGGATATCCATGACAATCTCTTGCCAACATTTTCTATCATTCATTGTCTCTGGGAGGTCCTCTGCGCAGCATCCAGTATCTGCACAGAGCTGGTCCATGTAGGTCCTTGCTGAATCACCCACATTGGCATGTCCATGTGCTGGTTTCCACAGAGAATGTTGCTTATGAGTTTGTCCTTGCTTCGCCAGCAATGTCAAGCATACCTTGTTCATCTCACTCAAATGATTTGTGAGATAGGGGCAAGTGGCCTGCTTTTTTGTGGGTTGTTGTTTCCATGACTTGTTCACCATTGCACGCAGCATTCTTGTACAGCTCCCATCTAGTTTATTCTCCAGGTGCCTTGTTAGGGTCCAAGTGGTGCGGCAATACAGCAACACTGACACAAGCTACAGCTTGGAAGAATTGTTGTTTTAACTTGTCAGTGAGATCAGATTTTCATATGACTGATAATCTGTTTATAGCCAACCATACCTTTCCTATTTGTGCATTAACAACTGTATGTACTCGACTATAAGCCAATCTAGTTAACAAATCAACTTGTAATTTATAGTCAGGAAATGGGGTTCATACCTTTCCCAAGGGTATTAGTTTAAAAGTGAATGTAATAGCATGATCAAACTAGTTTGCTACAATGTCACAGTCCAGCATGTTAGTCACTAGACTACAGGGACTCTCCCCCCTCCTTGAAGTATGCTTTGACTTGAGACAGGATTGGGAGAAGAAGCCATATTGAGGGCTGACATAGAAAGAACTTCAAAGATCCAACAAAAATTGGTTGATCCTGCAACAAAGAGACCAGCTTGGACATGAAAGACATGTGAATCCTAACCTGAACAGTCAGTGACCATCACCTATTTCCACATAAATCCACGGCTTCAGTAACTGAACAAAGTTAGAAATATAAACAGTAGAGGTTCCTATATTTGAGATAAGGGAACGTGGATCTCTGCACAAATTCTTCAACAGCAATTTATAGTTTGTGTTATTTGGATGATTCAGACTATTGTCCTCAACTTTATTGGTAACTACACAACATTTTGACTGATATGCTCTCCGGCCTTCTTCAGGCATTTCTTTTCAAACTTGGGAACCTTCACAGAACTTCAAACAGAACCGTTCATTCAATCAATGGGGGTAGACAACAAGAAGGTTTCTGAGTTTTAAAGTTGCATATTAACATAAAGAATTAACTCACAAAATATTTTTCTTCAAAACTTTGCCTTTGTTTGAAGAAATAGATTTCAATCTTTTAAAATGTATTCACTGTAACAGCTTAATTATTAGGTAAAAAGCAACATATCGGAGGTGTCCCGGGTGATAGGAGACATATTTTCAATTTTAATTCTAGTTATAAAATTTTATTCGTTTTGTATAAAATGACAAGCTTTTCTGTTTTAAATTGCTAATTTTCTAACCAATCTTTTGGCTAATGTTGCGAAAACAATGATTTCTGGTGCATTTTAGTAGACAATCTTTGATGCTATTTCTCAAACAATTGTGCTAGTAAGACATCTAGATTTTGGTATCAGTATTCCTTATATCAACACACAACTTTCACTGTTTGAGAGAATTTGATATTTAAAAAAAGTGAAAAATCAACCTACCCTACTGTACAATGGCTAGTGCACATCCTTTCATAAAGGAAAATTGGTGGAGACCAGCAAAGACTAAAGTTCATTAAAATCCACACAATTTTTTTCTAAAAGAAAGTTAAAAATCCTTTTGGTATCAGTATTTATTATGCCAACATACAACTTTTGCTGTTTGAGAGAATTTGATATTTAAAAAAAGTGAAAAATCAACCTACCCTATTTTTACATGCACATGTGTTATTTGAGTTAAATAAAACCTTACTTGACTGAAAGGTATTCTGTTCAGTTTTGTTATTCACCACGCATACTTAATTAAAAAATATTTGTTTCACAGCCAAGAAAACCATAACTTTAAATTACACAATACACCAATTTGATGAGAAGAGACAGTAAAACAAAAAAAGATTTTTCTGAACAATAATTTTATAATGTGCCAAATAGGAAGAAACTGGTCAGTATATGAACAGACAGAACTAAGAGATAAATGAGTTTATACTTTGCTAAAGAGTTTGTTTTCTTTTTCTCTTTAAATATTAATGTTTGATAATAAACTTAGGAACAAACCAGCAAAACTTATATACTCTTGCCAAATAACATATTTGTCTATTTATTTCACTGTCCATTCAATTTTTAATGTAGGACTCCACACAAAACAATTTTCTCCAAGAGTTGTCCACTTTTCTTTCTTTTTAACATTCTGTCTTTTGGGTAGCAAACTCGACCCCATGGGGATATCTAAAATTACATCATTCTATCCTAAGATTTTTTGGAGGTGATAAAAGGGCAGGATTGTTTCATATTTAGTTTCCTCAATAGAAAGGATTATTTCATGTTTTATAATCTATATATATATATATATATATATATATATATATATATATATATATACAATTACATTGCTCTGTTCAATAATATTGAACATTGAACTCTCAACTTGAACCTGAACAACTCTAACATTCTGCTGTTGATAAAAAGGTCAAACTTAAAATCATCCTAATACCAACTTACCTGGTAATCCATCTACAGGTATATATATATATATATATATATATATATATATATATATATATATATATGTGTGTGTGCGTATTTACCCAACCCCTTTGCATGTGCAGAATATGACACAAGGTCAATTTTTTAAGTGGAGTTTAACATGTTTGAATGCAGAGTTCTCCTTTTCCTAGACTGGTTGGCATACCACGGTTAAATAGCCCAGTCGGCTCCATTACCCATACCTTAAAGGATGGTTGAATTCATACCTTTACCAGAAGTATGAGTGCTAATTGAAATGCAAACAGCCTCGTCCAGGATTTGAACTATTTGCTGTGTACATTTCTTACAATGTTGACCATTACACCATGAGCATCTTGATTTTCATAACTTATAGTATATATATGAGATGTAGTCAGATCATATATATATATATATATATATATGAGGAGCAAAAGATTGAGTAAATCCGGCAAAATGTTGTAATGAAGCTTTGTTACATATGGAGGTGAAATATAATTTGAACTTAGTTGTTTTGTGTTTTATCCGAATTTTCCTCTATTTTCAACAACATATATATATATATATATATATATATATATATATATACACAAAATATGCTAGAAGTAGTTGCTAAGTCTAGGCACACTGATGAGACGTGAAATGTCAAAACATGGTGTCTGTGGATGATATATATATATATATATATATATATATATATATATGCACACACCAAATATTTAATTGAATCCTTCTTATTTTCATGTGATGTACTACTTTATTTGCTCACCAGTATGTCACCTTGTACATTTAGAACTGTACCTTTTAGCCCATCTACCAACCTGCCTATCCCCACCTATAGACAACTTTTCCATTCATCATATACTGTGTTGATATTTAATAGTTTTTCAGTGTAGTTCAGTTTCTGCTAGAAAGTGACTTGATACAATGTTGTTTTCATTAGTATTCAACCCTGATACAACTTGTCAGTTGTGTCTGTCCATTATTATTGAATGAGTGTATGAAATCTGTATTGTTCTATCAAGAAAGGAACAACACATACACACTTGACATACACTCTCTGCTTTGGCACTTAACAAAGGAAGCAATATCAAGAAATACTTTTTGATTTACACAACTTATACATAACACCAATTGCAGGTTTAAACTTGAGTATAAGAAAGGTTTTCAATGCTTACTTTTTATAAAAGACATGCTCTTTTCTTTCTCTGAGAAGTTTGATGATATTAAGCTTTCTTAAAACTCACATAACCATTCCTTATCTATATATCAATACACTTGCTTTATAATCTTCTGACTGTTACCATCTTGCAACACCTAATAAAATGCATTGGAAATTATTTTTACTATAAAGATGCATTAGAAATTATTTTTACTATAAAAATGCATTAGAAATGATTTTTACTATAAAAATGCATTGGAAATGATTTTTACTATAAAAATGCATTGGAAATGATTTTTACTATAAAAATGCATTGGAAATGATTTTTACCATAAAAATGCATTGGAAATGATCTTTACTATAAAAATGCATTAGAAATAATTTTTACTATAAAAATGCATTGGAAATGATTTTTACTGTGAAAATGCATTGAAAATGATTTTTACCGTGAAAATGCATTGAAAATGATTTTTACCATAAGAATGCATTAGAAATGATTTTTACTATAAAAATGCATTGGACAATGATTTTTACCATAAGAATGCATTAGAAAAAGATGAATTACAATGATTTTTACTATAAAAATGCATTGAAGATGTATTGGAAATGATTCTTTATTTAAGGTTCACATTTTCCTTTTTGTTTAAATTTGACAAGTTGTTAAATCATCAACTCTGAATGAAAGTTGTTGATAAAATTAGTGGCTGGTTGGCATTAGAAATAAAAAAATAAAAATATGAACACCAGAAAGTGTAGATCTTTTATTCTGATTTTGATTAAATGAAAGATTTTTCTTGTTTTGATGCTATTTTCATTCCTGTTACCAACATATATTTCTCGTTATGAAGATTTCCAAGATTTCCGATTCTATTGAGTGACATCACGCAATAATGTTATTAAGAGATATCAAAAATGATCTTATAATAATAATAATATTTTTTATTTTTATTTCTTTAATTGGTTTTATTTAATTAATCTAATTTAGTTTGATTTTATTTCGTTATTTAATCTTACTAAATTTTTGATATTCTAATAATTCTGATATTCTAATTAATTTTTATTCATTTTTTAAATTATTTTTTTCTTTTATTTATCCTTTAATTAATTTTGTTTGAATCTGCAGATAATCACAATCTGTTTTTAATAAAAAGGATATCAATGACTTGACTTAGAAAACATCAAGTCTATTACAGGAAGTTGATATCTATTCACTTCCCCATGAATGTAATTACCAACTCCTCCGCATAAGCAGGATGTGACATAAGGTCAATTTTTAAGTGGAGTTTAGCATATCTGAATTAGTAGTTTTTCTTATACTAAACCACTTGTCATACCAAAGATAAACAGCCGGGTCTGTCCTACTATTTACCCATAGATGGAGGGAAAATAGTTGGATTCATACTTTTCTCAAGCGCTATATAAAATTCAACCAGCCTCATCCAGGATTTGAACTCATATCACCATGTGCATTTCCTAATAACGATAACCATTACACCATGCCCCTCCTTCCCCATCAAGACAGAATGAGACACAAGGCCAAGCTTATTTATGTGCTCAGCTCCTTTAACACTTCACTTTAAGTGTTTGCTTTGATATTACTCACCACGTGGGTTAGTCAAAAAGTAATGCCATTTTCTTTATTTCATGTAAATTTTTTTTTATAAAATTAAGGTCTACATTGAGACCCTAACGAGGCTCAGAGCAAGAATCCAACAAGTAAGACCCAACTTGCCAATTGATTTGGTTTGTTTTGTTTTACGGCATATCAACCTCAGTGGGTCATTTAATGCCGATAAAGTTTTGAAATAAATCAATTCTTAATGGATAATACAATTTTTTTATAAATACATTTTTCTATTTAACCCATAGATGGGACCCTAACAGGTACTACCACTCCGGGTCAGAGTGGACCAGGGAGCAATGGTGATGAATGGGGTGCTCCACATTCCCCAAACCTCCAAAACTGGAACCTCACCATCAGATAGAGTTTAACGTCATTCCCAGGACATGTAGACCCGCAGCCACCGCCTTCTAGCACCCATCTGATAAAAAGGGGTTGGGGCTTGCCATAAGGGCAATAGGGTTGGGAAAATCATATAGGTGCTAGGGCTTGACGTGACCAGCCAATTGATTGGAGGGGGCCTCTCTGACCGCCCGTCTAGCCCAAGATAGGGCCAAAGTGGAGTATTGCATGTCATGAACTGCTCATCCACCTGGGCTCTATCCTTAAGCATCATGGGCTGCCACCCACGGCCAACAGGTGGCCCCATTGGGGGAGTCTTACCCATCTGCAGAGGTGCAGTCAGTGCATTCTAATGCCCAACTGACAGGGCGGTTGCCAATTGACAATGTCCTCCTTCTGCATGATAATGCTTGACCACACACACAAGCATTAGGACAAGGGAGAAAATCGGCTCATTCGGTGGACAACTTTACTGCATCCTCTATACACACCATATTTAGTGCCTTCAGACTATAATCTATTCAACCCCATGACAGAGAGTTTGAGGCAAACATTATTCCAGTTACGAGGAAGTGAAATCTGTAGTGAAGAAGTGGCTCAAAGGACAGTCAACAGAATTTTACGGGGCAGGGATACATGTTCTCATTCAAAGGAGAAACATTACTATTGAGAGAAATAGAGATGTGATTCACAGAGGACCAGCTTCATTTTGATGTATGATACATGTTCCTGTGTTAGTAATTATACCTGTCCTAAACAAAATGGCATTACTTTTTGACTCACCTATGTGGAGAAGTAGAGATGTGATTCACAGAGGATCAGCTTCATTTTGATGTATGATAGATGTTCCTGTGTTAGTAATTACTTTTTGACTCACCCTTGTAGTTACTTTAAATATAGGAAATACATTTCCAAGATTATTTATATTTTAATAAATAGAAAAGGTTGACTGAATGATATAAAAAGCCATTCTCATCAATAAATTGTCAAAGAAATTAGAAAATAACATCGACCTTTTATAAAAGTCAACAACTTAATTTTTTGTTAATTTTTGATGATGGGGCGCCAGACGAGGAGCGAAGAGAACACGTCGTCGAATAGAAAAAAAGGTTAGTTACTGCAACCGTGACCTGAGATGCTCGATTAACTAGAGCCAAAGAGCGAAACGAGCCGGTGCTTGAGCAGTTAGCATTGAGCAAACGCAGCGGTTGCCGGTCCTTCGTGCTCGTTGCCCCGAAGAGAACGGGACGCACAGTCGAGCGGGAGCAGAAGAACGCACGAGGGCGACTGTGGTGCAGTCTCTTTTTTCCAAAGACACTTGTTGTCATATAGTATGTCTTGGGCAGGAATAACCTATGACAATAACCATTACACAACAAATGCCTCCATCATTGTTCAAATCAATATTATTGTGTAGATGAGAGAAGCTATTGAAAGACAAAGCCAAATGAAGATAGTTAGTTGAGTCTGTTCATATGCTTGATACATAAACACAATAATAATAAATAATACTCTTGTTTCTTAATCTTCTAAGCATTATCATCTTGCAGCACCCTTTGGTTAAAAATAAGAACGTCCAAATCATCCAAGATGAAATGCAAAAATGTACATTTTGTTTATCCACAAATTCTTACTTCTTATGAATATTATCACCTGAGCTAAATAATGGACCATTCCGTTTTTATATAATATATGTATATAACTTTCAAAGAAAGAAAAACTTAACAAAGCATCATTTGACTGGAATAAATTTATTTCGACCATTGCTCTGTATATAATCAATTCATTAGGTATTATACATTGAGCTCTCTTAGGGGTTTATAAAAATCCTTGTATGCAGTTTTCACATACAGTATGGGAGTACAGTGAGATTTTGATGATCCCAAATAGAATCATCCCTTACTTACCAGTCAATTGGATTATTTCACATTTACGCCTTTAAAAAAACTACTGTTATTTAGTGTCAACTTAGAGATACAAACAATGATAAAATCTTTAAACACCATTGATAATGGTTCATAGGAGAACTGAAAGTACATGGAATAATAATTCTTTTAGGTTTTTTATAAATTCTTTTTGAGATAGTAATATAAAAATATCATTAGAAAGATTTAAAACAAAAAAATTATAAAATAACTTGGATTCTGTTGTATTCAACAAAATCTTTTTTAGAATATATATATATGTATATATATAAGTTAAAAGAAAAGAAATGAATCCCATGGTATTAGTATAGATAAAAGGATATGAAAACAACACAATATGCTGTTAAAGTGAAAACATTTTATAACATATTCATAGCTAATATTGAACAATATTTTGATTTTATAAAAATCATCTTCAGAGCTTGTTGATACTCCGTACTATCAAGAGCGGAGACGAAAGTCATATGAATTCAAAACGAAAACCTTGATGTTGCAAAAAAGTTATATGAATTCAAAATGAAAACCTTGATGTTGCAAAAAGTCATGTGGTAGTTTCAAATATGAGCACTTCCGCCACATTTATCTCGGTCACCGAATCATGTATCTCTTATTGTAACAGTTTTTGAAAAAAGAAGACATATTCCAAGTTCGACACTAGACGAATTCTCTTATTCAAACAGGATGAGTATTAACCCGTTGACAGTAGGCCTGCAATGGACTTTTAGAAAAGAATTTTTATTTTTGTAATTAATTTTGTAATTTTTTATTTTTCTTATATATAAAGTAAAAAAGTATGAATGATTGTAAGGTTTTTATTTTTTGGATAATGTGAAATTTAAATTTGTTGGGAAGTATATATCGGAAAATGTCATGTGAAGGGGATTTTATGATTTCTGACTACAAGTGTCGCTAAAAAAGGGGATATATTAAAAAAGCCTTGTCTTTGGGGTATGGTTTGATGGGTGAGAATAACGCAAGATTCCATAATTCTACGTAGTGTTATATTGTGTATGTGGGTTAATATTTTGGCACCTTTAAAATCAAAGGTATGGTTATGGTCTAAAATATGTTTAGCTAGGGCGTTGTTTAGAAAACCTCGTTTAATATGATATCTGTGTTCCGATAGGCATTTAGATAAGGATCTGGAAGTTTCACCTACATATTTTTTGTTACAATTTAAGCAATCTATTGTGTAGAATCCAGCTTTGGAATGTGTGTGTTTATGATTATTTTTATTCTGTAAAATGTTTTTGACCGTTTTAGTGGAGTGAGTAACTGTTTTAATACCTATCTTTTTTAGGTTCTATTTATTTTATCAGTGATAGGGTTATTAGGAAGTATGATGTACCTATCAGAGTCGTTTTTATTGTTATGTTGTGTGTTATTGGGAGATGTAATGTTATTTTTTCTATTATGTATTTTCAATGCCTTTTTTTTAGCACGGTGTATGACGTTTAAAGGGTATTGTAATTTAAGAAAAGATTTTTCAATGATATTAAATTCTTCTTCTAAATATTTCTTATTGCATATCCTAAGTGCTCTAAGAAAGAAACCTATTATGATACCACTTTTTATCTTATTGTTATGGTGGGAATAAAAATGGATGTAGTCATTTTTGTTGGTATTCTTATGATAAACTTTAAATTCTAAAATGTTGTTATTGTTTATAATAAGTGTGTCTAAAAATGGTAGTGGTTTTGTTTGAGTTCATGAGCAAATTTAATGGAGGGTTCCACATCATTTAGTTTATCAATGATATTAGTTAAATCACAGTTTTTCGGGTAAATGAATAACGTGTCGTCAATGTAACAGAAAAAATTAGATTTATTAGGTAAAATATATTGAAAGGGACCAGATTCTAAGAATTCGAGGAATAAGCACACCAAAATGCCGCTCAGAGGTGACCCCATAGGCAACCCGAACTTCTGTTTATCTATACTCATATGTATCTATATTCGTATGTATATGTATATATATCTATACTCATATGTATATATAGGATGAATTAAACAAACAGACACATAAACATTTGTTAATACTGACTGGTTTTACCCTAAGGCCATCATCAGAATATATTTATTTCTAGACTATATTTCAAGATTAAATTTCATGATCTATAGACTGATGAATGCCAGAGGACTATCATTCATGTGTGAATGAATGAAGAGTGAACTTTATCTTAATGACTTAAACATTCAATTGAAAGGTGTTGAAAAATATTTTCAAATGTCGAAGTAATTTTGAAAATTTTTACCTAAGGATGTCACTAAGCAGAAAAATCAGTCTATAAAAAGTTGAACTTTTTAATATTTTGATATATATATATATATATATATATTATATATATATATATATTATATCTTATCATTGTCGTCAGTCTAGACATTCTTGAAAAAGGAGGCTGACACCCCTGAAATATTTATTTCAAACCCATGCTTCACACAAAATCAAAAAAAAAAATTATTATATATATATATATATATATTATATATTATATAATATAAGAGAGAGAGAGAGAGAGAGAGAGAGAGAGAGAGAAGAGAGAGAGAGAGAGAGAGAGAGAAATATAATTAATTATATATCATATACACTTTCTATATGTTTTGGTATAATTTCCAATCAAATACTTCTAAACTTCATGTTGTTTACAAATTACAGTGGTGGATGTTAATTTTATTATATTTAAAAATATATATATATATATTAATAATGGAGATTTGGTCTCAATTTGTCTTTAACCGAAACAATGTCACTGCTTTCATCACATTACCCAAAATCCTCAATACATAGAATAAAGAACAGCCTTGTATTATATACACTCAAAATTTGAGTCTGTCACCTTATTGTTTTTTTAAAACAATTTTTAATGAATACATTCTTGCTATTAAATATTTATATATAGTTTGAGTTATTTTAATGTATATTTAAAGATATCTAGCGTATAGAGTTTTACGAGAAAATTATTTACAAACAAGAAACAGACATTTTTTTCAGTATCAAGTGGTTAACAAAAAAGTTTACAAATAAATAAATACCAATGATTTTGTGTAAAATTTATGTGTAAAATATTCAAAATAATCATTTAATTAATAATCAATAGATGCACGCAATATTTTATTTGAGGGGAAAGAGGTTTTCATTTCAAATTGTTTTATTTTTTACTCCTTTAATAGATTTGATAAACCCAGGATGTTACAAGGGATGAATATTTATTCTTGGTGATGATGTCAACACTATAATGTTTTGGTCTTAATGACCTTCTTCAGGACGTGAGATGAGGTCTTGTGTTGGAGAGTTCAATCCTCTTTCTGTCAGTGACGAGTATCCTTGTTGGCGTTATAGCATCGGCATTATCATCAAGAATTCATCCCTTGTAACATCCTGTATTTGTCTACATTTCTTCACATATTGTCAGATTGATTTCCTCCTTTTACTCCCATATGTATGTATATATATATATATATGAGTAAGAAAAGGTGGAATGAAAACATCACACAATGCTGTTAAAGAAGAAAACAATTTATAATATAATCATAGCTGATACTGATCAATATTTCGATTTTACAAAAATCATCATCAGAGCTCATTCACTCCCGAAGTTGTTTGGGTCGAAGAGGAAAGTCAAAATGAGTTTACAAAACAAAAAAACCTTAATACTGCAAAAAACGAAAGACGTTACAATATTCACCAACGTGGGCATTTCGCGCCATATATATGTCGGGCATGTCTCATATATATCTTTATATGTATATAATAATATATATATATATATATATATATATATATATTTACCAACACCTCCACATGAGTAGGATGTGACACAAGGTCAATTTCTTAAGTAGAGTTTAAAAGGTTTGACTTCAGAGTTTTCTTTCTCATAAACTTATGGTTAAAGAGCCCAGTCTGCTCAACTATTTAACCATACTTGGAGGGAGAATAGTTGGATTTCTATCTTTCCTAAGGGTATTAGCGCTATGGAGAATGCAAACAGCCTTGTTCAGAATTTGAACTCTGGTTAACAAGTCCATTTCCTATAATGATACCCATTACACCACTATATACTTTACTGTTAATGTTCTTTTTTTCTTTCATAAAAATAGACACTTACCTTTCCAGCTTTGAGATCGTAACCAAGAACCCAATCCTCTTGAGTTGGATGCATAAGGATTCTGCTAGGCACAAAATTGATGGGAACTTGTATCATTTGTTCAGCCTCATTGTATGTCAAAAATAACTGCTTGTTTTTCACATCAGTAAAGATCAACTGAAAAAGAAACAGAATAGAAATTCATTTTAGAAATGTATTCCAAACAGGAAAATATTCATAAATATCTACCGATACATAAAATACACATTCATTTAATATATATATATATAACATCAACAAGTTTTAAGATTACTAATAACATTTCATTCTTTGCAATACAAATTATACCCTTCCACCAAAACTTTCAAAAATTTTTAACTGTCTCTAACGGCCTCTGCATTCCTAACGATTTAAAAAATATCCTTTTTTTTTTTCGAACATTTAAAATTCTATTCTTGTCTCCAACTCAAAAAATAAAAAAATCACTCTGATGAAGGTCGTCAAAATCTCTCTGTGTATGGAACATTTTATACATTTTTCCTATTATTATTATTATCATCATTTCAACTCCATCTGATTATTTTAATAATAATAATAACGTAAATCCGTATACATTTTGATAAACAGACCGAAACACATGTGTAAGTGATATCGATTAAAAGTGATATCGATAAAATTCATTTTTATCCATCTACATTTCTTTTCTTTACTCATTTTTTCCTCATATATATATATATATATGTATGTATAATTTTGTAAATAGAGGAATTATATTATATATATTAATTAAATTACCATGACCAAACAACTCGACAAACACTGTGTGCGACATGAGGAACACTGGACAGCTGTTTCAACCTTATTAGGTCTCATCAGCAGAGTATACCACAATCTCTTCCACTAACCAGTGGCACGAGAAGACAGAGCTTGAAACTTTACCCCTGAACCACTGGCCTACACCACACATAGAGATCACTGAATAATCTAGTTGATGGTAATCTTGCAGCCACACAACCTGTATTGTCTTGTAGCCCATCGCAGGCATTACAGAGGACAAGGCCACCACAGGGCAATGTCTTCTCAAGTCAGTGGTCCATATCCATGAGACTCAACATCATGGGCATATGATATAGATAATTTTGTTAATAGAGGAATTATATATATTAATCAAATCATCATGACCAAACAGCTATATATATATATATATATATATATATATGTGTGTGTGTGTGTGTGTGTATGTGTATGTAGAATTAAACAAAAGAAACATCTCCTGTTTAACAATTTTATTAACAATCTTTTTCTAGCCAACGTTTTTATGTTTGGATGGGATCGTGGATTAGTCCACCAAAGTACTTGGGATAAAAACTTTGGTGGACTAATCCACAGATTCCATCCAAATGTAAAAAGGTTGACCACAAAGCTCGAAAAGATTGTTAATAAAATTGTTAAACAGGAGACAAGCCTTTTGTTTAATTCTACATGTATAAATGAAAGAATGCTGCCCAAATACACACACACACACACACATATATATATATGATGTATACCCTCACTCCAAAAAACCCTTTCAAATTAATAAAACCAAAATTCTTTACAAATTCATTTGCCCATTGAGAAACTGTGTTTCCGGCTAAAACAAAATCATAATAAATACGTTGGGCATTTTTATATCCTGAACATTCACTTCTCATCTTTCAGATCAGAGTGCCATAAAAAACAACACCTTAACAAACACAGAATACTACCTTATAAGAAAACTCGTTTATAATTTTTTTTAATAGGTAATTTCAATAAATAAATGGAAGCAAACATCTCCAACCTCCAAAAAAACTTTTCTTAAATTATACTAGACAAGTATAAAATGAAAATGGTAAAAGACAATATTTTCCTTTTCAAAATACAAACCAAAAACATTAGAAACTTGACAAAAATACACTGCAAAAATGTTTCACAATATTAGAAGTACATTTTGTTGGATTTTGTGTAAAGTATTCAACTCTGTTATAATATGAATGTCAAACTAAAACTAGAGTTTGGTAGGTGGCTTATATGGAGCTTTGGATTGTTCCATTATGAACTCAGGCAAGTTCACTTCCTGAGTTCTGATTGGCTGTTGGATTTCAGAGTGAGTAAGAACATGGATAAGTACCCACTCTTCAGCCATCACTTTGCATTATGCCAGCAGCATGCAAGGACTGTATTTAAGTTACAGCTTGCCTGTTGTTCTCGTCTACTAACTTGACGGTAGTTAGAACCCCACTGCGACGGTGAGTATCATATTGTTTCTATATCTGGAGGATAACTCCTACACATTTGATAAAAACTAGAAAATGCACCCTCAACATTAACTCTTTTTGAACACAACCAAAACATTCAAGTCATGTTTGGTAATTAAAATTCCATTATACAAGGGTGTCAAAAAGTAATGCCATTTTCTTTATTTCATGTGAATTTTTTTTTTATAAAACTAAGGCCTACATTAAGATCCTAATGAGGCCCAGTGCAAGAATCCGATGAGTAAGATCCGACTTGCAAATCGACAATGTCATCCTTCTGAATAACAATGCTTGACCACACACAAACATCAGGAAAAGGGAGACAATAACCTCATTCAGGTGGACAACTTTATCACATCCTTCATATTCAGTAGATTCATTTATAATCTCTTCAGCCCCATGAAAGAGAGTTTGAGAGGTAAACATTATTCTTGTGATGAGATACCTGTGCCACTCATATATATATATATATACATACATACATACATATATATATATATATATATATATATATATATATACACACATATGTGTTGGTAATATAACTGTCCTAAACAAAATGGCATTATTTTTGACTAACCCTTATTATATATATATATTATATATAATATATATATATATATTAATATATAATATATATACAAGGGTGAATAAAAAAGTAATGCCATTTTGTTTACTAAAGATTTCACTTACTCAGCCCCATGAAAGAGGGTTTGAAAGGCAAACATTAATTCCAGTGACAAGGAAGTGAAATCTGTAGTGAAGAAGTGGCTCAATCAGAATTTTATCGGACATGGATACATACTCTTATTCAAAGATGAAACATTGCTATTTTGAGAAATGGTGACTATGTGGAGAGGTAGGATGTGATCCACAGAGGACCAGCTTCATTTTGATGTATGATACATGTTCTTGTGTTGGTAATTATACCTGTCCTAAACAAAATGGCATTACTTTTTGTTTACTTTGTATATACATATGTAAATATAAGTACACACTTATATATATATATTTGTCTCTCTGAGTTCTGATATTTTGAAAAAAGAAAGAAAGCAGAAAATAAGTTGGTAAGAAAAGATAAAGGGAAAGAAATTACATGAAGTGGAACAGAGAAGGAAGAAGAGTGAAGTCTAGAGAGAGAGAGAGAGAGAGAGAGAGAGAGAGAGAGAGAGAGAGAGAGAGAGAGAGATTATATGCCAGTCCATATATATGCTAGTATCTTTAGGGATTTCCACAGGGATAAAATGTGCAATATTGGTGGATCTCTAATCTTACTTGAAAAAAAAATGTAAGATAGGAATACTGTTTGAGGCAGTGTTTCCTAATTAGTACTCAAATCATTCACAAGATCAAAAAACAAAAAAAGTAATGGAAAACTCTGATACTTTTGAAGATTTTTTTTCAATGAAGACTTTTCATAAAAAGGCGACTGTTCGAAAATGCATCTTATTTATTTAGATTTGTCATCTGTTCTACAAGAAGATGAAAACAGATGAAAATAGATGCAAACAGATGCAAACAAATGAAGATGTAAATAAACTTGTCAAAACCATCAGGCAATAATAACACTAGAAAAGGAGTCATGTCTATCAGACAATTTTGAAATAAATAAGGTGAAAGTATCTATTTACCAATTATTTGCTACTATGTTCACTTTTGGACTAATACTCTTGGGAAAGGTATGAACCAACTCATTTCCTCTGCTATAGATTAAATAGTACCACTACTGTTCTTCTACAAGGATGGATTTAGCATTAAATAATCCATGAAGATTTTATATGTCATTAAACAAAGAAACCAAACCAACCCAAACGATGAATTTAGAGATTATCATCAAAATGTAATGCTGATAGCGTGGATTCCCAGGACTTTCTCTCAGCACCAATCCATATCGTTCATCACTCATGTCAAGTCCCCCTAACGACATCCTTACAGAGCTGATCAATTTAAGTCTTTGCTTTTATATTAATTGATGTAGAATCAACATCATACCCACCTTTCTGTGAATATGATGTTGGTTCCAAGCAAAACAGGACTCCAATTTCGCTTGGAACCAAAGTGTTTCTGTATCATGTTTATCAACTTTTTATATTGTAGACTGAAGCATCCATCCTGGGCCAGTATACAAATTCATTAGCACATGCTTTCTCTGCCGACCATACCCTGGTGTGCAAAGTGTAGGCAGTGATGAACTCAGCCTTCCTATGAAGGTAAGTATGATGTTGATTCTACAGTTTAGAATGAAAATACACTGATGCCATAATTTTCGGTGAGATGCTATTATAAAAAGAAACCATTTTATGGTCTGTGGTGGATTTCAAGTGATGGAAGGGTTAAAGGTTGTAATTAAAATTCTTAACCTTTTTTTTTTTGCTTGCTTTTAACTTCAAAGAAAATTTAAAGATAACCACAACCCAAATTAAGAATCATGAAACTTGTGTTATATCTGTGAAACTTGTTCGTTTTTTTTTTAATGTTTTCTTCTTTGTGTGAAAATGCAGATAAAAAGTTTTTAAAAAAAGAATAAATAAAGGCGACATCTTTTCTTTTAGTTTGACACATGCATTTTCTGCATCATAATTATAAAGTAAAAAAAAAACAAAACAAAAAAAAAAAACAACAAAAAAAAACAAACAAAAAAAAATAACAAAAAAAAACAACAACAAAAAAACAAACAAAAAAACAAGAATTAGTATTTTTACCAGAACTTTTCACTTTTAAAAAAAAATATTTGGTTCTCCTTCCAAGTCAGGCATGACACACATTCCATTAAACTGTTAACCTGTTTTTGTTTTTTGTTTTTGTTCTAAGAGGAGCCATTTTTCCTGTCCTCAAAAAATATTAAAGCTGAGAAATGCAAGCTAAACATGGATTCCTGTGATACACAAAACATTTGATAGAAAATAGCATCAGAATAAGAAAGGGAATAAATTGATGTTATTATTATTATAGGGACAGACAAATTCGTACAGTAAGGCCACAAATGAACTTGATAAAAGAAAGAAATTGTTACTCTGTACATAAACTAATGAATAAATAAAAGGCAAGGAGGAAAATTATTCAAAATGTATATTTTGGCCACTTACAATTTCTTTATTGGAAAAGAAATTGTTGTAATCAAAAATGGAGTTTAAGAAAATTGGTCATATTCTCTTGGCTATTTTTCTACATTTAGTGACTTGTAGCAAAGTTGTACTTGGAACTGTTTTAACTTTTGGATATATTGGTTGATATTCTTGGCTGAACACTATTTTACTAGATTCATATTCACCAACCTCTCCGGATGAGTAGGACGTGACACAAGGTCAATTTCTTAAGCAGAGTCTAAAGGTTAGATAACCCAAACTTCCCTAATATTTACTTATAGCTGGAGGGAGAATAGTCAGATTCATACCTTTCCAAAGGGTATGAGCACTACTAGCAAAAGTATGTGCCCCCTGTTTTAACTCTTAGATATATTGGTTATTATTCTGGATACATATTTACAAGCCTCTCCCCACAAGTAGGATGTGATGCAAGGTCAATTTCTTAAGTGGAGTCTAACAGGTTTGAATTCAGAGTTTTCCTTTTCATAGCCTAATCAAGATTAAAGAGCCAAGTCTGCTCTACTATTTACCGATAACTGGAGGGAGAAAAGTTGGATTCATACCTTACCAAAGGGTATTGGCACTATGTGAAATGCAAACAGCTTTGTCCAGGATTTGAACTCGTCTCATGTATCCATTTCATATGACAGTAACCATTACACCACGTGCCTATTTTACTATATATTACTATATTTTTTCCCCTTTTGAAACACTGTCTTTCTCTCTCTCATTCTATTTCTCTCTCCCATTCTCTCATTCTATTTCTCTCTCTTGCTCTCTCTCTCTCTCTCTCCCATGCTATCTCCCTCTCTCATTCTCTCATTCTATTTCTCTCTCTCATGCTATCTCTCTCTCTCATTCTATTTCTCTCTCATTCTCTCTCTCTTTCTCGTGCTATTTCTCTCTCATTCTCTCTCTCATTCTCTCTCTCTCTCATTCTATTTCTCTCTCATTCTCTCTCTCTCTCTCTCTCTCTCTCACTCTTTCTCTCTCTCCGTTTATTTCCCTCTCACTTAAATTCACACTCCTATCCTAACAACAAATATCCCCTATTTTCTATCTTTTTTCATTTTTAGTCTTATCACTTCCTGTTCTTCAATAGTGGCAATCATGGTGCAATGGTTATGGTCGTAGGAAATGGACATAGTGAGCTGAGTTCAAATCCTGGATGAGGCTGTTTTTCATTACATGTACTAATACAATTAGGAAAGGTATGGATCCAACCATTCTCTCTCCAAGTTCAAACTCTAGTCGTGCTATTTCATTGATCCTTGAGAAAGGTATGAACTCCCTCACCTCCCAGTTATGGGTTGAATAGTATTGATGTCAGTTAGTCTACTGTTGGTTTTAATAACAGCAGCTTACTAAGTCCCACTCCAGCAGTGTCCAAGACAGTTGGTATTAATAGGAATCAAGAATGATCCATCCATGAATCTGGGTGATTTGGGTGATTCCATTCCTTGAGTTCTGATTGGCTGCTTGACTGCTTGATTTGAATGACATTGTGGAGTCTTATGTATACTTTGTCATTTTGCAGTGGACTTTGTGGCATTCGGGTTTGTATTTCAGTTACAACCGTTTGTTGCCTTGTCTTCCCAGTTCGACGGTAATTGGAACTTTAATCATTCTTCAAATAGTACCACTACTGTTCTTCTCCAAGGATGACTTTGGCATTAAATAACCCATGAAAGTTGATATGCCATTAAAGAAAGAAACCAATCTAAAGTAATGCCTCCTATTTATTTCCACTGAAACTAAAACAAGTGTAGAGAACACAATAATAATATTGGATACAGTTTTTTTTTTCAGCTACAAAATAATATTTCCCACATAATTTCCAGTTATACTTAATTTTCATATTACTCATCAATCATAATTGTTGAAGTGAGTTAGTGTACTGTTGATTTGAGCAACAAGCTAAGCACAACTGAACCAGTGCCAAGACAACTGGTACTTATGGGAATCCAGAATAGTCCACTCATGCATTTGGGTGATTCCATTCCTAGAGTCCTGATTGGCTGCTGGGTTTCTATGATGTTAGGAGGCTTCATAAATAAGCTGGTATTTTGCAGTAATATTTGCAGCAAAACAGATTCGTATTAAGTTATGGCTACTTGCTGCATTGTCTTACCAATTCGATGGTAATTGGAACTAGTATGATTATTCTACAATAATAATAATACACTTAACTCAAATATATTTATCCAACCCCTCCGCCAGAGGTAGTATGTGACACAATGTTAATTTTTAAGTGGAGTAAAACTGGTTTGAATTTAAAGTTTTTCCTTCAAGATTGGTTGCCTAACAAAGGCTAAAGAACTCAATTTCAAAGAGAGTAGCATGAAGTGAAACACAAACAACCTCATCCAGGATTTGAACTCCACCAAAAGCAGGATGTTAGTCAATTTTTAAGTGGGGTAAAACTGGTTTGAATTAAGTTTTCCTTCTCCTGGATTGGTTGTCTAACCAAGGTTAAAAAACCCTGTCTGCCCTACTATTTTACCAATAGTTGGGTTGTAGAGATGGATTCATGTCTTTCTCAAGAAGATTAACATGAAGTGAAACACAAACAACCTCATCCAGGATTTGAACTCAGTTTACCAAAAACTGTTATGCTGAGCATGTTTTACAACTTCACACTATTGTCGTCTGAAAGTATTAGCTGAGAGTTGTAGCAGTATTCTTTACAAGAGATTCCCCACAGAAAATGCAAGTTTTATAAATAAATATATGTTACCTACGCTCACCCCCCCCATATAGAATTGGAAGTGTGTAGTGTAATAGTTAAAGTCATGGGAAATGGACTCGACACCCTGAGTTCAAATCCTGGTTGTGGTAATTGCATTTCACCTAGAGCTAATACCCTTGGGAAAGGTATGAATCCTACTCTCCCTCCAACTATGGATAAATAGTAGGACAGACTGGATTCTTTAACCTTGGTTAGGCAACTGGTCAAGAAGGAAAACTCTGGATTCAAACCTGTTGAACTCCGCTTCAAAAATTGACCTTGTGTCACATCCTGCTTGTGTGGAGGGGGTTGGTAAATATATATATATATATATATATATATATATATACCCAGAAAAACATGCTTGTACCTATGTAAGTAAAGTAAAGTCGTCAGGGCGAAATTAAGTCGGTATCGGCCAATCAGTGAGGGTGTCTATCCCCTTTTCACTAGCGCTAGATCAAGGAGATTGTTTTTGCATCTGAGGTGGAGCGCCACACCTACCATCAGCTCCTTACTTTACCTGACAGATCCCTGTGCTACTCATACGCTGAGTTGGCGAGGGCCGGTATCGAACTAGGAACCTTGTGGTTTCTAGCCGAACGCTCTACCAACTGAGCTGACCCGGCCCTTTATGCCTAAATATGTGCTCCTATGAATAGAAAATATCATAGTGTACACCACATCTAAAGGATCTGCTGAATAACTTAATGATAATAAACTGACTAATTTATATATTATCTATTTATTCTTTGGTCACATAGTATATGCAAGAATCGGTTATAGAAGTTAATAATAAGTATGTCAAAGCGAATTCTTGATGTAATTACTCGAAGAGAAGATTCTGAATATTAAATTTTCGTTGTGACTTATTTCTTCTGTATTTTCGATTTTTATTTTCATTGTCTTTTTCTTTATGACCAACGAAAAAAAACACTTTTTCAGTGTATGTTTAGATTAATCAATTAAAATGTTGGCTGGACATCTTGCTAGAATGGAAGACAGCAGAGCAGACTCCCAATGGAGAACTGCAATGTGAGAAACGTCCAAGAGAAACGTTTTGGGGATGTCATCAAAAACAACCTTAAAGCTCTCGATATAAATCTACATGAGTGGGAGAGAATTGCTACAATTGTGTGACCTGGAGGAGACTTGTTCATGGTTGCTGTAAGGGGTTTGAGGTAAGCTACATTACTAAAATATAACCTACATTTCTATAGGAATACAATTGTAGTAAAATTGATTTTAAATTAATTTCAAAAGAAAAAATAATATATAAAGGGCAGTTGTGTGTATGTATGGGTGTATGTCTGGATGAAACTACAAAAATAAAGCAATTAATGACAAATTAAATATATATACACATCAAATATCATCGGTTCTTGCTTTTTGTGCAAAAATTATGAAGATTTGATTTATATTCAAAGATATCTAAAAATTAAAATATACATAGAAATAGCATTGGAATTCTCCTGAAAAATGTCCAGCATTTGTAAATCTTAAAAGTAAACAAATCAAGGTTTCCCCCCTCTAATGAGCTGATGCTGGGTAGCTGCTTCTAGTCATTTTATAAGGGTAAAGTATGGAAGCATGTAGTGTAATGGTAAAAGTCATGGGAAATGGACTCGTCGCTCTGAGTTCAATTCCTGGATGTGATAATTGCATTTTACTTAGCACTAATACCCTTGGGAAAAGTATGAATCCTACTCACCCTCCAGCTATGGATAAATAGTTGGGCAGACTGGGCTCTTTAAACTTGGTTAGACAACCGGTCTAGGAGAAGGAAAACTCTGAATTCAAACCTGTTGAACTCCGCTTAAGAAATTGACCTTGTGTCATATCCTGCTCGTGCGGACGGGTTGGTTATATATATATATATATATATATAAGGGTAAAGTTAAATCAACTTAACACAATTGTAGTGTGAAAGTATAAGCTGAGAGTTGTAGTAGTATTCTATACAAGTACACCACAGAAAATGCAAGTTTTGAAACAAATCTCTACTATGATACAGTGCAGAAGATTACATTTCTTCAGGTGAAGATCAAACATTGATTAGCTTTAAGCTAAGCATCTAATTCTCCAAAAAGGTTATGAACACTGAAAATCTTTGGTTGTAGCATATTGATATCAATTGAAACTATCTTGATCTTTGAAGGTTATCAAAATTATCTTTGTTTGCTTTTATTTTACTTATAAAATTCTGGCTGGTTTAGCTCAGTCAGTAGAGCATTGGCCTCAGAATTGTAAGGTCCCTGGTTCGATACCAACCCCTGTCAACTCATTGCATGAATAGCACATATTAGGTAATCTGATCTTTGTGGTAAAGTGGGGAGCTGATGGTAGGCGTGGTGTTCCACCTCAGATGCAAAACAATCCCTGGTCTAGCATTGGCCTAGGAATCGCAAGGTCCCTGCTTTGATACCAGACCCCGCCAACTCAGTGCAAGAGTAGCACATATTGGGTAATCTGATCTGAATGTTAAAGTAGGGAGCTGATGGTAGGTGTGGCACTCCACCTCAGATTAAAAAATAATTTCCCTGATCTAGCATTAGCAAAAAGGGGCTAGACTACCTCACTGTCTCGTTGATACCAACAATAGGCCACACAGTCTAGTTTACTTTTACTTTTTATAAAAAAACAAAACTTTTTATAAAAAGTGTAGTGAGAGGGGAAGACCTACCTCGTGCAACACGGTGTGACAGAGAGAGTGGCGGGCATGAAGACTTGCCGTATTCTCGAAGGAAGTGGGCTAGGCTTTGCCTGGCATGCAGGACTGACCTAGAGTCGAACCCGCGTCCTTCAGAATGTGAGCGCTGTGGACGAGCAGTGAAATAAGAAATAGCAGAGTGGCCCAGATGTAGGTGGTCGCGCCATAAGGATTGATGCGTACTTGCAGTGCTGACGAGTGTCGCACATGCTGCACGGACAATTCTGAGTGAGGAGCCCAGATGGGTGAGATTGAGGTATATTTAAAGGACTTACCCTCACAGACAAGGGAGAGAACAACTGCAGTAGTATTTTGTTGTCGAGACGAGCGGGACAAAGAAATAATTTTGGATATTGGAGCGTGATACAGTTGGGAGTGTTTAGACTGTCGATTGGAATCTTGTGTCAGACTTGACTGTGACCCCCCCCCCCACACACACACACAATAGGCCACACTGTCTAGTTTACTTTTACTTTTTATAAAAAAACAAAACTTTTATAAAAAGTTCTTTGGGATGAATTTATTTATAGGTAATATAAGGAGATAGGGGTTGGTTTAGCTCAATTGGTAGAGCACCAGACTAGGAATTGCAGGTTTCCTGGTTTGATACCAGTCTCTGCCAACTCAGCATATGAGTAGCACATATTGGGGAATCTGATCTGTGTGCTAAAGTGGGGAGCTGATGGTAGGTCTGGCGCTCCACCTCAGGTGCAAAAACAATCTCCCTAGTCTAGTGCTAGCAAAAAGGAGATATACTCTCTTGCTGTTTGGTTGAAACCAACAATACGCCACTCCACCGCTGGCAACTTCAGTTATACAGAAAGAACAAAGGCCAAATTGAAGAATTTGGTCCAAGGGTGATCAAAAAGTAATCCCATTTTGTTTAGGACAGGTATAATTACCAACACAGGAACATGTATCATACATTAAAATGAAGCTGGTCTTCTGTGGATGACATCTCTACTTCTCCACATCGTCACCATTTCTCTCAATAGCAATGTTCCACCATTCAAATGAGAGCAATTCTGTTGACTGTTCTTTGAGCCATTTCTTCACTACAAATTTCACTTCCTCATCACTGAAATAATGTTTGCCTCTCTTCAGCCCCATGAAAGAGGGTTTGAGAGGCAAACATTATTCCAGTGACAAGGAATTTAAGTGTTAAATAGGTAAATGAAAGGCTATGTGTCCAGAAAGATTGGAAACTAACAGTATTATTGGCATCTACTTATTGGCTTTCTGGGTGAACTTTAAAGTATTTATAGACAAAGTGTGTTATGGAATAATGGTTGATTTCTTCCCCAAGAATATCTGATTTTGGTTTTGCTTTTAGGGCAATTCCACAGAGAGAGTTCTTGGTTGGACACTTATTGGCTTTAGGCATCTCTTATCATTGACCTTAGTGCAAAGTTCAGATTAGGATGTTTTTCAGAATTTCAAATTTACAGCTCCATGGACAATGTTTATTAATTCTACCCACTCAAAGATTTTGTATTGTTGATGATTGAATTCTTTGTTGATAACAATATAAATAATATTCCTTTGTTTCTCTCCATAATTTAACAAACAACATCAGAGTAAGTGAATTTGAACTCAACTTGCACAATTACATTCACTGTCGGCTAATACCCCTGGGAAAGGTATGAACCCTCTCATCTTTCCAGCTATGGGTTAAATAGTACCACTACTGTTCTTCTACAAGGGTGACTTTGATATTAATTAACCAATGGAGGTTAATATGCCATTAAGCAAAAAAACACAAAAACAAACAACAAAACAAACAACAATATCTCTTTAAACACAACTAAGAATTTACTGAAAAGAATTGATTCTAAAACGGACAATTATTATATATATATATATATATATATATATATATATATATATATATGTGTGTGTGTGTGTGTTGTGTGTGTTGTGTGTGTGTATTGGTCATATACACTGGTCTCTTTGCATAATAACATAAAATTCAGATATTTTGGTAACATGAGGTATTACTTGAGTAAAAAGAAAAAAAAAGAAGTGAGAAAAAAAGTTGGTAAGGAAAGAGAAATTGTAAGAGAGAGAAATTAAATGAAGGAAGAAGAATGATGTATAGAAATTTATAGTGAGAAAGATATATATTATATATATATATATATATATATATATATAAGGGTTTTATAGTTTGCTTGAAGCATTGTATGTATGTGTTTAATAAAATAAAATAGAAATTAGAAGGCTATTGACAATGCAATGGAAAAATGATAGGTGATGAAATTGATGTTTATTTACCTGTTTCATAAATTTTCGGGATAAAATCCCATCTTTAGATGTGACTCCGAAACTTCTGATGGGATTTTATCTCCAAAATTTATGAAATAGGTAAATAAACATCAATTTCATCACCTATCATTTTTCCATTGCATTGTCAATTTCTATTTTACTTTCTTAAATATATATATATGTAGTTGCAGAAATTTTTTTCTCTCTCTAATATGGTTTCGGTGTTCAAGGTACACCTACAGAGGAACTCAAAAAATGTTAGTTAGCTACATTTTATTTATACTTGTTAGCATGGGAATTAGTCTGATAAATATATATAAAATGTAGCTACCTAAAATGTTTTTGGTTCTCCTGAAGAAGGTGTCCCTTGTTTCAAGTATCCCTATCTAATATTAATAATCTTGTCCATTATATCAAGAATTTGAAGGATTAAAATATATTCAAGTTACAAATAGAAACAAAAAGATAAGAACTTTCAATACCCCCCACTCCCACAATAGTTGGATATAAACTGACCAAGAAGTCACAGATTGTATTTGGATACTTGAGTAAGAAGCTACACATTTCCAAAGCCAAAATTGCCAGTTGAACAAAAGAACAGAACCAGTTTTCAAATACTCATATGAAAATAAGTAATATATAGATGTTCAAATAAGGAAAAGTAAACTAGGCTATTGTAATTAAATTATTTTGAAAAATTACCGACATTTTTCTGAAGTTTTGCCATTACCTTGAAACATTTCAGGTGTAAGGGCTGTGATGCTATTTCATCAAACTGTGTTAAAAAAATATTTTTAGCAGTTTTAGTAGGTGTAATTCTCCCTGTAGTTCTTGTCTCGTAATCTTATTCTTTTAAAATTTAATCTTTGCATTTCTAACATTAACCCTTCACCTCTGAACCCACCACTATGATGTTATACAAAATCCACAAAAAATCTGTTCTTTTCCTTCTCTCTCTCTCTCTCTCTTATATATATATATATATATATATATATATATATATATATTATATATAATATATATATAAATATATATATATATATATTATTGATTTTATTTATTTATTTATTCATTTATATTTGAACACGAATGTTTATATTTGTTTTAAATTGTCTGTGTATTGGTTGTTTGTTTTGTTTTACAGCATATCAATGCTTTTCAGGTCATTTAAAGCTGAATCAAGTCATTTTGATAAACAAAAAGACTCAGGCTGGCTGGTTGTTTTGTTTTATGGCATATCAATCTTTTTAATTATCCTTTGCAAATAATTACCTCTTCAAGTAACTATTCCAAATACAAATAATTTGTATACAGTTATATTGTTTCAAGCATCCCTATCTAATATCAATAATATAATGATAATAATTTTCAAACAAATCCATTTAATCCATAGATGGATCCCTAACAGGTACAATCACTCTTGGTCAGATGGGACCGAGGACTAATGACAATGAAGGGGTACTCCACGCTCCAATGAGCTTTAGAACTGGAATCTCACTATCAGATGAAGTTTATTCATCTACAATAAACAAAATATTATCGAGTTACATTTGTGGCTACTCTTTTAGTCAGATTAATAGTAATTGTATATTTTTCGTCCTGTCATGGTCATCAAGTCTGGTTTATGCTTCCCCTCCCACTTTCCTCCCCTTACCCTAAAATAAGGTACCCTGTGACCTGGTCATTCCCACTGGTAAAAAGGTGTGATTTTGTGACTTACTCGAATTCTTTTCGTTTAATTCACAGTTTTCACGGCATGCGCCATATGAAAAATAAAGAATATATTTGAATTACGGTGTGGCCTGTACGTCCTTTGAGTGCACGGTGCAGCACAACCTCTTTGAAAATTAATTCGGGAAGGCCAAACTGCTTGTTAGCAATATTGTGGGACCTGACATTCACAACATTCATTATTTATATTTTATTTCATAACCATGTGTAATTAGATTCAGCTGGTTTTCACTTATAACTGGGGCTGGTGGTGTAATGGTTATTGTCCTGGGAAATGGACAAGGCTAGAGGAGTTCAAATCCTGGATGATTCTGGGTGCATTTCACAAAATGCTAATACCCTTAGAAAAGGTATGAATCCAACTATTCTCCCACTAGATATGGATAAATAGTAGGAAGACTTGCTTAGGTAACCTGTCAAAGAGAAGGAAAACTCAGAATTCAAACCTGTTAAAATCTGCTTAAGAAACTGACCTTTTGTCACATCCTGCTTATGGAGGGGTTGGTAAATAGATTTAACTGGGACTGGTAGGATTAGATCAAGGGAAAAGTAAGAGATTGTTTGAAAGAAGTAATTGTCTTATTTGGTTGGCTGGTTGGGTTTTACGGCATGTCAACACTTGTTGGGTCATTTTATGCCAAAGATGCTTTTGTTTTATTCATTCTTGATGGGTACTCAGTTTTAAACACATTTTTCTATTCAATCCATAGTTGGGACCCCAACAGGTACTACCACTCCGGGTCAGAGTGGATCTGGGAGCAATGGTGATAAAAGGGTGTTTCACATTCTCCAGACCTCCAGAACTGGAACCTCACCATCAGATAGAGTTTAACATCATTCCCAGGACATTAAGACCCTCAGCCACTGCCTTTTAATATATATATGATAAAAAGGGGTTGCTATAAGGACAATAGGGTTGGGTCGTGCTAGGGCTTGACATGTCCAGACGATTGATTGGAAGGGAATATCGAATTGCCCGTCTAGCCTAAGTAAGGGCCATAGTAGAGTTTTGCATATCATGGACTGCTTAGCCACCAGGATTCCGTCCGTAAGCATCAAGGGTTGCCACCCACAGTTAACAGGTGGCCTCATATGGGGAGATTGTAACCCTGTTTGTGTTTCTAAAGGCTAAGTTTACAAGGCTGTGTCTTATTTGGAATGGTAAATTTAGCAATACCATTTCTGGTGGCAACTTGTTTAAACACATCTATAACCCACCTTTGGGACGGTGGTACAGTGGCTTTGGCATGATCCTAGGAAGCCTTCCTCCCAGGCAACACCTGCCCCCTTGAATTAAAGGGGTTGGGATTATTGCTCAGTGCCTGAGGCGCCGCCTTGAAGGGGAATGCCAACATGATCTATGCATTTTTGGCTCCTGTCATCCCATGAGCTTCAGTTCGTGGGTGATCCCATATTAAACAACCTTGTGTTATACCCGCATATGTGGAATGCGAGGTAAATAATCTATTTAAACCAGTAACTGATCATTGCCTGGTCTGCTCTATTTTATTAAGCCATTCCTCTGCAGTAATTTACCCTACACCACATTGATATATTGGTATCAGTTTTTGGAACTTTGAGTTTTCCTACTCCTAGATGGGTTGCCCTAACAAGGCTAGTGATACCAGTCTGCCCTACTATTTACATACAGATAGTGGAGGAAGAGATGTACACATTTTCCCAAAGGGTATTAGCACAAATTGAAATAGAAACACCCTCATCCAAAATTTGAAATTGGCTTGCCAAATCCATTTTCTACAATAATGACCATTATGATGCTTGTTTAACAAGTTGGGTGTTATATATATTTTATATATAGTGTTGGATTTTGTGTAAAGTATTCAACTCTGTTACAAGATGAATGCAAGACTAAAACTAGAGTTTGGTAGGTGGCTTATATGGAGCTTTGGATTGTTCCATTATGAACTCAGGCAAGTTCATTTCCTGAGTTCTGATTGGCTGTTGGATTTCAGGGTTAGTAAGAACAGGGATAAGTATCCACTCTTCAGCCACCACTTTGCATTATGCCAGCAGCATGTAAGGACTGTTTTAAGTTACAGCTTGCCTGTTGTTCTCGTCTGCTAACTCGACGGTAGTTAGAACCCCACTGCGATGGTGAGTATCATATTGTTTCTATATCTGGAGGATAACTTCTACATATAGGTTGTACACAACTTACTAACTTTAAACAAAACTCAACACAATGGAAAAATAACAGAGTCATATTATAAACAATCTGTATTTGCATGACGACTCTTGCTTGTCATCCTCAGAACTACTGAAAATTCCCGCTTCTTCTTTTTGGCGCTCGATTTTTGAATTCAGCATCTGTTGGTTTCCGTTACTGCATTTTTGTGATTCTTACTTTTATTAACATTTTATTAACCATTACACTTGCACCTCCACATAAAAATACATTTACTTTTTAAATATCAATACCTAAAAGTTTATGAATTTAATTCACCAAATCCAATTAACTTGGTTGAAATAAAGCCATAAAAAATGCAAAGTGAGTTACTTCCCCTGATAATCAGTACCAACAAAATGGTAAATTTAGCAACACCATTTCTGGTGGTAACTTTTCTTAAACCAGTAACTGATCATGGCATAATCGCCTGACAGTCTGAGAAACGACAAGCTGACAAAGTACTGATTGCTTTCAGACAGATTTCTCTTTGTGCCTATTGCAGATGAAATAACTGGTGGTCTAGGCTCTTAAACTAGATTGGTTCTAAGGTTGGTCGGCCAGAAGAATGGGACCCATGGGCTTGAATGGTTATTTCAGAGAATTTCCCTTGCCGTTCTTTGAAGCAATGGATTTTTCTATTGTGAATCAGAAATGAAAAGTCTGTTACTGGATGTCGTGCGGAATACCTGCCAGGAGCGATGACTGACAGGGATGGGTGGCAAGGGAAAGCCATGGGGATCCATGCTGTCAGCATGACCTGATGATGATGAATTCACTACTAAGACCAAACTTTGGATACACTACAAAATAAACTTAATAAGCATCACCAATTGAGCAATAGTAGGTATTTACCCAACCTGTTCACCATGGATATGGTATGGCACAAGGTCACAAGTATGGGGCATCCAGTGAGAATAGAACTTGCTATTTAGTAGCAATGGATCTGCAAGACTAGCTTGCTACAAAATAAACTTATAAGCATAACTAACTCAGCAACCTGTTCACCATGGGTAGGGTGTGTCACAAGGCTAAAATTATTGGGCATCCACTGAGGATAGAACTCATTATTCTGTATCAATGGATCTGCGAGACTAGCTTGCTGACCATTAAACTATGATTGGACTCCCCAAAAGATTTGTACATCATACCTGTAGAAATTTATGTTGAGTTACCGGTATTCAGCTGTGTTACAAATTGAATCTGTTTCTGTTAATCCAGACTTGGTAGGTGTTTAAATAACAGGTTGGGCTATTCTAATGTGTCCCATGGTCATGTCCATTCCCAGGATTCTCACTGGTTGGTGGTTTTGGTGTGGATATTTTTATCCATATATACTGAACACTTGACTGTGGTAAAAAATATTTTTAGCAGTTTTAGTAGGTGTAATTCTCCCTGTAGTTTTTGTCTTGTAATCTTATTCTTTTAAAATTGAATCTTTGCATTTCTAACATTAACCCTTGACTCCTGTAGCAACCAATATGATGTTATTGAGATCAGTATATCCACAAAAATCTGTTCTCTCTCTCTCTCTCATATATATATATATATATATATATATATTATATATATATATTATGAATGCTAATCAACGGACGGTTATGAACCTCCTTTTCTACATATTTTCCAAACTCAACTCATTCGAAACATCTATCATCTTTTTCACAACAAAAATCTTTTTTCCTTTAGTTGTTTCATATTATAAATATTATGTTTCTTTATGAATCAAAATGTTTGAACATCAACACTACAACCAATAATAAAATTCCATCCAGTGTAACATCCTGTGTTTGTCTACATTTCTTTATATATATACATATATATATATATATATATATATATATATAATTGTTTTTGCCTGGGAAAACACCAAACTATCTTTTTGGTACAAATAATGTTCAATATATGTGAAATGATAATAGAAAAAAAATTTTGCTCTGAAAAAAATCAGAATTCATCAATAACTTAAAATTGGTTGACTTTCAGACTTCTTTTAATTCTTTGCCTAAAAATGCTTTCATAAACCAATTTCTAGGAGTAGGAAAGCTCTAGAACTCATTTTACAGACAAAAATAGATTACAAAAAGTCACTATTTTTTGCGATCCACCTCATATTATTTGGAGAGCTAAAAATTGACTTAACTCCACAAATTTTTGGAATTGGAAGCTCAAATTTTGGGGAATGTCTAACTTTAACACAATCCACACCTGTACAAAATTTCAGAAAAATTGAAGGGAGTGGGTGACAATTTAACTTTTTTCTGGATGATTTGACATGGAATTACCCATTGGGGATTTATGTGAGTAGTAAGTACCCCAATTCTACTACTATCAATCGATCAATCAATGTAGATGGCCGTTGGTTTCCCCTGGAGCTCATCTGTCCCTTGACAGCTCATGTTTTTAGTGATACCGGGTGACCACACACCCACCTCACCAGACATACCTAATGGGGGTGTCAGTTTAGTTGCCAACAAACTGACCATGGAAAAGGAAATACTAGTTTACATGGTACTAGTAGCAGGTATGACATTGTAGTAATTGAGTTTGAACTCCAGTAGCATTATTATATTCCCTTTCAGACAAACACTCTTGGGAAAGGTATGAACCCTCTCATCCAATCATGGGTTAAATAGTACCAGTGCTGCTTTTCTTGGCTTTGGCATTAAATAACCCACGAGGGTGGATATGCCATTAAACAAAGTAAACAAATCTTTAAAAAAATGATTCACTCTGATGGACAATGATTATGAACTAAAAAGGTTTTGGTGTTATCATCTGGACTAAATAATTATTACCTCTTGCGAGAATCTCTCGAGTATAAATGGTACTTATGTTAAAAGTCAGTAATGTACTATATAAGTCTACTACAATTCTCAAGTACTAGATATTCACTTATCTGGATAAATTCTGTTCTATTCTTGAGAATGTCCAGTACTTTTTGATATTGGGAAATATCTTTGATTGAATTTCTAGATTTGACCAGATGATGAGGTTATGCTCTTAGATCTTGGGTTATCCCAGAAATAAAGAAAAGAAATTATTGTATTCTCTTCTTCAACTTTGACCTTTCATTCATTATTTCTTTTTTGACTCTTTCATTCATTTCTTTCTTTTTTTTTTTTTTAGTTTATCTTTATTCTTCCTCCAATTTTTTCTATCTTTTCTTTTTTTCTTTTGTCCATTCCTTTTTTTTTTTTCCTTTTTTTTATTTTTATTTTTCCTTTTTTAATTTTTTAAAACTTTTTTCTTATTTTTTTTTACTTATTTTTCTTTTTTTCCCCCTTTTTGTACATTCTTTATGTTTTTTACTTTTCCTTTTTTATGTTTTTTCCTTACTTCTTTTTTAAATTCTTCATCCATTTTTTTTTATTTTTTCTTTAGTTTATTTTCTCTTCAACTTATTTCATTCTTCATTTTTTCTTTCCTTTGTTTCTTTTTTTTTTTAATTTTAAAAAACTTTTTTTAAAACATTTTACTAGGTCTCTACTTCTTCTCTATTGCCTCTTCTTTCATTTTTTTTTTTAATATCTTTCTCTTCAATCTTGCAATGTGGTACCCCAAACACCACCACCACAACTTTTCACCAATACCCATTTATGTTGGATATGACCAACACACACAGAGAGAGAGAGAGAGGAGAGAGAGAGAAGAGAGAGAGAGAGAGAGGGGGGGTGAAAAGGTCAATCACCAAAACTCTCATTCCATTCAGAGGTTAGAGACAGTCACATGAGACTTAAAAGATTCAAAAAGGGACAATCACTACTTAAGTAAAAATGTCTCCTTCCTTGTGGGTGGTAACAAAAAGTGATTATTTATAAAGTAGAACAATTCTTTCTTCCATTAACTAAAAAAACAACATTTTTCCTTCTTATTGGTTTGAAAGTGTGAACATCTGAAATAAAATTCATATTTACCAAACCCTCTGCATGAGTAAGATGTGACACAAGGTCAATTTCTTAGGCAGAGTTCAACAGATTTGAATTCTGAATTGTCCTTCTCCTAGACCAGTTGCCATACCAAGGTTAAAGAGCCAAGTCTAATCTATCATTTACCCATAGCTGGAGGAAGAATAATTGGATTCAGACCTTTACCAAGGATATCAGTACTATTTGACAGTTTAACAGTTTTCCCTCTCCTAAACCGGTTGCTTAACCAAGGTGAAAGAGCCCGGTCTTCCCTACTATTTACACATCCACAATGAATATTGAGGATAAGAAATTTACACATTAAAATGACTGTCTAAACCAAACTTTATGATTTCTAACATTTCACAATGGAAAATATTTCCAATTATAAACTCTAAAATATATCAAATATTTTCAATCTTTATTGAATGGAAACTGTTCCATGCAATTGAAGAAACATGGAGACTGTATTAACTCATTTTTGATTATGGAATATTTTCTGAAATTCTTTACATTTCATATAACTAACTAATGAATATTTTGATATGAATTTTGTGTCATTAAACTAAATGGGAAAAAAAGCCTTTAGCAAACAATCATTGTTTTACTTACCTTTAGTATTATATATATATATATATATATATAAAAAGAAGGTCCGCAAGATGTATTATGTTTTCAAAAAAATGTTTAAATTCTTTTTATCTTACAATAAAAAGAATAAAAAAAATTTTTTCTGAAAACATAATACATTTTGCGGACCTTCTTTTTTATAAAATATTGAATTTTCTCCCGTTGGAACCAGAACAACATTTTATATATATATATATATATATATATATATATATATATATATGTGTGTGTGTGTGTGTGTGTGTGTGTCTCTGTGTGTGTTTCTTCAGTAGAGTTTGACAGGTTTGAATTCAGAGTTTTCCTTCTTCTTGTCTGCCCTACTATTTACCCACAGCTAGAGGGGAATAGTTGGAAGCATACCATTCCCAAGGGTATGAGCACTATGTGAAATGCAAACAGCCTCATCCAGGATTTTAACTCATGTTGCCATGTCCATTTCCTACAATGCACATTACACCATGCAACTCCATAAAATGTTACATAATAGATTGGCATAATGTATTATTGACAGGGAGAGTAGTAATTTAAAATGGTTGCAAGTAAAAACCCATTAGATCAATTGGTTTGATTGATGGGTGATGACCTAGGGGTCAATTGAGACTAGGTCTCTCATTGAACGAAAGTCATGTGATCCAGAAATTTAGAAAAGAAATATCATTAGTCAGTGAGAATTGGTCAGCTGAAGCAGACCTCTTTCAACATGCTCTGGCTCCTGTCTGGTTGATGGGATGAACGTGTTGTTGAATAAAGAAATTATGTAAATATAAGTTTGGGGTAAGAGTTTTTCTTGTACACCAAAAAAAAAAAAACACCCCCCAAAAAAAAACACCAAAAAACAACAAAAAAAAAAAGAACAGTGGGAGAAGCAACTACAAATAAGAACAGAACCAGAAAAAAATGGCAACAGACAGAGAGACGACAAGAACGCTTCAATGAAAAGAGCAGAACAAGCAAAGGGATTGATGTTAGCCAATAAAAAACAAGGTAAAGGGTGACCACCCCCACACACACACACACAAAATGGAACCCAAATGTTTTTTTAGGGTGTGTGTGTTAAGGGCCATCCTTTGGCTTTAACTCTTAACATCCTATACCGCCTCATTCTGCTCGCCTAGCCAGAAGTCAGATTCGTTTTCCTAATCTGCCCCAGATGATAGCCTTTGTTTAAATGTAATATTAGACATATTTAAAAGTCTTTATTTTTAGGGAAATAACAGGTAACTTTAAATGAAAAGGAAATTTTTAACCATTTTTTGATAAACACTTGGGGCTTTGGACTTAGAAAATTCTCAACGGGATGTTAAGAGTTAAAGCAAGAGTGCTTGTCCAGTGGAATTGGATCCCTAGTAAAGAGTCCCTCGATAATAAATCCTTTGGTTACTCTGGTAAAGTGTTCTCAGTTACTGGTATAGAGTCCTTCAATAATGAATCCTTTGGTTACTCTGGTAATCGTATAAGTCTGTCCTGGGTATTGGTAAAGATCTGGTAATCCTATGTCTGTCCTCAAGGAGTAAAGTTAGAATTATGTCCAATGTGGGGGGTTTAAGTATTCTGTCAGTCACGCAGTATGTTTAGTGATTGCCTACAGGAGTCAATCACGTGACCTTAGCCAGTCTATAAATCCAGGTGGGGAACTGGAGCACACCTTATATCACAAAAATCCAACAGGGGGCACCCTGTATATATACTATTACTGATGCACAAAAAAAGAACATAAATGTTGTTATGTTACATTCTCATTTCAGAATGGAGAGATGATGTGTCAACATTTGTTACATTAAGGCTCTTTCTTCGGAATGGAACAATGTTGTGTTGATAGCAAAATTAATTGTATACTTATCTACATTGGAGAGGCTCGAATCTCAGTTGCTGAACTGCTGTTCAGTTGACTAGCAATTCCTGGATGTTTGGAGTCTGGAAACCAACTTGGGGTTCTGGGGGGACGTCTTGCCTAGTGCCATTTAGAGTTTTTAGTAATAACACAAGGCCAATTCTTTTTCTCATGAGATTTTTATTTCTCCCAAGTCACAACTGCCGAGAGCACATCTGGCTCTTTCAACTCATTGTGTCTGACTCTTCTCACATTCTCACTCCTCTCTCCTACATTGCCATGTCTCTCAGCTCGTCCAATAGAAACAATGTCATGTCCTTATGATGATTCATCCTTAAACTTTTCCATTCTCATCTAACACACATTTTTGCTAAAAACTTATCCATGCTAATTTACACGTCAGTGTTACACTAATGCCCCCCCCCCCATTATGTTACACAGATAGCAGGTATGACAATCAGGTGTATACAGCCAATCATAATTAACAGATGATTAAGAGAAACTATGTATCATAAACCATGAATATAAGTTGGTTGGTTGGTTGGTTAGATTTTTGTTGTAGGTGACTCACCTATGACACAACATGGACTTACCCAAAGGGTATATATTTAACAGAGTAAAGCTACTCAAACGAGTAGTACCAGATACAGTTCTTCATGTAAGCTGTAACAAGGAAACCCTTCCATTGTATGTTGATATGTATTGCTGAATACAATTTGTTCCCTACATTTTATACCCGTGTTGAGTTATTATTTATTGAACCTTAAACAGGTCATAACAATTTTACAGCATGTCAATCCATTGGGTTATTTTATGCCGAACACATTTTATGTCCCAATCCTTATGAATACAGTAGTATCATGCTGACTGAGTAGTCTTATACCACTAGCAATGGTTTACCTTCTTCATGTTGCTGGTGAGCATTGTATTTTTTTAATGTTATAAAAATTCCATTTTCAACCTCCGTTTGATTATTTCTGATTTAGTACCCTTTGCTAAGTTACAATACAGTGCCCCTGTTTAAATAAGCTTATATTCATAAATAACATAACAAAGAGATTAACATGTTAAACATTACTCTGTGACAAGTATTTTCTCATCCTCATATATTTAAATACTAGACAAAATGTGACTCATTGGGTAACCAATTGGCTAGATAATTGAAATTAGGGAAAAGTGAGTTTGCAAAGCGAATCAATTTAAAAAAATAAATACGACCAGACAAAACATCAAAATCATTTTGTAAGATTTCTAAAAAAGGGAAGGTTTGACCTAATTTTGCTGCTTATGAAATTTAACATACAAATACATTTCAAATTCTCCCATCTCTCTCTCTCTCTCTACTCTCCCAGAGAAACTAACATATATAACGAGGAGGTAATCAAGAGGAACACAGAGAGGGGAAAAGTGATAGGCAGAATGTAAAGTGAGGGATAGGTCAATTTTTGACTTAATTGCAAATTACAACTAATTAGAACCAATTAAAATGGAATTTTTTTCAAGCATAATTCAATCCTAAAAGTAAGGAATAATTTAGTATAACTTTCATGTCATTAAACTAAACAGTAAAAAAGCCTTTAGGAGACACAAGTTGATTTGCTCAGCTTTCCTATAATAATAGATTAACCACTCAACATAATTTGTCACAGGTGTATCAAAAGGACGCATAGAGAATAAAGAAAGAAGATATTTCCCACACATGTATTATTAACCAGTTTCATTGATGCATTATTCATAAAATGAGCATATTTTGCAATATAGATTTCTGATGCACAGATCTATGAAGTTTATGGACTTTTCTAATGTCCATGTTGTAGAGATTTTTGGAATGATTAGAATCCAATTATGTTGTCAGCTGAGTTAGTATGTTGTTGGTTTGAACAAAAACAACAGCATCTAAGCACTAGAAACACAGTAGGATTCAAATCACTCCACAAACCTCAACATGACACTGCAAACAGGATGGAACTTGAAGATTAGGAAAGCTACCTCATCAAAGCGGGAATCTCTACAAACTCAGCTAAAAGCTATGCTGCAACCTTTGCAAATGAAAAGATGATGAAAGAGAACCTTCAAATGATGGATCGGGCCATGCTAAAAGAGTTGGGAATAACAGCAATAGGAGAAGACCTGTCTATCCTTAAACAAGCTAAGGAGACCTCTACCCAGACAACCTATGCTAAGGCACCGTCAGACAAGCTCCCCCAGCTCCACTTTGAAATGAAACAACAATTCAGAAAATTTTTAATCGATTGGGAAGTTTTCACCAGAATGACAGACATGCCAACTTTCCAAGCCAGCATCCAATTATGCTGATGAATCTGTCCAAAATGCAATCATTATTTTACACACGTGAACTCATTTGCTGTCTTTCATGAATTAATTACAACATAATGAATATGAATTTTACTGTTTGATCATTAGATTATATTTTTAAGCAATATTTGGTCAAATGTTATATAGATTTTATATGTTCATTTAGTTACTTATCTATTGTATTACTTATTATCATCTACACAATGTTTTGGATGATATACCTTCCGGCCTTCTTCAGGTGTTTCTTCTTGAACTTGGGAACCTTCTTGTAGAACTCAGGAGCCGATTACATGAAGGCTTCTGAGTTTGATAAGAAGGTTCCTATGTTTTAATAGAAGATTTCCAAGTCCAAGAAGTTCCTTAGTTAAACAAGAAACACCTGAAGAAGGCCCGAGGGCACATTGGCCGAAATGTCATGTAGATACAAATAAAGATAAGGACAATAGTCTAAATAATCAAAATAATACAAATCAACAAGGCTCATCTCAAAAATTCAGAGAAATAGTACTTATCTATTACTAAAATGTCTCATCCACAGAGAGCGATGTTAATACACGAATAGCAAAGGCATGGTTGGCCACAATCAAATTATCAGTCATATGGAAGTCCGATTTCACTGAGAAGCTAAAGCGGCAATTCTTCCAGGCTGTGGTTATGTCAGTACTGCTGTATGGCTGCACTACTTGGACCCTAACGAAGCACCTTGAGAATAAGCTAGATGGGAGCTGCACAAGAATGCTGCATGCTGTCTTGAACAAGTCGTGGAAACAACACCCCACAAGGAAGCAGCTGTATGGTCACCTGCCCTCCACCTCACAAACCATCCGAGTAAGATGGACTAGACATGCAGGACACTGCTGGAGAAGCAAAGACAAGCTCATAAGCGACGTTCTCCTGTGGAAGCCAACACATGGACATGCTAACGTAGTCTGCCCACCAAGGACCTACATTGACCAATTATGTGAGGACGCTGGCTGCTGCGCAGAAGAACTCCCAGGGGCAATGAACAATAGGGAAAGTTGGCGAGAGATTGTCATGGATATTCGTGCTACTTGTGCGACATGATGATGATGATGATTACTAAAATTATCATTGCGTTTGTATATAACATTGACCCAGTAAAAAAGGTTGTTCATAGCAAGATCTTTAGTTTTTTAAATGTTCTAAATTATAGAATAAACCAATTTCCAGCTGCAGCTGAGTGATAATATTTTGGAATCTCTGTTTATAAAGAATTTTTTTTAATCTATCTTCTATATATCACTAAAATTTTCATTATGTTTGAACATAATCATAATCTATCAAAAATATCACATCATCATAAGATTTTATAAGACTAATACACTTAAAACACTAACTTTGAGAATAAAGTAATTTCTAGTTGCAGCTGGGGATAATTGTGTATAAACATAATGAGAATTTTTAGTGATATATAGAAGATAGATAAAAAAAAAAATAACATTCCGTATGAACAGAGACTTCACAAAATTATCATTCAACTTCAAGTTATTTCTACATAGAAGCATCGTGGACCATTGTGACAACAGGAATCTGACAGGTTACATTTTTTATTTTACTCTCTAACACAGAAAAAAGTTTTTATGAATGTGTGTGTGTGTGTGAGAGAGAGAGAGAGAGAGAGAGAGAGAGAGAGAGAGAGAGAGAGAGAGTGAGAGAGAGAGAGAGATTACAAAAAATTTTACCAAAAAGATTAAAAGCAAACCAATTTCTTATTTTGGAATCAAACTAAACTTAGCCTCTGCTTTTATCATTTTTTGTCATGTTTTCTTTTTTGTTTTTACACTGGAACTGAGATGAAAATTTGCCAGAGAAATCTAGGATTTTGGTCACCATTTTGAAAATAACATTTAGTCCAAAATTCTGAGACTATGTGTTTTGCAACATTTGCTTTGATTTGATCTCTTTTTGGAATAAATGATTTTTCCCACAGAGAAAAATTAAACAAAACATTTTCCAAACAAAAATATGTCCTTTACAATCAACTAGTAGAGCTATCTGGCATTGTCCAGGATATAAAAAATTAAAATAACTCTTATCTATATTTTTATATAGATTAATAAAAGATCCATTTTTTATATATTTGTTTTATTATCTTTAATTCTTTATACATTCTTGTTTTTAAGTTGTTTATCATTTCTCTGAATTTTTGAGATGAAGCTTGATTATTTGGAGTATTTGGACTATTGTCCTCATCTTTACTTTTATATAAAAAGCATTTTGGTCGATGTGCCCTCTTCTAGGTCAGCGACAGTCTGTAGTCAGAAATCATAAAATACCCTTCAATATAACCTTTTCCGTCTTATACTTTCCAACAAATTTAAATTTCACATTATCCCAAAAACCTTACAACCATTCATACTTTTTTGCTTTATATATAAGAAAAAATAAAAAATAGAAAAATAAAAAAATACAAATTTAAATACAAAAATAAAAATTATTTTCTAAAAATCCGTTGCAGGCATACCGTTAATGGATTAATACTCATCCTTGTTTGAAAATGAGAATTTGTCTATCGTCAAGTTTGGAATATGTCTTCTTTTTTCAAAAACTGTTACAATAAGAGATACATGACTGTCGCTGACCTAGAAAAGTGTTGGCAGATGTGCTTATATTTGAAACTACCGCATAACTTTTTTGCAACATCAATATTTTCATTTTGAATTCATATTATTTTTGCCTCCGCTATTGATAAGTCCAGAGTATAAACAAGCTCTGAAGATGATTTTTATAAATCAAAATATTGTTCAATATTAGCTATGATGAACATGATATAAAATCTTTTGACTTTAACAGCATATTGTGTTGTTTTCATATCCTTTTATCTATACTCATATATGTATCTTATTATAATGGAGATTGTGTGTTTTTCTGTCTGTAACCGAAACTATATTCCTACTCAAGTCACAATTCTCTTAGTTATTGGCATCACATTCTCAATGATTTTATTTTTATTTAACCTCAATTATTAATAAAATTGTCTTACATTATTAATACTGTTAACTATGTCTACATACTGACAACATGCAATTATATTTATATATACAACAAAATAACGGTTTACAGTGTGAACGGGAAGGCTAATTTGCATATTAATATTAAAAAATTGAATTTAATAAATATGTGCTTAGTATTATTGATTTCTAACTGTTTGGTTTTATTTTAATGAATATAAGCAAAAATCTCTTCAATGAATCTTAAATGAAATCCATTAACAAGATAAAATAACTGTCATTTTATTCTTTACTTCCTCTTATAACTAAATACTTAAATTAGAAAAAATAACAATGAAAGACGAGTGTGATGGAAGAGTAAGTTTCAGTTGTTCCATTTTTTATTATACTCCCTCTGTTTCAAATCTTTTATTATACTCTCTCTGTTTCAAATCTTTTTATCTGTATTCTTATTTAGTTTCATTAGCCTTTCTAATTTAATACAATATTTTATTACATTAAAACTTAAATACTTGCACCCGGAGGGTGCATATATTTGCTAGTATATGTAAAGATAGATAGATAGATAGATAGATAGATATGCACATGTACAAGCATATGACAACTTTGTTTAGGAGTTACTCCAATTGGGTGAGTAAGAAAATATTAATAGCTTGGTTCCAGGTGGAGATTGAGCTTCTCCTCAGGTATCACTTGTTCCTTTGTCTAAAAAAGGTAAGCGCTGACTTAATTGCTCAGAGCCTAAGGCACCCCTGAAGGAGAATCCTGAAGAAACTAAGCAATTTTTAAAATTGCAAAGCAGGAGTCTCCTTTCATGCATTGTACCTCAAAATAAAACAATGTTGTGCCCGGTGGGGAGCAAAAAATATATCATATGCAAATACAAAGGAGAGTCAAAAAGTAATGTCATTTTGTTTAGGACAGATATAATTACCAATAGAGGAACATGTATCATACATCAAAATCAAGCTGGTCTTCTGTGGATCACATCCCTACTTCTCCACATAGTTACCGTTTATCTCAATAGCAATGTTCCACCTTCGAATGAGAGCATGTATACCTGCCCTGTAAAATTCTGTTGACTGTTCTTTGAGCAACTTCCTAACTACAGATTTCACTTTGTCGTCACTGGAAAAATGTTTGCCTCTCAAACCCTCTTTCATGGGGGCAAAGATATGATAGTCTGAAGATATTAAATCTGGTGAGTATGGAGGATGCGGTAAAGTTGTCCACCCAAATGAGGTGATTTTCTCCCTTGTCCTGATGCTTGTGTATGGTTGAGCATTGTCATGCAGAAGGTGGACATTGTCGATTGGCAAGTTGGGTCATCATATTCTTGCTCTGAGCCTCTTATATGCAAATATAAACATGATTGAAATATCATATAGATACACATTCATGTACAAGGTATGTCTGAAATACCTGCAACATTTTATACTATCACCTGTGTAAAAAAAAAAGTAAAGTTGGTGGAATGGCCTATTATCAGTATCAGACAGATAGTGAGGGAGTCTATCCACTTTTTGTTAGCGCTAAACCAGGGAGTTTGTTTTTGCTGAGGTGCAACGCCACACCTACTATTAGTAAAATAGAATACAATCTCATCACTGAAGTGAATTAGTCGAAACATAAATATATATGTACCACTGGGGTAGGTTGATTTTTCACTTTAAAAAAAAAATCAAATTCTCTCAAACAGCAAATACTGACAAACCCACTTTACCGCACAGAACAGATTACCCAATCTGTGATACTTATATACTGAGTTGGCGGGGACTGGTATCAAACCAGAAACTTTGTGATTCCTAGGCAGGTGCTCTACTGATTGAGCTAAACCAACCCCTTTAATCTACTACCTTAATCTAATTCCTATCACCTGTGTAGTGTAAGTAAAATTAGGCAAGTGGTAATGGTAGCTCCATCTAGATAATGTCTTACCATTCCTTTTTTTCTTTTTTTTTTGAGACCAAATGAGAACTGGTGCTTTCAAGGTGATTTGACTCTAAGTCCATTAAATTAGGAGCTGAACTGTTTTCATCATCTTTGTTTCATGGCCGAAAAACTAGTAGAGAACCAAGAAAAATATTCAGCAAGTATCATCATTTTAATAAATTTGTTTGCTTTATACAACATCAGATGTCATGTATTAAAACTGGCATTCATGAAAGATTTTACCCATGAGATATGGCACATGTCGATTTTGGAATTGTAATGTCTCCCATGTGGTAAAAGTTGCAAAATAACAAAAAATTACCACACAAAATATTTTCCTTCAAAACATTACCTTCATTGGAGGAAATAGATTTCCATCTTTTAAAATGTTATCACTGTTATGGGTTAATTATTAGGTAAAAAGCAGCATATTGGAGGTGTTAGTGGAGATGGGAGACATATTTTCAATTTGAATTCTAGTTATTTTATATTCATTTCATTATTATTATAACTATTGTTCTATTTGTTTCATTTAAAATAACAAGCTTTTCTGTTTTAGATATTGAAATTTCTAAATTTTTAAGTAATTTCTAGGTTAAATGTTGCAAAAACAAGGAATTTTGGGGCATTTTAGCAGGAAATATTTGATGCTATTTCCTCAAATTATGGTACAAGTAAGAGATCTAGTTTTTGGTGTGTCAGTATTTCTTATACCAGCACACATAATTCGCTGTTTGAGAGAATTTGATTTTTTTTTTTAAGTGAAAAATCAACCTACCCTAGTGGTACGTATATATTTATTAGGAGGTTGATTTAGAAGGCTATCATATCTAAATCAACCTCCTAACCAATATATACACAAAGCAAATTATAAAACTTTCATATATATTTATGTTTCATATTTTTAAAAAGTGAAAAATCAACCTACCCTAGTGGTACATATATATTTATGTTTCAACTAATTCACTTCAGTGATGAGATTGTATTCTATTTTACTTTTTCACATGAAAATTATTTACATTTGAATTCATTGCAGAAAAATTCTGGTGCATCTTCTAGTACAACAATATTATTATAATGGAGATTGTGTGTTTGTCTGTATCTAACCAAAATTATATTACTATTCAAGTCACAATTCCCTTAGTTATTTACGTCACATTTTCCACAATTCTATTTTTATTTAAATACAATTATTAATAAAATCGTTTACATTAAATACACATTTTAGACATTGAACTAATTTTTCAATAGCTCTTAAGTATACATATCAAATGTTGTAATTATTAAATTACGATACCATGGTATATCCATACATCCTGCTAGTTAAAATAAAAAAAATAGTAATAATAGCTAATAATTAAGTTAATCTCATATTTCATTTTAGCAACATTCATAATCATATTCGACTCAATCATTGATTTTCAAACAATATCGAAAAAAAGGGGAAAACATTTTTTTTTAAATCCATAATATCAATTAATGCAAGGTATAACCAAAAATCAATATAGAGAATTAAATCTGTTAATCTAATTCCAACCCTGAACATTGTTGAGCCCATGCCAGACATATAGTGAAAGAACAATGTGTAGTTAAACCTGGGATCAAGCCAATAATAGTTGAGCCATAGGACATACCTGAAGCAATTAAGCTGATTTAAATGGTCAATTCAATTCACAGACACTCTGTGATTGTTGTCACAATGAATTGTAGTATTGAACGATGATCACAAATGTGGTAATAACAGATAAAACCATTAAGAAGAAGAGAAGATGATCTGAACAAGTTCAAGATTCAAGTGTTCACCTTTCTATAAAGCTCAGGATTTTGATCTCTCTTCTAGAATAGCATTAGTGAGGATTTCAGAAAAAAAAAGATTTTTTTCCATTGACTACGTTTGGAGCATTTCATTTTCTTTCAAAGAAATAGTAAAGTCAATATTCCTTCCTCCTCCTCTTTTCTTTCCTCCTCCTCTTTTCTTTCCTCCTCCTCTTTTCCTTCTTTTCATCGATGACTGACTGATGACTGTTCACTGAGTGATCATCCCCCAGCAGGGTAAGAGGGTGTCTTTTATGTCCATTCACTTACCCACAATACATCTGTACTATCTGATAAGAAGACACCTTTTCTCACCTCCAGTTTTCCCACTTGACAGTATACTGGTGAACACTACTCAACCGCACATTTTCACTCATCCTGCAAGCAAGACAGGTTTGTGCATGCTTTGCCCCACGAGGTAAGTCTTCCCTCATGTTACAATTATATGTACCATTTTGATAATGTGACTAATGTTAGGTTTGGTGTAAGTTGGTTTTAGTAATGATACCATAGTTTAACAGATAGAGGTATTTATTAGGGAAACAAATTCAAATATACTAATGAAAAATATGAAGTCTGTTGATAAAAAATATTAAGAACTGGCAAGAAATCATCAATTCATGTAAATTGCTCAGCTGTATGCATAGATATTAATTCAATTCTTCCAAGTGTAAGCAGCAGCAGCAGCAGCAGCAGCAGAACTACTACTACTATTACTATATTATTATATATATTCACTAATCTCTCAATATGAGCAGGATGTGACCAGAAGATCAATTTCATAAGTGGAGTTTAACAGGTTTGAATTCAGAGTTTTTCTTCTCCAACACTGGTTACCTAGCCATGGTTAAAGAGACCAGTCTGCCCTGCTATTTACCCATAGCTGGAGGGAGAATTGGATTCATACCTTTTGCAAGAGTATTAGCACGATGTGAAATGCAAACAGCTCTGTCCAGAAATTGAACTTGATCGGTGAATCTATTTCCTACGACTCTAACCCTTAGACCACATGCCTATATACTATACTATTATATACTATTACTACTACTATTACTACTACTACTACCTAAGTGTAGTGGTTAGCAGGTTAGTCTCATAGATCCAGTACTACTGAATAATAAGTTTGATTCTTGCTGGATCCCTTATTGAGAATTCTGGGGTATAGGGGTTATCGTCCTTTGTCTGCGAGCCTCTGTTTCGAACCAACCAATCATGAGCCAGCATACTTTGGTGGCAAAGCCGAATAAGCAAACTCGGTCTCTTCTGATCCAGCTTGCACTGGGGACAAACCTAAAACAGGGTCTCTCCATCTCTTCCTCAACAACCGTAATCGGAGTCGGACATCAAACAGAACGTCTATCATATCCGAACTATCAGAAGGCCGTAGCAAGGGCTCCGATAATACCCTATCTCAGGACTCAGATAAGTTTATTACAAATTATACATTTGTGCAGATGAACTAAAGTTTGCAATCCTTATTGTTATTCTGTAATACAAGTCTTTTATTCCTATTTCTAGTTGTTTGGTAATTTCTTTAACTCTCAACCTGTCTGCCACACTCGTGGTTAACTCCATACTTCAAACCTTGGAGTACTGTCATTCGTGCCTAATTTCTTTATACCCTCATACTTGCAACCTTGTATAACTTCCTAGCCATGGTGAATGGGTTGGGTAAATAGCTACAAATATTATATCATCATCATCATCATCATTATCATTGTATCTCTCCTTTCGAGTTTTTCACACCAGCTTTAGGGTATTAGTCTGAAAGGGAATGTAATAGCACAATTGGAGTTTGAACTCGCATACTATGATGTTGCAGTCCAGCACATTAGCCTCAGCAAATCTTATTATAATGGAGATTGTGGGTTTGTCAGTCTGTAACCGAAACTATATCACTACTCAAGTCACAATTCCCTTTGTTATTTACATCAGATTCTCCATGATTTTATTTTTATTTAAACCTCGATTATCAATAAAATTGTTTTACATTATTAATACTGTTGACCATAGCTACATACTAAAAACATGCAATTGTATTTATATATACAACAAAATAGCGGTTTACAGTGTGAATGGTAAGGCTAATTTGCATATTGATCTTAAAAAATTGATTTTAATTAATATATGCTTAGTATTATTGATTTCTAATTGTTTGGTTTTATCTTATTGAATATGAGCAAAAATCTCTTCAATAAATCTTAAAATAAATCCATTAAGAAGAAGAAATAACTGTAATATTATTCTTTACTTCCTATTCTAACTAAATAGTTAAATTAGGAAAATTTACCAATGAAAGACGGGAGTAAGGGAAATTGATGGAAGAGTTAGTTTCAAAGTTGTTCTATTTTCCGATTATACCCCCTCTGTTCCAAATCTTTTTATCTGCATTCTTATTCAGTTTCATTAGCTTTTCTAATTTAACATATTTCATTATATTAAAACTTAAATACTTGCACCCAGAGGGTGCATATATTTGCTAGTTTTAGTAATGTACAGATAGATTAACAATGAAGAAGTAAATACTATTTTAGCAAGATAAGAGCTTACTTTTGAATATCTTTATTCTTTCCTTTGATAAACCACACACAAAGACAAGAAAGAAAGAAAAAAAAAATGATCCCTCCAAAATAACTTGGTTATTTCGTGATTGAATATTCATCCTTAAAAGTGTGATGTTTCCTTTTGCTCAGTGAATGAATCAGTTTTGTGTCAATAAAAACTATTTTTTGAGTCAACATTATTCTTCTTCTTCTTCTTGGTCGTTCAGCTCAAGCAAAAGATTGTTGTTCGGAAAGTAAATGAGGATTACAATCATCCGAGTATTACAGAAAAATGATAAGAAAAAGAAGATGCAGAAAATGTTGATGCTTTGAAAATGCGTCTTTCTCCAGCTGTTATGAAATGTATCAATGGGATTATTGCCAAAACATCCAAGACCAGATAATAATGTATAATAGAAAAAAGGGAAATTGAAAAGGTTTTATTATATACACACTATACTCATATTTATACTATCACCATCATCGGGTAGCACCGAGAGCACAGATTCTGATGACTCTTTCTTGCTATCCATCCCTATCAGTCATCTGAGAGCAGAAAACAAAGTATAATAAAAATAAAAGGTAAATTAAGAAGGTTTTTTTATATAAACACTATAATGATATTTTTATCATCATCATTCTTATCATGTAGCACTGAGAGCACAGATTCCCAGGAATTTCTTCTTGCCAACCGTCCCTATCAATCATCTGAGAGTAGACAACAAAGTATTATAGAAAAGGGTAAATTAAAAGGGGTTTATTATATACACATTCATCATCATCAGGTTGCACTGATAGCACAAATTCCTGTGACTCTTTCTCACTGCCCATCCCTATCAGTCATCTGAGAATAGACAACAAAGTATAATAGAAAAAGATAAATTAAAAAGGTTTCATTATATAAACACTATACTAAAATTAGGGGCCGGGTTAGCTCAGTCAGTAGAGCGTTCGGCTAGAAACCACAAAGTTCCTAGTTCGATACCGGTCCCCGCCAACTCAGCGTATGAGTAGCACAGGGATCTGTGCGGTAAAGTAAGAAGCTGATAGTAGGTGTGGCGCTCCACCTCAGAAAAAAACAATCTCTTCGGTCTAGCGCTATTGAAAAGGGGATAGACCCCTCGCTGACTGGCTGATATCTACTTTTGGCCACCTCGTCGACTTTTTTACTTTATACTAAAATTATCAAGTCTCATCTAAAAAATGCCGGATTAATTTGTGGAATAGCCTGTAGCATTCTAAGCTACAAGTTATTTCCATGTTGCCTAGGCCGAAAAAATTTAACAGCACTAGTATATATTTGGAGTTTATATAAACCAGTGTTGTTATTTATCTATTTTGTACTATGACTAAAAACAGTTATACTACAACAAATACAACCAGCATTACATATAATAAAAGATGGCATGTTTGTTTTTGTTTTTCTTCCCTTTTTTTTAAATGTCTTGTATACCTTCAATGATATATGAGATGGTCTTGCTCTATCACAAATCTTAGAGTGCATTCTATTTTTAAACAGAAATAAATCAATCAATTTCCAAAGAAACTATATTGGGATATTCTAGCTAAGAAAAAGCAAAAAAAAAAAAAAAAAAGAAAAAAAGAAAGTAAAACATTTTCCTGACTAAAAGAATAATCGCACTCCAAACTATTTTACCAGCTGTATGTATTTATCTAACTGTAGCATGGTCACAGCATCATAAAACACTTAAGATGTCTAGTAGTAAGACTGGTTATCTCATGGGTTACACACAAACAGCAATGTTTATGTAGGCAGTGGGTTTCAAAAAAAAAAAAAACATACAAAAGAATAGTGGGTTGCAAATGGCAAAAAGGGATTGTTTTTTTCTCGCTCGATTTGTAGGTTTTCAGAGAGGAAGAGTAAAGTCAAACTTTTCTATTATAAATTATATTCATTACTACTATATGTGCTGCTCATGGTCAGCCAAAACAAATGCCAGCAGGGCGCAAAAAAAAGACGTCCTCTTCTAGAAAGACCCTAGTGAAAAAAGACAGAGTTCCCTTTACTTCCATTTGTGGCCCCGGAGTGGGGGAAGAGACATATCCATTTCCATTCTTCTGCAGAAAATTTGGGACTTCCATTTTTTTTTATCTAATTCAGGGGTCACTGACTGACATACATTGAGTGCTTAGAATCTTAAAAAAAATTTCTTTTCCTTTGTTCTTATTTATTTTTTCCTCTTTCTCTTTACCCAGAAATTTAATTACTGTTTTTTTTTTCAATTTAAATTTTCTATAGACCATTTTAATTATGCTACATAACCACTCCTCCATGGGTAGGATGTGACACAAAGTCAATTTTTACATGGACTACAGCTGGTTTGAATTCAGAGTTGTCCCTCTCCTAGACTGGTTGCAGTCCCAAAGCATAAGAGTCCAGTCTACTCTACTATTTAGCCATAGCTAAGGGAAGGAGAACAGATGGATTTATGCCTTTCCTAATGGCATTAGCATAAACAGCCTCAGTATTATTTCGATTTTTCTGACTGTTGTCCTCATCTTTATTGTTATATACACATTTTGTCTAATGTGCCCTTCAGGCTTTCTCAGGTGTTTCTTGTCAAACTTGGAAGCCTTCATGTCATAATTTGAAGCCTTCACACTGAACCTTTCGTTTCATCTATTGGGGTAGATTGTTCTCATTCCATTAACAATGACTGGGTTATTAACAATGACAAGTTTTAAGCTATGTTAAATATTCTATATTATTTTTGCCTGTAGTGAGCACTGAACCTGCAACCCCCAGATGATCATCACTTAGAACTGTATTAACCCAATGTTTATATATACTATATGTTCAGGATGAGGACAACAGTCTGAAAAATCTAAATAATACTGATTATCAAGCCTTATCTCAAAAATTCAGGTGAATGCTAGCAAACAACCTCATCCAGGATTTGAATGTCTCACCAAGTTCATTTTCTATGACAATAACCAGATTGCCAGAAGCAACTCCACTAAGTTACCAGTTGTACGAGGGTGAGTCAAAAAGTAATACCATTTTCTTTATTTCATGTGAAGCTTTTTTTATAAAACAAAGGCCTACATTGAGACCCTAATGAGACTCACAGCAAGAATCCGACAAGTAAGACCCAACTTGCCAATTGACAATGTCTCGTTCTGCATGAGAATGCTTGACCAAAAGCATCAGGACAAGGGTGAAAATCGCCTCATTTGGATGGATAACTTTACCGCATCCTCCATACTCACCAGATTTAGCACCTTCAGACTATCATATCTTCAGCCCCATGAAAAGGGTTTTTTAGAGACAAAAATTATTCCAGTGATGAGGAAGTGAAATCTGTAGTGAAGAAGTGGCTCAAAGAACAGTCAACTGAAGTTTTTGAGGCAGAGATACATGCTCTCATTCGAAGGTGGAACATTGCTATTGAGAGAAATGGTGTGGAGAAGTAGGGATGTGATCCACAGAGGACCCGCTTCATTTTCATGTATGATACATGTTTCTGTGTTGGTAATTATAACTGTTCTAAACAAATTGGCATTACTTTTTGACTCACCCTTGTATAATTACACCCTGCATTAATTAGAATAATGAAAGTAAAAGTGAAACATTTTTATCGTTGAAAGTCATCAAGCCTCATCTCAAAAAATTCAGGAAAATAATAACAAACAGCCTCATTCAAGATTTGAACAAATCTCTATGTTGATAATGAGTGTGCCATGAGCAACTCCACTATGTTACCAGTTGTCTAATTACACCCTGCTTTAATTAGAAAAATGAAAGTGAAACTAGAATATTTTTATCCTTCAAAGTTCCACCAAGTACATAAGTTTGCGCATCCCTGTGGCCTTAGTTTTGATTCCCTGGTCCCAATTTCAATTACTGAAAAGTAAGACATGAAATTAGAAAAAAAAAAGAAATAAAGAAATGTTGTACAGGCAATGTTGCCCAAATTACAAGGCAGGTAATATAATTCGAAACCAATTAAGTTAATCTATTTTTGAAGACATTGATTTATTGCATCACAATTTTGTCATTCCTTGCAAGCAGCAAAATATATACACGAGGATAGATCAATACGACCGGAGGCTGGCGTGTAGTCATAAACCTGAATTTCAGAGTTTTGATGAGAAATTTAAGTGTGTGTCTGTATATATATATATATATATATATATATATATATATATATATATATAAAAAGTGGATGATATCAAGTGTTACTTTGATAGAATTCAACCAAAATTGAAAACTCAAACATACATATAAGTATTTGTGTATATATTTTTACATATACATATATGAGGTAAAATAAGGAATGAAAGAACAAAACTCAGACAATGATGTGTAGTATATTTCGCTGGAATTTAAATTCTGCTTCTTCAGCCTTTATTGAATCATTAGGATCATACAAGTGTTTTATAGAAGGGGGAAGTAGGTAGGTGGATAAGTTTTGTGGTGAGGGAAAGCTTTGATTGGTTATAGGAGACATCTTTCAGGGAGATCAGGTGGGAGATAGAAGGGAAAGGAGAGGGGGGATGTAGGTAGAAAAATTTTTACCTCATTCTGTCAGATTCATTCCGATCCCATTTTCGTCATATACATATATATATATTATATAAAAAATATATATTATATAAAAAAAAATAATAGACTCTTCAAATAAAAAAACTAAAAAACTAAAAAACAACATAGATAAAAGACCTAAGAAAACGAACTAAAACCAACTCATATACCCCATGAAGACGACTGAGGAAGCTTGGGCTAACAGTATGGGAAATATCCTATTTCAAATCGATCCAAACACCAGAAAGATTGCCAGACGACTGGAAAAGACACAGATTCAAATAATGAAGAAGTACTCCGTGTTATTCAATAACACATGCCTGAAAAAAAAAAAAAATATATATATATATTTAACATTTCTCATCAAAACTCGGAAATTCTGCTTTATGACTACACGTCAGCCTCCAGTCGTATTGATCTATTCTCACATATTTTGCTGCTTGCAAGGAATGACATATATTTATATATATATATATATATATATATATATATTTACATACATACATATATATACTAGACAAAACGTGACCTATTGGGTCACCCATTAACCTCTGAGTAGATAATTAGGATTAGGGAAAAGTAAGTTTGCAAAGCAAATTAGATGTAAAACAAAATCAATACAGCCTGAGAATTAAAAAAAAAAAACATTGAAACCTTTTTGTAAGATTTTGAAGAAAGGGAAAATTTGACCTAATTTAAATTTATTAAGAGCCAAGATGTTGGCCGGGCTGCCTGCTTATGAAACAACATACAAATATGTTTGAAACTCTCCAGTCTCTCCCTCAATCTACTTCACTTAGAAACTAACATATATAATGAAGAGGTAATCATAGAGAGGGGGAAAATGACAGGCAGAATGTGAAGTAAGAGCCAGGTCAATTTTTGACCTAATTGTCGATTATGATTTCTTAGAACCAATAAAAATGGAATCTTTTTAAACAGCTTGATAATAGATATTGTTATTGTTGGCACATATCCGTCTACTAAGAATGATGGCGTAGTGTCCAAAAAAAACTTTTTATCTGCATCTGCGCAAGTGGCTGAGCAAGCCAATAAAGTTACAAAACAATTAACAAAACAACTTACAAGAAATAGAGGAGGGTCAAATGTGGTAGAGCCAAATGCAGTAAGATTAGTCCAAATAGTAATCAGCTTATTAATCTACTATTGAAATCCTTAATCGTAGACTATTTAAGGCTATGAGCCAGACCATCTGATAAAGTGCTGAAGGTGCTAGTTATTCTACAACAAATACTCTCGCAATATTATTTATCATATAGATGTCATTCAAGCAGACTGCTGAAGCTTTTAGAGCCAGATTAGATATTAGTTTGAAATGATAAATGAATATTTACTTAATAAAAGTGGCCAGAATATATAAAGTCCAATTCCTTGTCCAGGATTACAGTCCAGTCAGTCACAGGTCATTAGTCAATTAAAGAATTACTTCCATTAAATTATATGTCCTGGCTTTACAAAAGAATTCTGCAGAGCCATCATACCTAACTGTCATCAAATTATTCTTATGATTAAAGCTAACATTGTTACTATTAAAGGCTGCATTCATACATTATTCAATAAAGAACATCCAGTTTAGTGTGAGGGTATGTCAAAAAGTAATGCCATTGTTGAAGTCAGTCAGTCAGTATACTGTTGGTTTGGACAACAGCAACTGGCTAAGCACAACTGAACCAGTGCCCCAAAAAGCTGATACTCATGGAACTCAGGAATACTACATTTATGCATTTGGGTGATTCCATTCCTTGAGTTCTGATTGGCTGCTTGGTTTCTGTGGTGTTATGTTGTTTTATAAATAACCTGTTATTTTGCAGTAGGCTTGCAACAAGGTAAGATCTGTATTGGGTTACAGTTTCCTTGTTGCCTTGTCTGCTAATTCGAAAGTAATTGGAATTCTTCTATAGTGAGTATGATGTTTATTCTACAGCCATTTTGTTTAGGATAGGTATAATTACCAATACAGGAACATGTATCATACATCAAAATCAAGCTGGTCCTCGGTGGATCACATCCCTATTTCTCCACATAGTCATCGTTTCTCTGAATAGCAATGTTCCACCTACGAATGAGAGCATGTATCCCTGCCCTATAAAATTCAGTTGACTGTTGTTTGAGCCACTTCTTCACTACAGATTTCACTTCCTCATCGCTGGAATAATGTTTGCCTTTCTTTGGCCCCAGGAACTCACCCTCGTATTTATGTTCTCTCTTAAAAGGTGAACAATGATCCCTAAAAACCCCCCTTAACCAAGAATGTAAAAAAAAAACAAAAAAAAACCAACTGATGAAATCATTAGAATAGATATTTAAGTATATTGGGACAGTCGTGAAAGAGGTGACCTGCAACAATGTTGAGTAGGATAACTATGTACAAAGTAAATAGAATAAAATACATAGAAGATACAACGTTTGCAATAGGGGCACCTCTAGTGGTGTAATGCTTAGCCAAGTTGGATTAGCAAACTATTGTAAGTACTATATGACATTCTGACTTCAAACCTGTTAAACTCTACATTATAATTGACCTTGTGCCGCATCCCGCTCATGTGAAAGGTTGGGTAAATACATATACAGGGAAGATTGTATGGGTAAATACATATATATTGAAGTCAGTCAGTCTACTGTTGGTTTGAACAACAGCAACTGGCTAAGCACAACTGAAGCAGTGTCCAAGACAGTTGGTATTTATGGAAATCAAGAATGGTCCATTCATGTATTTGGGTGATTCCATTCCTTGCGTTCTGATTGGCTGCTTGGTTTCTATGATATTGTGGAATTTCATGAATACCCTGTCATTCTGCAGGAGGGTTGCAGTGGTCACTTGTTGCCGTGTCTTACCAAATTTGATGGTAATTGGAACTTATTCTACAATATACAGGGAATATCACGCTCAGAATTGCGGAGACATGGAATAAACTGCCCACATCTGTTGTAGGCTGCCGAAGCACTGAATCTTTCAAAACCTCCATGCTTCCTGTAGTCCACCGACACTATACCTGATGCCACTCTCCACATACATATGCACACACGTGCACACATACATGCATATTACTACTGTAAACTGTTCATGTTCCTGACACTACATTATTGTGTACTTGACATGAGACTTTGATGAGTTGTGGTGCACCTGAGCACTGTACACAATAAATTTCATTATTAAAATTGTATGAACTGCTCTTCCTATGAAAATGGCATAACTTATTTTCTTGCAAACAATCTGTATCTGGCTGATAACAAACTTCTGGTTACTTAAACCTTACCTCCTGTTCTCTACTGCAATTCACTTACAATGATTTCAACTTGACTCAGCAAATCAAGCACCCCTGATGTCACGCAATTGCTGAGCATTTATACATCCTGGCCTTCAGCCAGAGAAAAGTGGCAGGAGTTGAGATTACAGTAACAGTATCAGTAGTGTTTGGATTCTATTAGTACTGTAACAAAGAAAAAAAATATATAAATCTGAAATTTCTTGTCACTTAAATCGTAACCCCTGTTTTCCATTATATGTCATTCAAAATCACTTGATTCACCAAACTGAATACCAGTGAAGTTGCTCAACTGCCAACCATTTATACACACTGGCTCTCGGCCAAATAAAAAATGATAGGAGGTGGCACCAAACAAAATATTTAATATATGAAGATATATAAATCTGTAAACGATGATGATGAGGATAATGATGATGATGATGATGATGATATGCAATAATTTAAAAAGCTTGAAATTTTGCTATTTCTATTTATCAACTCTTTTATTTTTTAGTAGTTGTTCTTTTTATACAGAATAATTCAAGACTTATCTTATTTCTTAGAGAAATAAAACTATTATTATACTAAAGCTCAACAAATCAATTTTTGTCTCCTAAAGGCTTTTTTACTGTTTAGATTAATGACATAAAAGGTATACTAAATTATTCCTTACTTTTAAGATTGAGTTATGTTTGAAAAAAAATCCATTTTAATTGGTTCTAATTAGTCATAATTTGCAATTAATCAAAAACTGACCAGTCTCTTGCTTCACATTCTGCCTGTCACTTTCCCCCTCTCTAAGTATATCTTGATTACCTCCTCGTTATTTATGTTAGTTTCTCAGTGAATGTAAAGAGAGGAGATTTGTGAGTTTTAAATGGATTTGTATGTTAAGACAACCCAGATAACATTTTGGCTCTTAATAAATTTAAATTAGGTCAAACATTCCCTATCTTAGAAATCTTACAGAGATTTTAATGTTGTTTTTAAATTCTCAGTCCATATTTATTCTTTTTTTAAAATAATGCAGTTTGCAAACTCATTTTTCCCTAATCTCAATTATCTACCCAAAGCTTAATGTGTGACCCAATGGGTTGAATTTTGCCTAACCAAGACTAAAGATCTCAGTTTTCCCAACTATTTACCCAAAACTATGCTGATTAAGCTGCTAATATGAGTTAACATGAGTTAATATCAGGAAATACATGGACACAACTAGGAATTTCAAACAATATTGTATGACATTTATCATCATCATCATCATGTTGCGCTTTCAATATCCATGACAATCTCTCTCCATCCGTCCCTATTGCTCATCATGCAGAATACAGTCGTAATATTTTCTGTTGCAAACAATTGTACTTTTTGTGGCTATATAAATTTATATAACTATAAACCAACATAAATGCACTCAACTAAAGGAGGAAGAATCTTATCTTTGATTTCTGGTGCCAAAAATTGATTGGTTGGTTTGAAAAATCAAGGTTTATCAACTAAGGGAGACAACCCACCTACCTTAGATATGTTTTTATAAAACTGGAGGGAGAAGAGTGGATTCAATATCTTTCTCAATGGTGCTAGTGCAAAGGGAAATGCAAATAGCCTCATCGAGGACTTGAATGCAGGTCACCGATTCAATTTCATATTATGATAACCCTTACACTTAGTGTACCTCTACTGGGCATCATTAAGTAACCACAGAAAATTTGGTGGTTGTAGACTTTTCCATCCATGATTTATGTGATGGCAGTCAGACAGAAAAATAAATTTGGTGAACTGTAGTAAGTTTCTAATGGATCATGACAGTTACATATTTTGCTGTTTATTTTTTTCTATAAAATGTCATTAAAGAAAAAAAAAACACATAGAAACTAAATGTTTACTGTCACCATTATAAACAGCCATTATCATTTATGAGATACTATTAAAAATGAAGCCATCATCTAAAGTTGAATTAGTTAGATTACTAAAATAGACTCTAAAGAATTATATATTATTATAGGTTAGCTCAGTCTGTAGAGCATTTGGCTAGAAACCACAAGGTTCCTAGTTCGATACCGGCCCTCTCCAACTCAGCGTATGGGTAGCACAGGGAACTGTGCAGTAAAGTAAGGAGCTGATGGTAGGTTTGGCGCTCCAACTCAGAGGCAAAAATAATCTCCTTGGTCTAGTGCTAGTGAAAAAGGGATAGACTCCCTCACTGATTGGCTGATACAGACTTTAAGCCACCCTGACCACTTTATAATAAAGATTTGGTGTCTGTCTGTAACAAACTATGTCACTGCTTACACTACAAAACCCTTAGGAATTGTGTAAGTTCATCAATATTTAATTTATATTATAGTAAAAAACATTAATGCCTAGAATCAATCTTATTTTTTAACAACATCTCTATGAAAGTCTCAGTTAGATTTGCCTCAAAACAGCCCATATTATTAGTGCATTTAAAATCCTGTGTCTTATATATCACTATGAAATAAAGGTTTACATAATATATGGTATGGTTAATTTGCATACTGGTTTTAACAAAACCGTGTTTAATAGATAATTACTTGGTATTATCGATCTCTAATGTCATTGCTTTATTCTCCAATGTATTAAAATCAATCCTATGAATGATTTTATATGTAAACTAATTAAAATATGATTAAAATAAGTGTAATTCATATGCATTCTTATTTAATTTTATTAGTCTTTCTAATTTGATATATTTCATTACATTAAAACTTAAATGCTTACGCCTGGAGGGTGAATATTCTTACTAGTCTTCATAAAAATCTTTATTGGTAAGGATACTGAAATAAATACAAAAAGCTTCAGTATGGATAAAATATGACAAAATACATTTCTCCCCAAGAAATGGAATTCTAAGTGCTTTCTTTATCAATGGTTAATCTATAGCATATGTATTCTATAATTCACACATGAATGACAAACATCTCCATGAAGACAGAATTTGATTGTATTCCAAGTAAAGGATGAAACTCTAAAAAGAGAATGCATATCTCCAAGTGATTGATGCAGACTAGCAAAATAACCAAAGAATAGAAAACCCCCAAATCAGAAAATCTATAAAACATTTTTATTCAACAGAACGTTTAAAGTGAAACGTCCCTGATGTTGCATGAATAATAACAAAAGGAGAGAATCAAATTGTAGAATCTATCAGGATAATGGAAAACTTGACAGATCAGAATAATGGCCAAAATAGACAGATCAAAATCTATTCATCAACTCAAAATTTACATGTGTTCTACAAATCTATCCCTATTACAAGAACAGACACAGGTATTATTGTATCTCAAGGATTGTATGTATATAAACTAAATTTACATGTGTTCTACAAATCTATCCCTATTATAGAACAGACACAGGCATTATTGTATCGCAAAGATTATATATCTAAACTAAATTTATGTGTTCTACAAATCTATCCCTATTACAGAACAGACACAGGTATCAGTGTATCTCAAGGATTGTATATATATAAACTAAATTTACATGCGTTCTACAAATTTATCCCTATTACAGAACAGACACAGGCATTATTGTATCGCAAAGATTGTATATATCTAAACTAAATTTACATGTGTTCTACAAATCCATCCCTATTACAAAACAGACACAGGTATCAATGTATCTCAAGGATTGTATATATAAACTAAATTTACATGTGTTCTACAAATCTATCCCTATTAAAAGAACAGACACAGGTATCAATGTATCTCAAGGATTGTATATATAAACTAAATTTACATGTGTTCTACAAATCTATCCCTATTAAAAGAACAGACACAGGTATCAATGTATCTCAAGGATTGTATATATCTAAACTAAATTTACATGTGTATGTGTAAATTGTATATATATATAAACTAAATTTACATGTGTTCTACAAATTTATCCCTATTACAAGAACAGACACAGGTATCAGTGTATCTCAAGGATTGTATATATCTAAACTAAATTTACATGTGTTCTACAAATTTATCCCTATTACAGAACAGACACAGGTATCAGTGTATCTCAAGGATTGTATATATATATATAAAAACTAAATTTATATGTGTTCTACAAATTTATCCCTATTACAGAACAGACACAGGCATTATTGTATCGCAAAGATTGTATATATAAACTAAATTTACATGTGTTCTACAAATCTATCTCTATTACAGAACATACACAGGTATCAGTGTATCTCAAGGATTGTATATCAAAACTATTATTTCTTATTGATATATAAGACACATTCCAGGATTTTAAATGCACTAATAACATGTGTTGTTTTGAGGCAAATCTAACTCAGATTTTCATAGACATCGTTAATAAATAAGATTCTATGTATTAATGATTTTGACTATAAATTAAATACTCATTCATAAACTTAAGCAATTCCCGAGGGTATTATGATGTAAGCAGTGAGGTAGTTTCTGTTACAGACAGACACCGAATCTCGATTATAAAAAGAGATACAATTTTTTATAGTCTGTTTTGGTAGTATAACTAATTCAAGTTAAGATGATGGCTATATTTTCATAGACATCGTTAATAAATGATATTTATTCTATGTATTAATGATTTTGACTATAAATTGATAAACTTATGCAATTCCTGAGGGTATTGTGACATAAGCTATGATGTAGTTTTTGTTACAGACAGACACCAAATCTCCATTATAATATGATATGTAACCCAGCATAAATGATACATTTTAATCAGATTTTTGTTGCAGAAATGCATATAAAATACTCTAACTTAGAGAAGATAAGCAATTTCCAATCTGATCTGCAACTGAATGTCAATTTCGTGGGGTCTTCATTTATAATGATTGTCATTTTTTAAATCATCAAATTTCTCAATATAACAGAGATAACTACATAACTACTGAATAGTGAGATCAATCCTTGCTGAATGACCCATAAAATATTCCTACCTAAATATAGAATCAACATATCATAATCACCTTCACAGGAAGGCCGTAATTAGCATCCAGTGGACAGGCCCTGTGCTAACTACCAGACCATAACCATGTGTCGGGTATTTATGGAACAAAGTGTCTGCACTGAAAACAAGCAGCCAATCAAAGTGAAGAGAATGAGCTTGACCAAAGTACATAATGGAACAACCCTGGCCTGTATATAAATCACATACCAACACTCTGATGCTAGTTAACATTCTTCACTCCTTTCTATGATTTGTTGTTGTTGTTTTATGACATATCAATCCCTTTTGGGTCATTTAATGCCGAATCAAGTCATTTTGATATTCGGTTTCATTTTTTAAATCATCAAATTTCTCAATATAACTAGATAACTAGGGAATGCTAGATAAGATCCTTCACTCCTTTCTATGGTTTGTTATTGTTGTTGTTGTTATTTTGTTTTATGGCATACCAATCCCTTTCAGGTCATTTAATGCCAAATCAAATCCTTTTGATATTCAGTTTCTTACACTACTTGCTGTTGCTCAAATGGCCACTCATCTACACCCTTGTGCAAATTAACTGAAACAAAACAAATAATTCTGTTATTATTATATCTATAATCTCTATGTAAGGCTTGCCAGTGTGTTCATGCAGCATTACAATTTTTAAATGCTTCCTCAGAGTAATGTCCATTGCAGACAATGGTCAAAGAGCAACTAATCGACAGTTGAGACAATAGTATTTGGGCATGATAAAAATCTGATGCAATCACAGGAGACACAATATGTTTCAAGGCCAAACATATTTCCCCTACACCCCCAAAATATATTCCTATTACTGGATACCACTGCAAATAACCTAATCTGATGAAAAAAAATAGAAATCAATTACACCCAGTCAATCCAGTGGGTCTAAAACTGTTGAAAGAAAGAAAAACTGAAGTAGTTGTTTCAATTAATTTGCACTAGCCACTTTCATCACAGAAATCTGGTTTAATCATTGTTCAGTTGATTTGGAGGCCAATCAGCTTGTGTCAACAATTACTTTTGACTAGTATAACCAGATATCTTCGCCAGACAGCTCCGGCCAAAGACAAGATACTACCGATCATTTTTCTAATGTCAGACTGATTAATATATATATATATATATATATATACGAATAGTTTATTGGCAGTACTGAATTTAAAAAGGACGCGTAAAAGCATATGCATGTTGTAAAATAAATTTTTTTTTTCTTAAAAAGAAAAGTAAGGGTACCCTAGTTAGATTTAAAATCTAAAATGATTTATTTTTTTTCGTTCAATGCTCCCCAGAGAAAAATTCATTGAAAGATGGAATTGTGGTTTTGTTTTGTTTTGTTGTAGACGATGGAATAGTGAGAAAGCAATGAGAAAAGGATTTTTTTTCTCAATAGGACAAAGAATTCGTAATACTAAGAAACTTACAAATCATAAGGGGGGTGGAGGTTTGAAAATTACGAGTTCCCCCGTTAGATAAGTTTAGGCTTGAGGTGCCAAATAGGAGTAACTGATAGGACTGCTTCTACATATATATATATATATATATATATATATATATACATATATATATATATGGGAGTAAATATGGAAAATAAATCCAACAATATGAAAAAACTTGCCTTTCAAAAATAAAACACTGATCAAATACAGTTACATAACTAAAAAGATTTTCATCTCCTGTCACATATAAAAACATCCATCATTTTCTTCACCCCAAGAAACATCCTGATGAAGGTTCAATGTAATCGAAATGTTTAAACATCGATAATTAAATTCATCCCATTTTCGGAACACTTGTTTTTTCAAAAATGTTCTTTATATATATATATATATATACCTCAGAAAATATTTTTTTCAAAACTTTCCCTTCGTTTGAGGAAACAGATTTCCATCTTTTAAAATGTTATTACGCCTTAATTATTAGGTAAAAAGCAGCATATCTCAGTTGTCAGTGGTGATGGAGGACATATTTTCAATTTGAATTCTCATTATAATATCTTATTTGTTTTGTATACAATAACAAACTTTTCTGTTTTAAATATTGAAATTGGTAAATTTTCTAACCAATTTCTAGGCTAAATGTTGTGAAAAATTAGGGTTTTTTGGTGTATTTTAGTAGACAATCTGTGATGCTATTTCCTCAAACTATGGTGCAAGTAAGAGATCTAGTTTTTGGTATCAGTATTTATTATACTAACACACAACTTCCACTGTTTGAGAGAATTTGATATTTTTAAAAAACAAATCAACCTAACCTAGTGGAGATGCCTCCTTTTTTTTAAAAAAAACACTGTGCTTTTTAGATAAGAGCATCAATACCATAATGGACAAGAGTTACAATGGGAATTCAATGGCTTTACAGGTCATCAGGTTTAACATAATTATATACTTCTCTTTAAATGTCTTCCAACATTATCTTATTGAAGTTTAATGATATTATACAGCTTTTTTTTCACATTATGGTTTTACATAAGGGATTTTTCTATTGGGTAATATGGGTAATATTTTGTTATCATCAATTGATTAAGACTTCATGAACTACTTTGTTAATTCAATAAGGTACTTTATGAACTGTAGAGGGTAATCTCAAATCATTGTAAATATTAACAATAAGGTGAACTGAGTGCATGAATTAATGTTTAAAACTTTATTAAGTGATAACTTCAAAGTAGTATTATTTTGTATGTCTATTATGGACTGCTATTGACACAGTTGGAGGCGTGTGCATGTGGTGTAATGGCTATAGTCATAGGAAATGGACTTGTCAACCTGAGTTTAAGTCCTGGCCAAGGCTGTTTACCTTTCAAATAGCGATAATACATTTGAGAAAAGTATGCATCCAACTACTCTCCCACCAGCTAGGGTTAAATAGTAGGTCTCTTTAGCTTTGGCTAGCTAACCAATCTAGAAGAAGGAACACAAAATTCAAACCTGCTAAAACTTCCTTTCAGAAACTGACCTTGTGTCACATCCTGCTTGTGCAGAGGGGTTGATAAATATATATATATATATATAAGGTTTGTTTAGAATGGCTTTTTGCCGATAATTTTTGGGAGAATAAGTGCTTAATTGGAGTCGTACCTAATTTTGAAAATTAATAGGTATTCCCGCCTAATTCATTATTAATTAATTAATTTTCAAAATTAGGTACGACTCCAATTAAGCACATATATATATATATATATATATGGTGGACTCTCCTATCGAAAACGATAGATGAGGGTCAGCAGTGCTTGATTTGATTCCTCCCATGTTGTGCATGCTGTCAAGAAGACATTTTATGTTTCCTCGAGTGTGACAGCAGCCCAGCCCTGCTGCGAGCCATGAAGCCATACTGACAAACTAAATGCTCCAAGGCAGGAGTTAAATGTTTTTCTTTTAAAGTTAGGCGGAGCCGATCTCTATGCTTCAGTCTATTTTGTTCAAAGCTCTTTAGTTTAGCGAAACATGTCTTATACCATTCCTTCCAATCCGATACTAGATCTTCCCAAGCATTCAGGTCAATATCGAGGCGTTTCAAATTGTCCTTCAATTTGTCCTTGTAGCGTAAGAGAGGACATCCAATAGAATGCTTAGCATTTGGTAGTTGCCTGTATAAAATCTTCTTTGGAAGCCTGTTCTCATTCATTCGGACAACGTGACCAGCCCACCTAAGTTGAATCTTGGCTAGTAGGGTTTCGATGCCAGCTATATTGCATCTTTTTAAAATTGTGCTATTTCTTACTTTATCATCTCAATTTCTAACACAAATGACACAAAGACAATGCATGTGAAATGCGTCAAGTCGGTTTATGTGCTTGCGGTAAAATGTCTATATATATATAGACAGATTATTAACTATATAAAACAGTTCTCCCCAATAAATTAAAGCAGGAATTCAGTAGCTGTATCGGTACTACAGTATGGCTGCATCACTTGAACTTTGAAAAAATGCTTGGAGAAGAAGCTACATGGGAACTGCATAAGGGATGATGTATGCTGTCTTGAACATTTCCTGAGAGTAGCACTACAAAAAATAGCATCTATACAGCCAATCACACAAATCATCCAAATAAGATGAGCCAGACATTACTGGTGAAGTAAGGATGAACTCATAAGTGACGCTCTCTTGTGGACTCTGATACATGGACACACCAGTTATTCTGCCTTACTTAGCTGAGAAGCATTGACAGATAGTTTTAACCAAGCAGTATATGAGGACAATAAACGATTAAATGAAAACAACAAAAAAGGAAGAACTGAAGACAATAGAATGAACGAGAACGATATATATATTGATGAACAATGTGAAACACAAACAAACAATTTTACAAAGTGATAAAAAAGGGAAAAGATTCAAAGTTCTCAACAGACCATTACAAAGGGTAAAAAAAAGTATTGTGTTCTGTAGAGTTTCAGGGATGCGTCCATTCCTTTTGGTGTTTGTGGAAGAGACTGAAAAGGTCCAAGTGTTCATGTGATCTAGTCATGTAGGCTAGGTGTGAGGAGGTGTGCATGTGTACCTGGTCACGTACCTAACCTATATCATACTAGGGTCGCACAGAGTTAAAAGAGGAAGAAATAACTCGGTCATAGAAAATAGGTCAGAATAATGGAGTCAATGTAATGAGGTCAGAGTATGTATATGAATGCATCTATATGACTGAGGGTGTGTTTGTAAGTTAAAGTATGAATCTGTGTATGTATGAATGTAAATGGTAGTGGAAGAACATCAGTGTTGATTGACCAGCAAAGACTTACATATAACAGCTATATGTGGACACTGGATGCTGAGTTGAGGATTTGTTAGGAGTGATGACACATAGAGAAGGACAGCCAATAAGAGTCAAGGAAATCCATGCTGTCGGCATGACATGATGAAGTTCAAAACTTTCTTTGAGGGGATAAACTAAAGTAACATTTAAAATGAATTAACACAAAGTGTACTTTAAATATTTGTATGAGTATACCCTTGAGTGAACTGTAACAATTAAGATCTGTAACTGCATTTGAATTAATGGGCAATCGTTTGAAGATGACTTATTTTAAGTTAGTTAAAATAGATAAAAACAAACACCTAAAACAAATGCCCGAGGTCATATTTGCTGCAACCTCTAATATTAGGCTAAAATTTAGGTTTTAATAAGTTGCATTATCAATGAGTATACATGGTATATTCTTTTATCCATAACTTTTTCTACCTATAATTGTTTTTTCCCAGTCACTGGAAAATCAAAACTTCAAAAAATCATGTTGTTTTTACATTTGTAGTATTGATAAATAATAGATTAACTGTATTATTTTGAGATTAGTATATATTTTGAAAAGTAAAATAGTGTACTCGGAGACATTAGGTCAATTGAGTTTGACTGACAGATGGTAACCCACGGGCTATTTGGGACAAGGCTTCTTACTGGATGAAAGTAACAAGACCTGAAAATACTGAGAAAATAGCGATAGAACTTAATCCATTGGCTCTAAAATGTCAAGGTGAACACATGTGTTCCATTCATATTGCCTTGAGAGTACCAGATCACTGAAGTAGTTGGGTTATAAGTAAATGAAAAGATATTGTAGCTAAGATAATAAAAGTGTACTTTATTCTCTACAAAGCTTAATACATCTTCTATATTTTTTCTTTTAGCTAATACAAATTACAGTAATAATATATACAACAGGAAAATGAAAAAAACTATTACATTAGAATTTATGAATTTTTTTAATCTGTCAACTATTATTATTTCTAGAAAAACTAATGACTATTTACATAGATCAGAATTTGTAATAGGAAAAGATTTAATATCTGATTCTTTCCTGTATGAAATATATTTATATTATATTTGTATATGTACTTATGAGATGAGGCTTGATATGAATAATTAAGATATTTCAGACTGTTGTCCTCATGTTTATTGTGTATAAACACAATGTTCAGACTTATAAAGCCATATTATACAAATGATAAAATCCCTTTGTGAAAACCATATGAAAGTTCAACTCTTGTAGTTTTATTTTGATGTATGTTTTGATTATTACATTTTAACAAGACTGCCATCTTTGTTATTATATTTTTAATTTGCTGCAGGACTTAAACACCCTGTATATGATGGCAGCAAACTCATGTTTGAGTATTGCCATTGAAAAAAAAAAATTTAAATAAAAATAAAAAAAATGAAAAAATAAAATAAAAGAAAGTTCAGAAGTTCAAAGAATACAACAATGAGCTTCAAAAAGTTAAACAGTGAGCTGCACGAATGTGGCTTTCTAGTCCAGCTAATATATATATAAATTATCAAAAATTAAAAAGTGGAGAAATTGATTAAAAATTATTAGAAATCAAAAATGGAGAAAATTATTAAAATTGAAAAATAATCATTAAATATTATTAAAACACAAAGTGGAGAAAATTATTAAAACTCTTGGCTTATAGGGTGGGTTTTCAACTAGTTTAAATTAATCTAAAATCACATCACAAAAGTCTTTAAATGCTTCCAAATAGATTTTTCGACCTTGTGATTTATTTGCTTTACATCTGAGTTAATGTAAACATATAGTGTATTGATTTCCAAACCTTTTTTTTTTTCTTTTTTTCCTGTTAGAAAGAAATCATAACAACATAACTATCATGGATTCCAAATATTTTTGCCCAGATTCTATGAAACAAAATTTAACAAAAGGAAATTCTCAGTGGGCAGCCATATCTTCTTTATCTGTTGTGACAATTGCTGTGAAAATTCTTGCATCAACTCCTGCTGAGATTGCAAATACAACATCAATAAAATCTTATTTTTCTTTCCACAGTTGTCAATCTCTCTTTTTTTTTCTTTTCTTTCTTCTCGTTTTACCTTATATATAAAAAAAACTCTCTTTGCAAAATCATCTTTGTTTTCCTAGTAGAAAAGGCTTGGCAATATTTTCACTGGCTGAGAAAAGCATTGCACATTTTAGTGCTAATTTGGTCTGGTTAGAAGAGCAAGACAATAAAAGGTAAAAAAAAAACAGGGAAGCCTGTTCACTTTTATATTTCAACCTACTGATAGAAATAGATAAATAAATAAATAAACCAATGGTGTATATGAGAAGAAAGTAGAGGTGCATTGTGTAATGGGTGAAGTCATAGTACATGTAGAATAGGGTAGGTTGATTTTGGAACTGTAATGTCTCCAATGTGGTGAAAGTTGCAAAATAACATAAAATTACACCATTGTTTGAAGAAATAGCATAAAATATTGTCTACTAGAATGCACCAAAAATCCTTGTTCTTGCACCATTTAGCCTAGAAATTGGTTAGAAAATTTAGCAATTTTAATATCTAAAACAGACAAGCTTATCATTTTAAATGAAATGAATGAAATATAACTAGGATTCAAATTGAAAATATGTCTCCCATCACCACTGACACCTCCGATATGCTGCTTTTTACCTAATAATTAAACTGTAACAGTGATAACATTTTAAAAGATTGAAATCTATTTCCTAAAACAAAGAAAAAATGTTGAAGAAAAATATTTTGTGTGGTAAATCATTGTTAATTTGCAACTTTTCACCACATAGGAGACATTACAGTTCCAAAATCAACCTACCCTAATATACAGTGACATCCAAAATAATAGATACACAGGATTTTTAAAGTAGATAATAATTTCTATCATTGCTACCCACTTCAAACTTTAGTTGAATGTAGTAATTACTTTGAATGTATGTATTTACCAACTTCTGTGCATGAACATGATGTGACTCAAGGTCAATTTTTTAAGTGGAGTTTAATAGTTTTGACTTCAGAATTTTATTCTCTTAGATCAGTTGCCATACCAAGGTTAAATAGCTCAGTCTGCACCACTATTTACCCATACCAGGAAGGAGAATATATGGATTCATACTTTTCCCAGGGTTATCAACACTATTTGAAATGCAACTAGCCTTGTCCAGGATTTGAACTTGTGCTGTTGTATCCATTTCCTACGACAATAACCATTACACAATGGAAACCTCCTAAATATTTGGGATATACCATTTATAAGGAAAACAGTGGAAATATTTGGCTATACCTAAATTTATTGACAAATTCTCCACATAAGTTGTATGCATATTTCAAAAATATAAATAAAACAAAATAAAATTTGGAATTTGAAATTGAATTCTATTCAAATTATTAATTAATTTTTTTTCAATGACCAAACAGAATGCACCATGCATAAGACCAAGAATTTAAATAGTCTGTATGTATTTCTCTCTCATTTTTTAAGATGAGGCTTGATGATTTGTATTATTCAATGGCTATATACATTTGGACAGATGGTGTAATGGATATAAGCGTTGAGTTAATACAGTTCTAAGTGACAGTTATCCCTAGGCTGCAGGTTCAATCCTGGTCAAGGGTGACAGTAACATAGGATAATAATTAACACAGCTTAACATTTGTACCCAGTCATAGTTAGCAGAATGAGAAGAATATACCCCCATGGATTGAATAAAGGGTTGGGTTCAAAGTTACGTGAAGGCTCCCAATTATGACAAGAAGGTTCCCGAGTTTGAAGAGAAGGTTTGTGAGATTGAAGAGAAGTCCAAATAATCCAAAATTTATTAAATCTCTAAGAAAATGAATTAAGAGTGTAACAACATATATTATATTCATTAATTTATTGTACAAACATTTTTACATAAACTAGCAAAAAATGCCATCTGGGCAGTTATAAAAATTAATTTTTGAAAGATATTGTCTGAGTTAAAATTTCCATATAAGAGGGTTTGTATTATCGGTAAAATCATCAAATTTATTAAAGGAGTAAAGAAAAATGAAACCATTTGAAATGGAAACTTACTTCTGTCCCCCTCAAATCAAGATGTTGCATGCATCTATTGATTATTAATCAAATAGTATTTTTATCAATGACAGTGTTTTGATGTAAGCAGTGACGTAGTTTTAGTTACAGACAAATTGATACTGAATCTATTATCAAAAGATTTTATTTATTGAAAAAATTTTTTACAAAATTCATATTTTTACATAAGTGTACCAAATAGTCCAAATAATACAGTCTATATGTACTTTGAACAAACATTGAATTTGTAGCCGGTATATGCAAAGGTTTTCACAATGGTGAAAGCAAAGGAACTCTCTGAAGAGGTTTTATGATAAATGAATTTAGATAATCGACAATAATAATCGTGGAATGGGATATCGAAATATCTTGAATGAACTCACTATCAACATCAGTACAATTAGAGCCATCATTCGTAAATAGAATCAACATGGCCAGACTATGGATTTGCCTTGAAGGTGATGTTCTTCGTATATTAAGTGAATGAGCAGCTAAATCCATTTGTCTAGAAGTAATTCAAAACCTGTTCATTACATGGCTAGAACTTTAGAAGGAGCTGCGGGCAGTTAGGATAGAAATGAGAAAAGATATAATAAGTTGAACACTCCATGAACATGTAGGATGGCGTTGTCGAACTCCTAGGAAAACTTTTCTTCTGAGACTCATTTGCTCTTTACTAATAATTCTCTCAAGGAACTTAATTCATTTTGGAACAAACATATTACGGTCTGATGTAAGAAGAATTGAATTCTTGAGTGGAACAGTTGGACACATGTCTGGAGAAAAAAGTACACTTGGCACCTCGCTTAAAATACCATACCCTAATGGTTAAACAGGGTGGTGGAAGTGTGGCTTCTGTCATGACTCTGTAAAAAGTTAGTTTTGTGTTTTATCCGCATTTTCCTCAATTTTCAATCACATACACATATATATATATGCTTTTACATATATATACATACTTCTGCATATATATGTACACACACACATATATATATATATACATATATATACACACATACACATATACAAAACACAGGCATACATATACACAAACACACATATATATAGATATATATACAAACACACACACATACATACATACAAACACAGACACATACATATACATACAAACACAGACACATATATATACATACAAACACAGACACATATATATATACATAAACACAGACACATATATATACCTATATATATATACCTATATATACAAATACACATATACCTATATATACAAATACACACACATATACCTATATATACAAATATACACACACACACATATACCTATATATACAAATACACACACATATACCTATATATACAAATACACACACACACATACATACATACATATACAAATATACACACACACATACATACATACATATACAAATATACACACATGCATATATATATATATATATATATATATATATATATATATATATATATATGGGTCATGACTGCCACAAGTTGACAGATGTGAGCTGTCTTTACCACCAAAAATGATGCCTCTCTCTAGGTCTACATAACTACAACCCAGTGACAAGCATTGCAATATTACTGCATTACCTTTTCTTAGACTTTCCCAGTCAATGGATACATAGAATTTGGCAGAGGTTTGATGGTGGAGTTTCCTTCTCTAATTTTGATTTTGGAGTTAACTTCTAGAAGAGTTTCCTTCACCATGGCTTTGTCATTAGACTGAAGCCCCTTCTATCCTCCTATATATATATATATATATATATATATATATATATATATATGAAAAGTAGGTGACTTATTGGGGAATATGATATAGAGTTAGCCACAGCTTTGATCTTCAATGAAATAATTAACTGAATAAGTCATGTTTATAAAGAATATAAGAGTGCTCAATACATTAGTAGAGTAGATTTAGTAAAGTTTTATAGACAAATAACCTAATTCAAGTTTATATATATATATATATATATATATATATATATATATAGTTAATTCTTTGTTATTATTATTGGAGAAATGATTATAAAGTGCTCAATTACTTATGTAAGAGCTGTATTCATTTATTTATAGTCACCAATACATTTAAAAGTCCGTTTTACCAATGGTTTCAGAACATCACTTTTAGGTGATTATCCATCATCAGAAACGTTCTGATGACGGATAATCACCTAAAAGTGATGTTCCGAAACCATTGGTAAAACGGACTTTTAAATGTATTGGTGACTATAAATAAATATATATGTATGTATGTATGTATGTATGTATGTATGAATAAATTTATTTTTCTAATAACTTATCCATCAATCTATCTAATCTAATGGAAAAGTTAGTATCTAAATTTTGTAAATAATTATTTTCCTTATATGGTTACAGTAAATCTTCAACTAGTATATTTTGCCAGAGTTGATGCTAACAATAATATAAGAACTTGAACTTCTCATTCCATTCACGTCTACCAATTTTTATTTTTAGTCATTTACAAAAAGTTAGCCAGCTAAGAGAGAGAGAGAGAAACGAGAATGAGAGAAAGAGAAATAAGAATGAGAGAGAGAAACAAGAATGACAATAATAAATAAATAAAAAACCAATAATAAACCAAATGCAATTGTTGGCCTAACCTGATTTGCTGCATTAAGAAGGGGGAGAAGGACTAAATGTGCCATTTTATTGATTGTCAATTTACAGATTTGTTTACGATCATTTAAATGCATATGCATCAAGCCAAACATCAAATTTGATCAAAGGCAGGTAGCCAGATAATTTATCTGAAGCACTTTATTTAGTTTAGGTGGGGAAAAGAAACAGACAAGACAGAGACTAACATGCAACAATTTAAAGTTTATTTTATACAGGGCATTTTAGAATGGAGGAAAACCAGATTTTTGACTGCATTTGTTGGGGTTGCGGGTTATGATTAAAATGTTTGTATTTACCTAAACCCTCCACCACAGACAGGATGTGACACACAGTCAATGTTTAAGTGGAGTAAAGCTGGTTTGAATTCAGTTTTCCTTCTCTTACACCAGTTGCCTAACAAAGACTCAAGAACCCAGTCTGCTCTACTATATACCAAAAGCTGGGGGGAGAACATGTGGATTTATGCCTTTCCCCAAGGTTATTTACACAAAGTGGAACACAAACAGCCTCATCAGGAATTGAGTTTTAGGTGGGAAAAGCAGACAAGACAGAGACTAACATGCAACACTTTAAAGTTTATTTCATGCTAGGCATTTCAGAATAGAGGCAACCAGATTTTTGAATACTTTATTTTATAGGGCTGGTTTAGCTTAATCAGTAAAGCGTTTGCCTGGGAACCACAAGTTCCTGGTTCGATACCGGCCGTCGCCAACTCAGCATATGAGTAGCACAGTGATCTGTGCAGTAAAGTAAGGAGCTGATGGTAGGTGTGGCATTCCACTCAGATGTTAAAAAACAATCTCCTTGGTCTAGCACCAGTGGAAAGGGGATAGACTCCCTCACTGTCTGGCTGATACTGACTTTAGGCCACTCTGATGACTTTTTTATATTTCATTTCAGAATAATGAATGCAACCAGATTTTTGACTACTTATATTTATCTTACGTTGGGTATCAGCTTTCTATACCATGGTTTGGTATCTTATCTATATATTAATACTCTTGTTCCTTATACTTCCAGCCGTTATCATCTTGCAACACCCTCTGGTTAAAAATAAGACTGTCCAAATCATCCAAGATGAAATGCAAAAATATAAATCCTGGTTTTGCTTATCCGTCAAATTTTTATTTCTTATGAGTGTTATCCCCTCAGCTAAATAATAGACCCTTCTGTTTTTATTATAAAGAAAAGAAAGAAAAAGGACATGCTACATAGAAAAATATAAGAAAGAAAGAAAGTGAGTAAGGGAAAGATAGTGAGAGGAGGTGAGCGATGATGGTAATCTGTTTTAATCGAACATAATGAACAGATGAAAAGAAGGAAAGAAAGAAAGAAAAAATGAGTGAATGAGAGTTAAATCAAGATTATTATACTTTTTACATATTGAACTTTGCAATAGCTCTTAAGTAAACATATCAAATGTTGTAATGATTAAATTATCATACTGTGGTATATCAACAGGTCTTGCTAGTAATTAGTTATTAGGTTTATTGTAGCACAAAGTTAGAAGTATGTGGCACCCAGTGAGAATCAACATCACTAGTACAGTATATACTCCCATATCATTCAACTTTTGAGACCTAAATTTTAGCCAAATATTAGGGGCTTGCACCATACAAAATTTGTCTAACAATTTAAAAATAAATAATCAATACTTGTTATTGCATATATTAGAATTTTTATATATATATATATATATATATTAAGAAATTTGAAAAAACAAGTGTTCCAAAAATAAGATGAATTTATTTATTGACGCTTAAATGTTTCGGTTTCATTAAACCTTCATCAGGATGTATTATGGGTGAAGAAATTGATGGATGTTTTATAGATGACAGGAGATGAAAAATCTTTATAAAAAAAAATATAACGCTGAACAAATACAGTTACACAACAAAAAAAAATTTATAAAGATTTTTCATCTCCTGTCATCTATAAAACATCCATCAATTTCTTCACCCCATAATACATCCTGATGAAAGTTTAATGAAACCGAAACATTTAAGCATTGATAAATAAATACTCTTTGACTTATGGTAACAAAATCCTTAATTTATAGAATCAAAGAGGTCAGAATTAATAATGTTAATACTTTTTTTTTTAATTCCAAAACTACAACTTAAAATCATATAGAAATATCATCATCAACATCAGATTATGCTGGCAGCACAAATATCCATGACTCTCTCTCAACAACCATTCCTATAAGTCATAACCCCTGGGAGGTCCTCCCCATGGCATGCAGAATCCATACAGAGCTGATTGACATAAATTATTTCTGGTCGGCTTACACACATATGTCCATGTGTAGGTGTCCACAAGAAAACGTCATGAGTTTATCCTTGCTTATCCAAAATGTCTTGTTCCTCTTACTTGGATGGTTTGTACAGCTCTTTCTTGCTGCTTAGAAATATAATTGTAATTAAACCTCCATATCTTCTTCAAAAGTATTTGTTTTTTTATCACATTCTAACTACTAAGACAAGTACATTTCTTGCATTAAGATTAAAATATTTTTCTTGTCTATCTTTAGTTGACTGTGTTTTTCTCTTATCTTTGAGGAAACCAGCAAAACTATAAATCTCACCCTGTTTAATGCTTTCAGCTGTCTAGAATCCACATTGTAAGTTCCAAGGGACAAGATTTCTCCAAACTTTGACCATAAATCAAAATCTTATCTTGTCAGGAAACAGATCCCAGTCTCTTGTAGAGGAAAATCAAATCTACCTTCAATTAACTTTAATGATCTCAAAAAAAAAAAAAAAAAAAAAAAAATCAGCATGGAACTTTCCATAAGGAACTTACCCTGGATAAGGAAATGTGAGAACAAACCTTTGTATCTAGACTTATAAAGTTGACATTTACTTAAGAGCATCCTCCTTGGAACCACAAGGTTCCAGTTTCAAGCTCGCCAACTCAGTGTATAAGTAACACAGCTTGGATCTGTGTGGTAAGATGGGAGCTGATGGTATGTGTGACGCTCCATCTCAGATGCAAAACAATTCCTCTGGTCTAGCACTAATGAAAAGGACATAGACTCCCTTACTGTCCAGCTGATACTGACAATGGGCTAAAGGTAGGAAATACACTAGCCTAATTAAATTATTTGGAGGTGCATGGTGTAATGGCTAGAGTTGTAGGAAATGGACTTGTCGATCCGAGTTCAAATCCTAGACAAGGCTGTCTACATTTCACATAGCGCTAATACCCTTCTCCCTACTCTTCCTTTAACTATGGGTAAATAGCAGGACAGACTGGTCTCTAGACTTGGCTAGGCAACCAGTCTAGGAGAATGAAAACTTTAAAGCTGTTAAACCCATTTTCTTTTAAAACTAGCCACCTAAAGATATTATCATAAAGTAGCTTTCACTTCAAGGTGGTCGAACATTCCTTATGGGACTTCCCGAACCCTTTCTGACTGATCCTTTGTCCCCTACAGACACACACCCACACACATATATATGCATGGATCAAACATATTCTATTTTCCTTCTTTTTTTTTTTCTAACCATATTTTCACTTAACCATTATGTCACAAAAGCTTTGTAATGATATACTGTGAAAAGATAAGCTGTGAAAGAAAAGGCTACTTCTTTTTTATTTATGCGTATTTATTGCAGAAATAAAATTGTTTTATTTTATCAAGAGGACTTCGTTTAAAACATTTTTCATCAGATTTGGATTGTAAATTAAGTTGAGTCATTGGTGTATAATTAATTGGTGTCATAGTATCAACAGGAGCCGAGAGAAAATCTGAAGTGACGATATTGTCTTGGGTCTGCGAACAACAGATACACAGATTTTCACTTATCTGATCCATTTGTGGCAAAATACTTAATTTATCTTGATCGGCATTTCTTAGGAAAGGTATGAATCTTACTCTCCCTCCAGCTATGGATAAATAGTAGGGCAGACTGGGCTCTTTAACCTTGGTTAGGCAACCTCTACTCTGAATTCAAACCTGTTAAACTCCGCTAGAAGCAGAAATGGAGGTCCAATCTCACAGACAAGCTAAAGAGACAGTTCTTCCAGGCCATTGTCGTGTCGGTGCTGCTGTATGGCTGCACCACTTGGACCCTAACTAAGCAACTAGAGAATAAACTAGATGGGAGCTGCACAAGAATGCTGCAGGTGATCATGAACAAGACGTGGAAACAGCACCCTACGAGAAAGCAGCTGTACGGTTAAGACGGAGAAGACACGCGAGACGCTGCTGAACTCATAAGCGACGTCCTCCTGTCATAGTGTAGCAAAAACGTACGTTGATCAGCTCTGTGCGGATGCAGGATGATGCATAGAACACCTCCGAGAATGATGAGCGATAGGGACGGATGAGAGAGATTGTCGTGGATATCCGCGCTGAAAGCTCAACATGATGATGAGAGATGAACATATTTGTTGAAATGAGTTAGTATACTGTTTGTCTGAACAACAAAAACTAACTAAGCACAACTGAACTGGTGCCCAAAGCAGCTGGTATTTATGGAAATTAGGAATACTCCATTCATGCATTTGGGTGATTCCATTACTTGAGTCCTGATCGGCTGCTTGGTTTCTGTGGTGTTATGATGCTTGATAAATACTCTGGTATTCTACAGTATGCTTGTGACAAGGTAAGATCCGTATTGAGTTATGCCTGCCTTGTTGCCTTGTCTTGCCAATTTGACAGTAATTGGAATTCTTCTACAATGTTGAAAACTGATGCCAAATTATTCTATGTTACTGTCCCTCTTGACCTTCAGCCTAGAGATAACTGTCACTTAGAACTGTATTAAATCTTTGAAATGATATACTGTGAAAGGATAAGCTGTGAAAGATGCTACTTTTCTATTCCTGTGTATTTATTGGTGAAGGAAATAGAATTAGGAGATTGGAGGGGATTATAGGTGAACATGTTGAAAACTGATGCCAAAAAGAGATTTCATTGAAAAATCCAAAACAGTGTTGCAGATATTCGGAAACTGATTTCATCATAAAAATAAATTTGGAATTTAGTGCCTTTTTCCATTTATATTATAATCATCCAATTTTTGCATGTCTATAAAAACAGCATATATGGTAAATCAGTGAAAGAATAAAGCAAAGAGAGAAGGAAAGGAAGAAAGAAAGAAAACAAATACACAAATAAACAAAAGAATGAACTAAAAGAAAAAAAAAGAAAGAAGTACCAATGAAAGAAAATGAAAAGAAATAGATAAATACACAAATAAAGTTACAGTATGAATGAAAAAAAAGAATAGAAGAAAGCAATTGAACAAAAAGAAAGAAGGTGAAAAGAAAGAGAAAAGAAAGAAAAAAGAAATAAATAAGACAAATACACAAATAAAGAAAAGAAGGAAAAGAAGGTAAAGAGAAAAGAAAGAAAAAGAAAGAAATAAGACAAATACACAAAATGAACGAAAGAATGAACAAATTTGTGTTGTAATGAGTGTCATTGGTTTTATTTGGTTTCTCTGTTTAATGGCATATCAATCTTTGTGGGTTATTTTATGCCAAAGTCTTCCTTGTAGAAGAACAGTGAGTAGTCGGTGGAGTTGGTTAGCATTGGTCGATTTTGGAACTGCAATATCTCCAATGTGGCAAAAGTTGAAAATTAACAAAGAAATACCTCACAAAATATTTTTCTTCAGACCTTTCCCTTCATTTGAGGAAATAGGTTTCAAACTTTTAAAATGCTATCACTGTTACAGGTAAATCATTAGGTAAAAAGCATCATATCGGAGGTGTCGGTGGTGATGGGAGACATATTTTCAATTTGAATTCTAGTTATGATATTCTATTCGTTTGTCTTGAATTGTTGTCTTGATTTTTTTCTTTTTCACTTTAAATTAAAAATTCTTTTTTTACCTTCAATTTAAAGTGTCTTATTTTAGTTCAAGAATGTGTTATTTGAAATGACAAAATATAAATCAACAGAGTATCATCTTTACTTACAAGAAAATAAAGATATTCAGATGTTTATGATTATATTATTCATACTAGCGAAAAAACAACAACAAAAAACACCCAACAGGTGGTATAAAATTTAATTTTTGAAATATATTGTGTGGGTGGGGGCAGTTAAAGTATTGAAAAAGTCACTTTCATTTCTTAAATATCAGGAACAGTTGAACTTTAGTAAATCTAATATCTGTTATGTCCATTTATTATTTCTTGGAGATTAAATGAACTAACCCCCCCCCCAAAAAAAAACGCTCTCTAGGCAGTGTAAAAATTAGTTTTTGAAAGATTTTGCTTGAGGGGATGGGAGTTGAAAATTCAATGTCAGAGGGTTTGTATCATAAGAAAGTAAAATCATCAAATTTATCAAAGGAGTAAAAAATATTAAAACAATTTGAAATCGATACTTAGTCCTGTCCTCTTCAAATAAAATGTTGCGTGCATCTATTAATTATTAATTAAATAATTATTTTCAATATTTTACACATAAATTATTCACAAATTTGTCAGTATTTATTTATTTGTAAAATCTTTAGTTTAGCTCTTGATACTGAAAAAAAAAATGACTATTTCTTGTTTCTGAATAATAATAAATGTGATAACATTTTTAAAAGATTGAAATCTATTTCCTAAAATAAGGCAAAGTTTTCAAGAAAAATATTTTGTGAGATAATTGTTTATGTTAATTTGCAACTTTCACCACATTGGAGACGTTACAGTTCCAAAATTGACCTACCCTACCAAACATTGGTCACCATGGTTGTGTCATGTTTGTTGATGGTAGAATAGTGTTGCACATCTTGTACAGAGCTTTCTTGGAGATTAGGCAGATTGGCCATCAGCGTCTGGTGATAGTTCTCAGATGTTTGTAGTGGCAGGGGACCATATGACCTTTAGGCACCCCTTTTTGATCTCAATTAAGAAAGGACATGTTTTTCATTTACACCGTCAATATCCGGTTGTTTGTTAGGGGTTAGGGGTTAGTTTTATAATTTAAAAAAGAAAAACTCTAAAAATTATCTGTTAACAAACAACTGGATATTGACGGTGTAAATTTAAAAACATGTCCTTCTGAATCGAGATCAAAAAGGGGTGCCTAAAGGTCATATGGTCCAAGGAATCTTTGATCGGCAGATCCATATCTTCCAGAAACGCTAGAAAGCAATGTTGCCCATTACACAATGTGCTGCTATTTCAGAGGAGCTGCAGAGCACTAATCCAAGAATCTGTCTCTTACTCTAATCTTCATCTCTCCTAAGTGATGTCTTGTTTTGTGTATGTCCGATAAATATTCACGGGTGAATTCTGTTTTATCCTTGTTATGAATAGGTTCACAACTTTTAATGTTTCTGTGACGGTAGGGAGCAGTCTCTCCATATTATCTGCATATTCCATCTCTTGTAGCATGCCTAGTGAAGATATAGGGGGATCGGGTCGTGTAGAACATTTTCATGACTTTAAAATCCTCCAATGAGTGTTACATAATCTATGCGGTTGCATAAGATTATTGTCAATCCCCTGTATTTCTAAAGGGATGGCCCTTTTCATATCACGGGCGGACTTTCCATGGAATATTACAGAAAGCCCGCGAAATACATGAAGTCACGTGGGACCTGGTTGGGTCCTCAGTTTTCAGTTTGACGTCAGACAGAGAAGATGTCCTGCCTTAACTGGAACTCACTGCATACGCGCGCTATGTTAGTCAGATGTTTAGTTAAGTAAATAAAAGCTTAAGAAAATAACACGGTTTTGTGATTAATGAATGTCTTGGTAACAAGACTGATCTAGAAGAAGAAATGAGTTAAGTGCAACCGACCACCAAGACGAAGTCCAGCTGCTAGAAGAGATGTTAGAAGAGACCTAGAAGAACTTAAGATATCAAAGACGCCAGAAGAAGAATAGAAGTAAGTAAGGAAAAGGGTATACAACATGAGAACCTTGCTCTCAACTGACTTTGGAGTTTACCACATTTCAATCAAACTTAGTTTACATCAGCTAGACATAACAATTACACTGTGAACACAATAGTTTAATTCTTTTTAAATAATCTACAGTTCATGCCAAATAAAATTATTGGAAAAATATAGACATGGCTAACGTTCATTGAGGGCAGACATACCCCCGAGCTTTCAAGGAATGTGAATTATACAGAAACTTTATATGTCCTCTATTTGTCTTCACACTGTCTTACACAATGTAGACACTTTTATATTTCATGTTTTCAATTTTATAAAATAGAATTGTATTTCATTCTTCCGATTTCTTATAGCCATCTTCTTTCTTTTTCCCTATTTATAAAAGTTTTGGTTACATGTTTGCTTCAAGGAAAGCTGACCATGTCCGTCTCTGACTATCCAAATAGGTCTCCTGCTAGTTTACTGTATGAGGTCATGTGACCAGACAAAAGCTGTAAATATTTCATTGGGAAATAGGAAAGTTGTCACAACAGTATTAAGTTTTCTTTGTTCTTTAAAATTTTGGAGGTAATTTTATAAAAGTTTACCATTTTTATTTTCTTAGTTTAAGACTTTTGATTTATTCTAAGTTAATAGACTTTTATTTAGTTTCTTTATTTAATGTCATATCAACTAAATAGTGGAGAAAAATTGCTTCAATCTGTAAAATATCTTCTTTAACTACTAAGATGTTGAAATCTTTAGCAAGATAATGATCCAAAATGAACTTCGGACTATCTGACCTTTAGGCACCCCTTTTTGATCTTGATTAAGAAAGGACATGTTTTTCATTTACACTGTCAATATCCGGTTGTTTTAACAGACGATTTTTAGATTTAAAAAAAAAATGATAAAACTAACCCCTAACCCTAACCCCTAACAAACAACTGGATATTGACGGTGTAAATGAAAAACATGTCCTTTCTTAATTGAGATCAAAAAGGGGTGCCTAAAGGTAATATGGTCCATATCTTCTTTAACTACTGAGATGTTAAAATTTTTAGCATGATAATGATCCAAAACAAACTTCAAAAGAAATGAGACACTTGTTAAAAAAAAAAGAAAATAAGAGTTTTATAGTGGCTAAATAAGATACCTTATCTAAATCCCACAGAAAATCTATTGTTACATAATTTCATAAGCAGCTTATGAAATATGTACATACCTGTAGTTTAAATATTCAAATCGGGATCCGTTAAATTTAATATCGGAGGTGGGGAAATTTCCATAGCCATCAGGTTATGATTGGCACAATGATGACCCAACATGATTAGATGCAACGCAGATTTCAGAGCGAGTGGACTCGAAGTCGCTTACTGTTATAGGGTCGGCATTTCCCCCGCGGCAGAATCAATATGGGCTGGGTTGTGAAATAAAACTTTATCAAAAAACAATCAAGTTTCGTTAATTGATTAATTCAAACAAGAAATGACCAGCCCAACACAGAAAAGAAGAAGAACCAACCCTTAACAGAAAGCCCTGAAGAGAAGTCAGCCTGAAAAAGATAGTGGCTGAGTCAGAACCACTAAGCAGTGAGAACAAGTAAGAACCATCATCTATCTCTAATCTACCAATCTGTCTCTCTCTCTCTCTCTATTAATCTATCACATCAATTATTTTTAGGTAAACATTTGTGAGTGCATGTGTGTATGTGCCCGAAAGAAATTGTTCAAATTTTATATACCAATTTGTGTTTAGTTTGTTTCACTTTTTCTTTTGTTTAGATTTTTTTAATGGTTTTTGCCTTCAAATGTTTGGGGTTTTTCCTCTCAAATATCGCAATTCTGATCGTTTACTGAGAACCTCCCTGATTTTATTTTTTCTGAATTTTTAACCCTGAAAGTAACAAGATATTGAGTGAGTATACAACACTATGAAAGAAGTTTAAACTTAGAGTTCATCAGAGGAGTCCCCATATCTTGATCAGTCTTAAGGTAATTTCTCAACAGAAATGCAATAAAATTGGACTTAATTTCCGCAACAAAGTTACTTCAATTTATTTTAAATGTCTGACAGCCATAATTAACAAATGAGGGACATACCATTAAATATTGATTGCTGTTTATTGATTTGTATACTAAACTTGAGTGTCTTACTTATATGTTGAAGCTGTCAATAAATCAAAATGTAGCCAAATATTTCCTCTTTTTTAACTTATATATAATAAATCTTAGGTATTTACTATAGTAGGTGAAGTTTGAAGTTAGTAACAATAGAAATTATTTTCTTAAAAAAAAAAAAATGCTTTAAAAGTCACATACGCCCAATACTTTTTGCATATCACTGTGTAGATGTATGCATACATATATATTTTATATGCATACATGCTTATATATATATGGAGGCATGTGGTCTAGTGGTTAGAGTCGTGGAAAATGGGCTCGTCGGTTCGAGTTCAATTCCTAGACGAAGCTGTTGGCATTTCACATAGCGCTAATACCCTTGGGAAAGGTATGAATCCATATATTCTCCCTCCAGCTATGGGTTAAATAGTAGGGCAGACTGGGTTCTTTAACCTTGGGTAGGTAACCAGTCTAGGAGAGGGATAACTCTGAATTCAAAATTCCTGAGGTCAGTCATTGATTGGGTTTGTGGCATTCCTTGTTGCACCAATTCTTTCCTATCGACTGTGCCAAAAAGTGTGGAATGGTTCTTCACCACTATAAACAAATCACTGTGTTGGTTGTTCACTGGATGAACACTCATGCATTGAAAATCGACGAGAGAGTCCATTTTTTATATATTATATATATATATATATATATATATATATATATATTTACCAACCCTCTGCACAAGCAGGATGTGACTCACGGTCAGTTTCTTAAGCAAAGTTTAACAAGTTTGAATTCAGTGTTTTCCTTCTCCTAGACTGGTTGCCTCGCCAAGGTTAAAGAGCCCCATCTGTCCATTTCCTAGGACTCTAATCATTACACCACGCACCTCCAGCATGCATGCTTATATATAGGCATATATGCGTGTATATATGTAAGCAATTACAGTAAGCACTCCCACCTTCTTTAGGTGCTTCTTGTCAAACTCTGGAACCTTTTCAAAATCAGGAGCCTTCAGGGAGCTTTGAATTGAACCCTTTATTTAATCCATGGGAGTAGACTATTCTACTGTGGTTTCCAAACCAACAAACTTACAAAGACAACCTTCTTATATCGAAACCGTAGCTCCACATAAGTTAGTCACTAGTGTATATGAGACTGTTATAACCATAGTCTGAGAGAAAATTCTTATATTGCAGTGGAAAGAAAGGTGTAGATCTGGAAGATTTTTTTCAGGAATATTTAATGTTATAAGACTTCACAACTCTCTTTATTTTTTATAAGAACTTAGATGTTAGGCTATAGCTAATAACTAGATATAGACCACATGACTTTTCTGAAATTTTAATCCAACAACATACACTAGAAACCTAAATTTCTTCAATGAAAAGGACATTTTTAAAAATCTTATTTTGACCAAGTAGTAATTGAATTAAAGACACCTTTGCTTTTGAATGTTCACTAAAACAGAAAAGTGAAGTGTTTAATGTTTATAAGATGAAAAACTGTGTTGATAAGAATTTAAATTATTTCTTATGTTAAAGTGATAAACAAGATGAGGCATTTATATATGACAGATTTTACGTCTTTCTAGCTGGAAGCAATTTTCGCATAACTAATTATTATTAATTTTTTTTTTACAGATAATATTTGAAAGTTTGTAATACTTGAACACATAATTGTAAATAAAAAAGCATAAACAAAAAGCAACATTTAGCCTGAATTCTTTTCACTTTTATTCACCACATCTTTTAAAGATTAAGCTATGAAAATAAATAATGTAAAAAAAAAGATGCCTAGAAGAGCAATAAAAAAGTCATTGAGGTGGCCTAATGCTGGTATCAGCGAGGGAGTCTATCCCCTTTTCACTAGCGCTAGACCAAGGAGATTATTTTAGCATCTGAGGTGAAGCGTCACACCTACCATCAGCTCCTCACTTTACCGCACAGATCCCTGTGCTACTCATACACTGAGTTGGTGAGGGTTGGTATCGAACCAGGAACCTTGTGGTCCTAGCTGAATGCTCTACTGACTGAGCTAGACCATTTTAGCATCTGAGGTGGAGCGCCACACCTACCATCAGCTCCTCACTTTACCGCACAGATCCCTCTGCTACTCATACACTGAGTTGGTGAGGGTTGGTATCTAACCAGGAACCTTGTGGTTCCTAGCCGATTGCTCTACTGACTGAGCTAAACCAGCCCTTAGAAGAGCAATATTCTACCTTATTTTAGCATTTTGTGAACTTCTGCTGTAGTTATATCAGTACTACTGTACAGTTGCACCACTTTAATCCTAACAAAGCGCCTAGAGAATGAGATAGATGGGAGTTGAACAAGAATGCTGCGTGTTATCTTAAACAAATCGTGGAAACAACACCCCACACAAAATCTGTGTAGTAAAGTGGGAGCTGACGTTGGATGCAAAAATAATCTCCCCCATCTAGCAGTAGGGAAAAGGAGATAAAGTGCCTCATTGTGTGGCTGATACTGACAATAGGCCACTCAGCAGACTTTTTTTACTTTGCTTATGATTAATATATGAGGGTAAGTAAAAAAGTAATACCTTTTTCTTTATTTTATATGAAGTCTTTATAAAACTAAGGCCTTCATTGAGACCCTAACAAGGCTCAGAGCAAGAATCCAATGAGTAAGACCCAACTTGCCAATCGACAATGTCCTCCTTTCTGCATGACAATTCTTGACCACTCACAAGGACAAGGGAGAAAATCGCCCCATTCGAGTGGACAACTTAACCGTATTCTCCATACTCACCAGTTTTAGTGCCTTCAGACTATCATCTCTTTGGTCCCATGAAAGGGGGTTTGAGAGGCAAACATTATTCCAGTAATGGGGAAGGGAAATCTGTAGTGAACATGTGGCTCAAAGAACAGTCAACAGAATCTTATGGGGTAGGGATACATGTTCTCATACGAAGTTGGAAAATTGCTATTAGGAGAAGTAGGGATGTGATCCACAGAAGACCTGCTTCATTTTGATGTATGTTACATGTTTATGTGTTGGTAATTATACCTGTGCTAAACAAAATGGCATTACTTTTTGACTCAACTATGCGGAAAAGTAGGGATGTGATCAACAGAGGACCAGCTTCATTTTGATGCATAATACTTTAAATATACGCTCCTACATTTGGGGTGCTGGTGATTGTCGTCAGTGATGTAATTCGCAGTGTTCATTGGGAAGTTTCGGGTCTTCCAACATCAGACTTTCCTCGCCCTGCTGACCCTATCAGAGGTGATCAAAGCTCTCGTACAACCACTAACAATAGCCGCTGAGACTTTTGACAATGAAGACATTTTTTTTTTATGGTTGTAGAACTCTAACCCATTTAAATACAAAATACATGTTTATGTGTTGGTAATTATATTTTTTTTTATGGTTGTAGAACTCTAACCCATTTAAATACAAATACGGTAATTATATTTTTTTTTTATGGTTGTAGAACTCTAACCCATTTAAATACAAAATACATGTTTATGTGTTGGTAATTATATTTTTTTTTTATGGTTGTAGAACTCTAACCCATTTTAAATACAAAATACATTTTATGTGTTGTAATTATATTTTTTTTTTATGGTTGTAGAACTCTAACCCATTTAAATACAAAATACATGTTTATGTGTTGGTAATTATACCTGTCCTAAACAAAATGGCATTACTTTTTGACTCACCTATGCGGAAAAGGAGGGATGTGATCACCAGAGAACCAGTTTCATTTTGATGCATGATACATGTTTCTGCGTTGGTAATTATACCTGTCCTAAACAAAATGGCATTACTCTTTGACTCACCCTCTTGGAAATGTGTCTTTGTTATTCATCCTAGTGAAGGAAATAGAACAGCATGAGGTTGTGAAAGAATAACAAGAAGACAAGCTGAGAAGGACATGACAGCTATACAACATTTTGTTGATTAGCAAACTTTTAAAGTGAAAGAAGAAAAAATTAAATAAACTATGATGTGATGTCTTAAAAAGAACTGCTTGAAATAAATCACACCATTTCAGTTAAAAAAAGAAAGAAAAGGAAAGCATATCATCCACAGTAAATTGAATATGTCAACATTTTACAATTTTTCTCCAAGTTGAAAGAATGTTGCATGTGGACAGCTGACTTCTAGTTACATAATTGATAGGTTGCCTATAAATTATGTGTGGTAGTGTAGAAATTAAAACAATGATAATTCTGAATAATAGAAAAAAAACATAGAAGTAATTGGTAGGACTTAACCTATAACTTACATTGTAGTCGGTCTCTGATTGTTTGTTCTTACTTGGGTTGAATAAAGACATCTAAAAACAATATCAAGTCTTGTGTTCATTAATAAATGAAAGGACACAATGTATAGTGCTATTTTCTTTCCTTTTTTCTAGCTCTCTTTGCTGTGGAGGCTACTCGCTTCTCTGTCTCACTCCTCTTCATGCATTGTTTAACATTGATGCGCCAGACTGCTTGATTTTCAGCATCTACTTCCCATGGGTTTGTCAATGTGGCATATCCTCATGTCTCTCCTGCAGACATCTTTAAAGTGTAGATGTGATCTACCTACTGACCAAGAGCCTTTTACTAATTTGCCATACAAAATGTCTTTCGATATGCAGCCATTTTCCATCCTCCCTAAAGACTTAAAGAATAGTCAACAATTAATGACATAATTCTATTTAAATTCTGCACACAAAAAAGTGATGTCCCTTAAGAACAAAATGGAAACATGATAAAGTTGAAGAGCGTAATAACTTTTTATTTAAAAAAACAATTTTTTTCATTCGAAAAAATATTTCGAATGTATAGTAAACTGATGATGGCTGGATATGTTATATATGTCATATGTTATATACCCCTTAACATTGGGTATATAAATGCAAGAGACAGAGATAGAGTAAAGGGGATGATGGATGAAGGTTTCTTTCTTGTTTTCTCTGTCTACTTATTCCTGCTGCTAATTCATTGGCCATTTCCTCAGGGCTGATTCTGTGGGTTGCTTTTTTCGGGTTGATTTCTTCAGGCTGGGTGTCTGTGCATTCTTATTTTAATTAATCAACAAATCAAGACTTCTTGTTTTTCTTTAAGTCTTTATTAAACAAACCCAGCCCACAAAACCGTGCAGTGAAATGCAACTCTTGAGAGGACATCCTCTCTTGGTGAAAACTGGTTGCAACTAATCTAAAAACTAAAACTTCTCTCTCACACCTCTATTGGCACATTTCCGGAGGGGTTAAGTCGAGGTCATCACTAATCAATTATAACCCTAACAGTTATGGTAATTTTTCACTTAACTCCCTTCGATTTTGAATGTAACAAACTCTGATTCAAAAATTTATCTAATTACAATATGTACATAATTCATAAGCTACCTATAAATTATGTAACAGATATACCAAAACATTTGGGTCTAGCAATTTCATATCATAAAAATGTGCTTGTTATTGAAACCTCAGCAGCATTATTGATATGGTATGGCTGCAGCCTGATGTTCCACAAAGAGTCTATAAAGAAAAGTGTTTAGGAAACTCCACACGTTTCACAGCAAGAACAGTGAGAACAGCTGAGATAATTGAATCTGTTGTTTACATGCAGATCCACTGGTGTGAATAACACAATTCAAACTGGGCTGATTTATCTAATGAAATTTATAAGAAATAAAGAATAAAAAAAAAGCTTTAGTATCACAATAAAATTTCAGATTTGTGTACTTTTCAGTCATTTAAGAAATTATATTTGTTTATTTGTTTTTGTTTTATGGCATATCAACCACGATGGGTCATTTAATGCTGGCAAAATTTTGAAAGATTTGTAGTGAAAGTTTGGAAGAAAGTTTTTTAAACTCAATTTTTTTGTAAATAAATTTTTTATTTAACCCATAGTTTGGACCCTAACAGGTGCTACCACTCTGGGTCAGAGTGGGCCTGAGCACAATGGTTATGAAGGGCTGTTCAACATTCCCCAACGCCCCCCCTCGAACTGGAACCTCACCATCAGATAGAGTTTAACGTCATACCCAGAACATGAAGACCCTCAGCCACCTCCTTCTAGCACATATATGATAAAAAGGGTTGGGGTTGCCATAAGGGCAATAAGGTTGGGGTAATCATATATATATATTTACCAACCCCTCTGCACGAGTAGGATGCGACACAAGGTCAATTTCTTAAGTGGAGTTTAACAGGTTTGAATTCAGAGTTTTCCTTCTCCTAGACCAGTTGCCTAACCAAGATTAAAGAGCCCTGTCTGCCCTACTATTTGCCCATAGCTGGAGGGAGAGTAGAATTCCCGAGGGTTTTAGCGCTAAGTGAAATGCAATTACTACGTCCAGGATTTGAACTATTTGGGGTAATCATATAGGTGTTAGGGCTTGACGTGACCAGACAATTGATCGGAGGGGGCTTCTCTAACCGCCTGTCAAGTCTAAGTAAGGGTTTAATTGGAATGTTGCATGTCATGGACTGCTCATCCACCAGGATTCCATCCTTAAGCATCACGGTTAGACTTTGTAATAATTGAGGTATGTAAGGACTTGTTTTCAAACCAATCTCCTGTGGAATTTGTAACTTTTGAATTGTCCTCCTTGTGAATTCCCATTATCTACATAGGTAAATAGTATGAATATGTTCCAATTGTTTTGGGGATACTTTATTTTGGCAAATCTTTATCATTAGTTATATCTTAAATGGATTTGTTTAAATAAATTTTTGAAGCAATCTATTTCTTTTGTAGACACCTTGTATAGATAACTATGTATTTTATCTTGAGGTAAAAATATGTGTAAGCAATATATCTGAATCTACTTGTGCCTAGATGAAAATATATAAGATTTTAACTGAATATACATAAATTTGTATTTTGTTAAATTATGAAGATATATCTCCTGACTTTTAAATAAAATCAGTATCAATTATACACGCACATGAATGTGGGTATATATAATAATTGATACAGATTATATATGTACAAATATTATATATATATATAGTATGCATGAATTAATATTCATATACATACACACACACACACACACACACACACACATATATATTATATATATATATATATGATTTAATCTTAAGGGTTTAACAAAATATAAATTCAGTAAAAATCTTATATATTTTCATCTATATATATATGTGTATATTTTCATTTATTTATCTATATCTAAATATATATATGTGTGTCTGTGTGTTTTCATCAAGTTATATATATATATATATATATATATATATATATGTGTGTGTGTTTGTGTCTGTCTGTTTTTTTTTTCATGTATACATATGTGTGTGTGTGTGCATATTTACTTATTCATTCTTAAAAAATATTAGTCCATGCCTAATATTATCAATAATGATATTTTTCTTGTTTAAATCTGAAATGTTTATCCAGATCTGAGTATATTTTTGTAAAAAAAATATTTGTCTGGGTATTTTACACTTGCAACCCTCATGAATAGCAAACTTTTAGAAAGATAAGTAAATTTACAAATCATAAAGATAATGGACGTTTGGGAAGAAATGCAATTGTCAGGGAAGGGAAACAGTGCATATATATATATATATATATATATATATATATATAATATATATATATGAAAAAGAAAAGGCAAAAAAAGTGAAAGGAAAATGGGTTTCACATTAGTTAAATTGACCACAAAATCCTGGGGGAAATCAATAACATATCTGATATTTCTTGAATTTGTTTTTGGCCAGCTTATTTGACAGCTGTTTTTCCTGGTTATAAATCTTCAGATTCCAGACTATCAACCAATAGCCAATCAGTGATAAGAAGTCAAGAATTTTTTCTTTACTGATATTTCTTCTCCCTTTTTTTGCCTTTCCTTCTTTCTTTCTTTCTTACCTTTTCTTTCTTTCTTTCTTTCTTCTCATCTTTTACACTTATGCCTTTCCTTCCCTTTTTTCTTTTGTAAGCATTAATAAAAAATCTTGAGTAGATTTTATAAGTTTATTACCAAAAGTTATTTTTTCCCTGATTTCCTGTAAACAACGTCTGTCCATCTTGATTGATTCCATATAATGTTACGCAACTTAATGCCATAATTTTTTTGTAGCCCATGTTTTTATAACAGCTACTTTTTTTATTTAATTTTAGGTTCTTATTTTCTTTGTTTAAGGGCATATCAGCCTTCTTGGGTTATTTAATGCCAAAGCGACCCTTGTATGAATGTGAGGATTGAGATGAAATCAAAATAAAATAGAATAAAAAATTTAACAATTTCCCATGAGCCCTCAGACAAGAAGAACTCTCTGGTCATGCACAGGAAAAAGGACCCACTTCCTACCACCAATAAAATCCCTCAGCCATTCAAACTCAGGCCTTAAGTAGGATCAGATGCTATTACTGGGCAGAAAGAAATTTCCTCTCCATGAGGTAACTATGAACCATGAATAAAGTCTGAATCCTAAAACTACCTTTTGTGTTTGTCTCTTCCTTTTCCTTCCTTTAATTCCCTTTCTGCTTGATGACCACAATATAATGGGGCAATAAAAAACCTGGGAACACTCACCAAAAATGATTAACAACCTTAAACCAACATAAAATAATTCAAACCCCACATGTAATTTACAAACTCTCGATACAAGCCGGATGCGACACATGTCAATTTCTTAACAGGTTTGAATTCAGAGTTTTCCTTCTACTAGACCAGTTGCCTAACCAAGATTAAAGATCCCAGTCTGCCCTAATATTTATCAATAGCTAGAGGGAGAATAGATGGATACATACCTTTCATAACAGTATTAGCACTAAGTGAAATGCAAACAGCCTTGTCTGGGATTTGAACTCGAGTCGCTGAGTCCATTTCCTACAAGGATAACCATTACACAACAAGCACCTACACATTTGCAGAAGCTACTATCATGGGGTTAAATAGTAAAATGTGTTTATAAGACAAAATTGAGTATCCATCAAAAATTAATTTGTTTCAAAACTTTGTCGGCATTAAATGACCCAATGAGGTTGATATATCGTTAAAAAAACAAATCAAACCAAGTTTAAATGACCCAGACAAAAAAAAAAAACGTACATCTGTACAGAAATGGAAGATAAAGATGGCTTTTAGTAGAATAATATCTAATCAAAATGGATATTATTAGATATTATTTGTTACCAATTTCTACAGCAAAAATATTAATTCATAAAAAGTAATGTCGGTGGGACAGCCTAATGTCAGTATCAGCTAGACACTGAGGAAGTCTATCCCCTTTTCACTAGAGCTAGATTGAAGAGATTATTTTAGAATCTGAGTTGGAACACCACACCTACCATCAGCTCCTCACTTTACTACACAGATCCCTGTTCTACTCATACTCTGAGTTGGCGAAAGCTGATATTGAACCCAGAATCTTGTGATTCCTAGGTGAATGCTCTACCAACTGAGCTAAACCAGCTGTATACATTTAACCGAGCAGTCCTAAAATATATAAAACCTCTAATATGTATATATATTTATGCAAATTATTTTTGGTTCCAGAGGTGTTGCAATTTTATTTTTGGTTACAGAGTTTTGATGCTGTAGCACTTAATAATGAATAATACCTAACAATATCCATTTTGATTACATAATGTTCTACTAGAAATAATAAAATCCTGGTATTATTAATCAATAATTGATAATAGTATTTTTATTAGTATTATTAATGTTATTATTATATAATATTATAATATATAATATTATTATATTATATAATAATTGTTAATAGTATTTTTTATTAGTATTATTATTATTATTCGCCCAGGTAGTTCAAAAGAAAATTAACTTTTTATAAAAATCGTTAAGTAGATACTTATTTACTGAATATATAGTTATGCTTACACTTATGAGAATAATGAGTATTAGTTTATATCCAACACTAGGTCTTTCTGTGTTAGTGCATCTATGGATATGCTAACACTGAACATCTGGTAAGGAAAGACAAAAAAACTAACTCACATGAAAAATGCACTTATGAATATTTAATATATACAACTAAATAGCATAATAGATATGTCCCCAAGAAGGTTTAGAAAAGCCTTACTGTACATTCCATGGTAAGCTGCAACAAATGCTATACTGAAGTTGGAGACTAATTGTCTCTTATCTGTTCCACAAACAGAGCTGAGAAACATGTCCTTTTTGCTCATTGAGGCACAGCCTACTAATATTATACGGCCCCACATGATACATTAAGAGGCAAAAAATAACAGGCCGATTGGCCTGATAGTCAATCTGTAGGTTTAGGCTGGAAAATGTTAAAAGTATACAAAAATACACAAACTGTTTTCTTTTTTTTCTTCAGAAATGTAATATGAAAAGATTAACCATTTTTGTAAACAAATTATCTCGAAAAACTTTAAAAAATCAATATTTAAATGCAAAAAGTTATGCGTTAGTAATTTTACCAAACTAGCGTCTTAGGCAAAACAGACCGTATACGTGATTGAAAAGCATAAAAACAAGGTAAATCACAGCCGTTTATAATTCGTAGATTAGTGAAAGACAAAGTATAAATAACGTATTTTAATTTTGAAAAGAATTAAAATTAAATTAAAATAATGACTAATAAATTATAGCGGTATTATTTTATTATTTTCTGTTAAATTTTTAAATTACCTTCCTTTCTGCGTCAAGTTTATAAGCGACCCAGAATGAGTTAAAATATAATCGGCCTGTTATTTTTTGCCTCTTACTGTATCATATGGGGCCGTATAATACTAGTAGGCCATGATTGAGGTTAAGTTGATTCTTAACTTTAAAAAAAAGTCAAATTCTCTCAAATAGAGAATGTTGTGTGTTGGTATAATAAATACTGATACCAAAAACTAGATGTCTTGTCATTGTTTGAGGAAATAGCATCAAAGCTCATCTACTAAAATGCATTAAAAATCCTTGTGTTTTGGAACATTTAGCTTAGAAATTGGTTAGAAAATTTAGCAATTTCAATATTTAAAACAAAAAGCTTGGCATTCTATACAAAATAAATAAAATTTTATAACTAGAATTCAAATTGAAAATATGTCTCCCATCACCACCGACACCTCCAATATGCTGCATTTTACCTAATAATTAAGCTGTAACAGTGATAACTTTTTAAAAGATTGAAATCTATTTCTGAAATTTTTTGAAGAAAAATATTTTGTGGGGTAATTCTTTATGTTAATTTGCAACTTTTGACACACTGGAGACATTACAGTTCCAAAATCAATCTACTCTAATGAACAAAGACCAAAAGCAAATAGGTCTTATCCCTTCCAAGATCAAAAAAGGATCAAAGAGAAAGTTTTAAGGTGCTGAATTATAATGGGACACAGAAATTCACACCCATTATCCAAGGGAAGATAATCACTTTTGTTTCTCTAATTAGCTAACGAAATTACTTCTGCTTCTACCAAAGACACCGTAACACTTGTGAAGATCTTAAACAAAATATGTTCGTCGTCTTTTGCCACCTCACCTCTGTTCTTTTATACTTGGTCTGGCCGAGACATCACAACTCTCGTCTCGCCAGCTACGAGACTTGCCACTATAAATTGCCACCTCAAGGACACTCACGATTTTTACCTCCACAACTAGTCGGACTCGTCACATGTTTTTTTTTCCGCCCACACATGCAACATGCCACCCGCTGTCTCTTCGATTGAAGGACTGTTGTTGGCTCATCACAGGTTCGTGAGTTTTGCCGTTCGCTCTTGCTACACAATTAATGGTAATTCTCTATGAATATGGCATTTTAATGAATTTTTCACAAACTTTGAATTCTACATTCCAATATTTCAATAATGTAAACAACTGAAAAATATGTTGTGCTGAAGGAAGATATCCAGGGATGTTTGCTGATACAAATTCCATCTGCAATTTAAAATTACACCTGCTGGAGAATTTGATATATTGTGTTGGAAAAACACTGATTTCAAGTACATTATAAGGATATGTTTCAAATAACAGGAGTTATATCCTCATCTCGGGTATATAAGGGGAGAGAGAGACAGATGAGGGGACGATAGATGAGTAGCTCTTACTTGTTAACTCGGCTGCCATATTCTTCAGGGCTGATTAAGTGGGTTTGTTCTTTCTTTCTTTTATTGGGCTGGTCATCTCTTGTTTTAATTAATCAATTAACAAACAAGACTTTTTTTTTCTTAAGTCTTTATTTAAAACAACCCAGCCTCGGATTCAACTACACGGTGGAGAAACGACTCTCAGAGCGAGCAGACCTATGTATCCACTGACTCTGAATTTCTCATCAAGCAAATGTCACCAGTTGCCAATCATCGGCAATGTGAACTTTCTACTGAACCCCTATTACCTTTGAATCTAACAAACTCTTGATTCAAATATATCTACTACAGTATGTACATAATTCATAAGCTGCCTATGAATTATGTCACAAATATTGTGTGTACACAAACATCTAAAAGAACATGCAACAAAGTGTATATGTCATAACTTGCATGATATTTTGTTTCCTACCTGAAATCTCTACTATTTGTGGAATCATGATATAAAAAGGATTGGTTTGGCGTTTAACAAGTTAGAGTGGCTAGTGTAATATAAAATGTAAAGGAAATTAACAACTTTCTTATCTAAAAAAACACAACCAGCAGCAGTAGCAGCAGAATTTAACCCTTTATTTAATCCATGAGGGTAGACTGTTCCATTCCATTAACCATGACCAGGTACCAGTGTTAAGTATTCTATGCGATTATTGCCCTTGGCCAGGATTGAACCTTGTTGTAACCTAACAAAGTTTACTAAATGAGAAAGAGCCAAATTGAGGTTGGAAATGAAATGGAATCTTGATAACATTAACAAAATACAATACTTGCCAATGGTGTGAAGATGGTAAACCACTGCTTGTGGTATAAGACTACTCAGTCAGCTTAATACTCCCAATATTTATGAGGATTGGGAATACCCTTCATTCATAGGCAGGATATATAACAGACCTGCGACTTAGAGATGATTGTCATCTAGAACTCAACGCTTATATCAGTTGTGCCATGTGTCCAAATAATACATCTCAAAAATTCAGAGAAATTACTTATTTTCTTTGTTTTGAACAAGTTTCTCATTTCCATTGAAGTTTGTTTCGGATAATTATCATTCTGAAGAATTCAACATCTCAATCACTGAAGAAATATTTTACAGATTGAAGCAAATTTTTTCTCCAGTATCTGGTTGATATGCCATCAAAAAAGAAACTAAACCAAACTTAGAACTCTATTAACTCAACTGTTACATCCATTGCACTGATTAAAAGTTTTGTGAAGACTCCCGATTATGACATGAAGTTTCCTGAGTTCAAAGAACATTGTGTAATAAACAATAAAGATGAGGACAATCCGAATAATACAAATAATACAATCCAGTTTTCATTGGAGGAAATGAACACAGCAAACTAAGTCCAAATCCTGGATGAGACTGTTTGCATTTCACTCAGTGTCAATGTTCTTCTTAACCATATGAATCCAACCATTCTCTGCTATAGGTAAATAGTAGGAAAGACTGGGCCTTTAACCTGGTTAAGCAACCAGTTTAGGAGAGGGAAAACTCTGAATTCAAACCTGTTAAACTCCGCTTAAGAAATTGACCTTGTGTCTTATCCTACTCATGCAGAGGGGTTGGCAATATATTTGTAGCATCATGACATAAAGAGGATTGGTTTCTTTCTTTAATGGATTATCAACCTTCATGGGTTATTTAATGCCAAAGCCATCTTTGTAGAAGAACAGTAGTACTATTTAACCCATAGCTGTGGGAGTGAGGAAATTACACCTTTTCCAAAGGTATTAGTAGGAAGAACTTTTGAAAGTTGAAGGCAGCATGTGGCTAGACTCCTCTGTAAAATACTTTATGCCTCTCAAACCTTCCTTCATAGTGGATGCAAACATTATTCCAGTGATTAGATTCAAAGGTAATAGGGGTTCAGTGGAAAGTTACCATGCTCTCATTTGAAGGTGGAAAATTGCTATTAAGAGAAATGGTGACTATGTGAGAAGTAGGGATGTGATCAACAGAGTACCAGCTTCATTTTGATGTATGATAAATGTTCCTGTGTTGGTAATTATACCTGTCCTAAACAAAATGGCATTACTTTTTGAATCATCTATGTGGAGAAGTAGGGATGTGATCCACAGGGTACCAGCTTCATTTTGATGTATGATACATGTTCCTGTGTTGATAATTATACCTGTCCTAAACAAAATGGTATTACTTTATTTATTTATTTTTTTCTCTTTGAATCTTCCACCTGTTTACTACTTTCAATTTACTTTTCTTCTTTTTTATGATTACCTTTCTTTTTGTTTTTTTCTGTCTAGTCTGTCTGACTCTCTCTCTCTCTCTCTCTCTCTCTCTCTCTCTCTCTCTCTCTCTCTCTCTCATATACACTTTTTCAAACTTCCACCTGTTTGCAGCAGCTTTCAATCTACTTAGCTTCTTTTCTTTCTTTTTAGTTTTTCTCTCTCTCTCCTTCCTAATTAATTTCTCTTTTCAAACACTCAATTCTATTTTCTAATGGATGGACTCTTTCAACTAATGAAAATGTCTCTGATTTAAGGTTAAATATTCATTATAAATGGTGTAATTAATCAATAAAAATCAAGCAGCAAAAGATTTAAATAGAAAATAAGCCGACTCTATTTGTATCAGTGATAAAAAGAAAAAAAAACTGATACAAAAACAAGTAATATAAACACAAACATTCACGTAGGTACTTTAACAATCATCACTCTACTTTCACTTTCACTTTCACTATCCATTTGCATGGTGTAGAAACAGAATCTATTTATCTAGAACACCATCCTCAACATTTTTTTTACTTTTGGAACTTTTTTTATTTTTTTTTATAAAGGAACCAATCTCTGCTTTCTATTTGGTTTAGAGGAAATGGCTTTCCTCTTCCTATTTTTTTATTTATTTTCAGCACCTAAACTTAAAAGTATTTTGCCGCAATCAAATGTCAGTGTTTATTTACAAAGTGATTTTCTATTACTTAAGCAGCACTATTCTCACTTGAATCATCACTAGATATGACGCTGTCTGTTTAGGCAATGTTTTAGAGTAAAGAGTTTTTTTTAAAAAGGTTATAAAACCCAAGGTTTTATTTTAAACGTCTGGTAAATCTTGCTTGATATAGCAAAAAACAAATTCTAAATGTTGTAAGGCATAGATAGCTATGTGAAATAAAGTACTAGAATCAGCTGAAAAGTACATAGGCTGACCAAGATATTCTCATGGAAGTTGTCTTGACATTATCACTTTATTATAAACAGTGTCTGGACATTATCACTTTATTATAAAAGTTGTCTGGACATTATCACTTTATTATAAAAGTTGTCTGGACATTATCACTTTATTATAAACAGTGTCTGGACATTATCATTTTATTATAAACAGTGTCTGGACATTATCATTTTATTATAAAAGTTGTCTGAACATTATTGCCTTATCATAAAAGTTTCACAGCTGTGCACAAGTCATCATTTAGATGGAAAATTTTAAAATTTAAAACATTTTAAGATTCAGTCTCAATATTTTTGATAAGACCACATATTAACAATTTAAATCCTTTTTTTTCTTTACCTCTCTTTCCCCATCACTACCTTTTCTTTCTTACCTTTTCTCTCTAACCCCATCTTCTCTTTCCTTAACCTCTACTTTCTCCTTCTTTTTCTTTACCCTAGCATATTTAAGATGTTGAGTTTCATAGAAGCAGCCAACATCACACACATGTATAGTTATAACTGAAAGTGTGACTCACACAAACAATAGATACATAGTCACAAACAAGCATTTTGATATATGGATAATGAAAGTGAAAGTAAGAGAGGAAACAGGTTTGGCAGTCAGCAGTATTGAAAGGCGTTAAAGCAGAAGAATTCATAAAAATTGATGATGTCAAATATGGGATCATAACTGTAGCATTGTACATAAAATCAAAGAAATGTCATTTTGCCCAAAATAGAATTGTGCAACTTATTGGTTAATAAAATTCTAAAGATATTTTATATTCATGGAGCTGTGTCAAGAAACCTTGGTTGCAAGTAACTATAAAATCTATGTTCCAACTATAAAGTTTGAACAGGATCAGGAGCAGATCTCCGTGGCATAGTGTCTAATGCACTAGACTGTGGTATCACAGTAGGTGAATTCAAATTCTAGTCATACTATTACATTCATAAGATACAAACCACCTCATCCCCCACCTCTGGGTTAGATAGTACCACTACTGTTCTTGTGCAAGGATGGCTTTGGCATTAAATAACTATGAGTAGGACCCTCTGTAGCATAATGTCAATGCACTAGACTGTGACATTGCAGTAGGTGAATTCAAATTCAGTCATACTATTACATTCATAAGATACAAACCACCTCATCCCCAGCTCTGAGTTAGATAGTACCACTACTGTTCTTGTGCAAGGATGGCTTTGCATTAAATAACCTATGAGTAGGGACCCTCTGTAGCATAATGTCTAATGCACTAGACTGTGACATTGCAGTAGGTGAATTCAAATTCCAGTCATACTATTACATTCATAAGATACAAACCACCTCATCCCCCAGCTCTGAGTTAGATAGTACCACTACTGCAAGGATGGCTTTGGCATTAAATAACCTATGAGTAGGACCCTCTGTAGCATATGTCTAATGCACTAGACTTGACATTGCAGTAGGTGAATTCAAATTCCAGTCATACTATTACATTCATAAGATACAAACCACCTCATCCCCAGCTCTAGTGCAAGGATGGCTTTGCATTAAATAACCTATGAGTAGGGACCCTCTGTAGCATAATGTTAATGCACTAGACTGTGACATTGCAGTAGGTGAATTCAAATTCAGTCATACTATTACATTCATAAGATACAAACCACCTCATCCCAGCTCTGAGTTAGATAGTACCTACTGTTCTTGTGCAAGGATGGCTTTGCATTAAATAACCTATGAGTAGGGACCCTCTGTACATAATGTCTAATGCACTAGACTGTGACATTGCAGTAGTGAATTCAAATTCCAGTCATACTATTACATTCATAAGATACAAACCACCTCATCCCCAGCTCTGAGTTAGATAGTACCACTACTGCAAGGATGGCTTTGGCATTAATAACCTATGAGTAGGGACCCTCTGTAGCATAATGTCTAATGCACTAGACTGTGACATTGCAGTAGGTGAATTCAATTCCAGTCATACTATTACATTCATAAGATACAAACCACCTCATCCCCCAGCTCTGAGTTAGATAGTACCACTACTGTTCTTGTGCAAGGATGGCTTTGCATTAAATAACCTATGAGTAGGGACCCTCTGTAGCATATGTCTAATGCACTAGACTGTGACATTGCAGTAGGTGAATTCAAATTCCAGTCATACTATTACATTCATAAGATACAAACCACCTCATCCCCCAGCTCTGAGTTAGATAGTACCACTACTGTTCTTGTGCAAGGATGGCTTTGGCATTAAATAACCTATGAGTAGGGACCCTCTGTAGCATATGTCTAATGCACTAGACTGTGACATTGCAGTAGGTGAATTCAAATTCCAGTCATACTATTACATTCATAAGATACAAACCACCTCATCCCCCAGCTCTGGTTAGATAGTACCACTACTGCAAGGATGGCTTTGGCATTAAATAACCTATGAGTAGGGACCCTCTGTAGCATAATGTCTAATGCACTAGACTGTGACATTGCAGTAGGTGAATTCAAATTCCAGTCATACTATTACATTCATAAGATACAAACCACCTCATCCCCCAGCTCTGAGTTAGATAGTACCACTACTGTTCTTGTGCAAGGATGGCTTTGCATTAAATAACCTATGAGTAGGGACCCTCTGTAGCATAATGTCTAATGCACTAGACTGTGACATTGCAGTAGGTGAATTCAAATTCCAGTCATACTATTACATTCATAAGATACAAACCACCTCATCCCCCAGCTCTGAGTTAGATAGTACCACTACTGCAAGGATGGCTTTGGCATTAAATAACCTATGAGTAGGGACCCTCTGTAGCATAATGTCTAATGCACTAGACTGTGACATTGCAGTAGGTGAATTCAAATTCAGTCATACTATTACATTCATAAGATACAAACCACCTCATCCCCAGCTCTGGTTAGATAGTACCACTACTGTTCTTGTGCAAGGATGGCTTTGGCATTAAATAACCTATGAGTAGGGACCCTCTGTAGCATAATGTCTAATGCACTAGACTGTGACATTGCAGTAGGTGAATTCAAATTCCAGTCATACTATTACATTCATAAGATACAAACCACCTCATCCCCCAGCTCTGAGTTAGATAGTACCACTACTGTTCTTGTGCAAGGATGGCTTTGGCATTAAATAACCTATGAGTAGGGACCCTCTGTGGCATAATGTCTAATGCACTAACTGTAACATTGCAGTAGGTGAATTCAAATTCCAGTCATACTATTACATTCATAAGATACAAACCACCTCATCCCCCAGCTCTGGTTAGATAGTACCACTACTGTTCTTGTGCAAGGATGGCTTTGGCATTAAATAACCTATGAGTAGGGACCCTCTGTAGCATAATGTCTAATGCACTAGACTGTGACATTGCAGTAGGTGAATTCAAATTCAGTCATACTATTACATTCATAAGATACAAACCACCTCATCCCCCAGCTCTGAGTTAGATAGTACCACTACTGCAAGGATGGCTTTGACATTAAATAACCTATGAGTAGGGACCCTCTGTAGCATAATGTCTAATGCACTAGACTGTGACATTGCAGTAGGTGAATTCAAATTCCAGTCATACTATTACATTCATAAGATACAAACCACCTCATCCCCCAGCTCTGGGTTAGATAGTACCACTACTGTTCTTGTGCAAGGATGGCTTTGGCATTAAATAACCTATGAGTAGGGACCCTCTGTAGCATAATGTCTAATGCACTAGACTGTGACATTGCAGTAGGTGAATTCAAATTCAGTCATACTATTACATTCATAAGATACAAACCACCTCATCCCCCAGCTCTGAGTTAGATAGTACCACTACTGTTCTTGTGCAAGGATGGCTTTGACATTAAATAACCTATGAGTATGGACCCTCTGTGCATAATGTCTAATGCACTAGACTGTGACATTGCAGTAGTGAATTCAAATTCCAGTCATACTATTACATTCATAAGATACAAACCACCTCATCCCCAGCTCTGAGTTAGATAGTACCACTACTGTTCTTGTGCAAGGATGGCTTTGCATTAAATAACCTATGAGTAGGGACCCTCTGTAGCATAATGTCTAATGCACTAGACTGTGACATTGCAGTAGGTGAATTCAAATTCCAGTCATACTATTACATTCATTGTTGGACTCATACTCAAAGAAACAATTCAACCACCTCACCCCAGGGCCGGTTTAGCTCAGTTGGTAGAGCGTTCACCATGGAACCACAAGATTCCTTGTTCAATACCGCCCCTAGCCAACTTAGCATATGAGTAGCACAGGGATCTGTGTGGTAAAGTGAGGAGCTGATGGTAGGTGTGACCCCCCACCTCAGATGCCAAACAACAATCTCCTTGTCTAGAACTAATGCAAAGGGGATAGACTCCCTAGTTTTCTGGCTGATACTGACTTTAGGCCACCTTGACGAATTTACTTACAGTTCTTGTACAAAGATGGCTTTGGCATTAAATAACCCATGAGTAGGGACCCTCTGTGGCATAGAGGCTAATTGCCTATATTGTGAAACCAAACTAAGTTAGCTTGAACTCCAATTGTAATATTATGTTAATTTTTGGACCCATACTCTTAGGAAAGATATGAACTTCCCCATCCCCCAGGTCTGGGTTAAATAGTACCACTACTGTTCTTCTCTAAGGATGGTTTTGGTATTAAATAACTCATGAAGAAGGAATCTCTGTAGTGTAGTGGCAAATTTGAACTCCAGTCATGCTATTTTGTTCACTTTTAAACTAATATCCTTGTCAAAGGTATGAATCCACTCATATCCATAACTATGGGTTAAATAACCCCATTACTGTTCTTCATTTACAAGGATGGTTTTTTTAAATAAATGGTTCGGTTTGGTATCTTTCTTTAATAGGATATCAATCTTTTAGGGTTATTTACTACAAAACCATCCTTGTGGAAGAACAGTAGTGGTACTATTTAACCCATAGCTGGGAGGATGAGGGGGTATAAGATTCTTGTGGCCATTTTTAGGCCGTAGATGAAAGCAGTTTAAAGTGGATAACACTTGTGACATTAAGTTTGATCCATTTTGAGTAGAATCTATATGATCCTTGTGTTTTTCAGTGACTTAAAGTGACATGAGCAACTGAATGCCTGTCCATCAAGGCCACTTATTCAAGTGTGTTGATTGGCTAATTGAATCCATGCGGCCTTGAAGAGTCTATAAATTTAAGTTGTGACCTCCAGCACACTTTATATACAACAAATATTCCAGCAGGGGATTCATACTTATGCCAAATGTGAATCAAAAGTGTAATAGCCCAACTGGTGATCAAACTTGCTTACTACAAAGTCATAGTTCAGCATGTTAGCCACTTATCCAATGGGACTTCCCCTGGCATTGAATAACCCATGAAGGTTGATATGCCATTAAACAAAGAAAGCAAATCAAACCTAAACAGGATCATAGATGATTATCATTCTGAAAAGGAATAATGAAGATGCCAATCTATAGAAATCAATAAGGGGTAATTAATTCAGCATTATTGGTTTTCTAATTTTGATAAATACAAAAATAGTAAATAGATAAGTGAGTAGAAATCACAGTCATAATGTTTTGCACTTGTTCTAAAATATTCAATATTGTTGCCAATAAAAAGTTGGCAGCAATGTTGTTTAAAAAAGTTTGGCTAATCAAATAGTTTTTTTCTTTTCTGCTCTTATCAATGATGATGATGGTGGTGGCATAAACTACTGTTTGGTAACACTTGTAGCCAGAAGCTAAATTGGCTCTAGATCTGATCCCTGTCAATTTCAAGATACCATATACTGATTTGAAACATAAAATTAATAGATTACTTCATACAACATAGCAACAACACTGGAATAACAACATCCACAATAAACTCTTCCTAATCAAACCCACTTTGGGAGGCTGGAGACCAACTTTAAGGAAGTCTAGAAAGGAACAAGTCATTGTGTCCTGATTAGGCATTGGTCATACAAGACTAACACACTCCTATATACTCAAACAAGAACAACAACCATAATGTGGAACATGTCAAACAACTTTGACAGTTAAACATTTATTCATGGAATACAGGTTCCTTGCTCACATCAGAAACCGTTATTTTAAAGCAAACAATATGAAAGATCTGTGTGAAAATGTCAACATGGAGGATATTCTCTCTTTTTTTTAGGGAAATAAAATTATATCATAGAATATAGACATGAAACAAATCAATACCATACAACATAATCCCAATAATGCTAACACATTGTTAAAACCAATTACTAAAAAGTATAAATATAAATATCTACAATATATATAACTTCCTAACCGTTAGGCATGACATAACCCCAGACGTGTTGATATACCATTAAAATCAATAAACAAACAAACAAGAAAATTTAAAAGAAGAAAACAAAGGATTGTTTTCTTTCTAGGCAGTTACAACCAGTGCATAGAGCATGAAAACATTCAGCCAAGAAGTTGAACAAACTCTCTAACGATAAAGATAGAAAATCAACAAATTTTATTTTCATGGTTACTGCTTTTATTTCTATTAATAATAGAGATTCAGTCTCTTTTTGTCTGTACCGAAAACTACATCACTGTTTACGTCACAGTCATTTGAGGAATTAAGTAAGTATATCAATGAGGATTTAATTTATAGCCAGTATCATTACTACATAAAAATATTAAAATTCTATGAAAAATCAATTATTTGTCAAATTTTCATGAAAAATTAAAATCGTACGAGTAAAATATATTTTGTTCAGATTTCATAAAAATTGAATGGGGTGGAGTCGAACTAGTAAAAAAAATATTGCGCCAAATATATTTTGGAAAAACTATTTCAAACATAAATTCATCTAAAAGGTTTTATTAACCTTTTAGATGAATTTATGTTTGAAATAGTTTTTTCCAAAAATATATTTGGCGCAATATTTTTTTTTACTAGTTCGACTCCACCCCCATTCAATTTTTATGAAATCCGAACAAAATATATTTTACTCGTACGATTTTTTTAAATTTTTCAATAAAGATAAGAGTCTGAATAATTAAATCAGAAATTAAAAAAAAACGTTTTGGAGGTCCACAATGTCATAAAACAAACAAATATCTCAGTGAAGTGGAATGAATATCAAGCTCTTTAAGTAATAAATTTTAAAAAAAATAAAATTAAACATTTTATTTTATTTATTTAATTTTCCCACACCCTCAGGTAATATCTTTAAAAAAATTACTTTTATACTGCTCGGAGGGCATTTTTTTTTTTAGTCAGTAAAAAGAAAGCTTTTAGTTAAGATCATGTATATATACTTTAAAAAATCTTTACTTTACCAATAAGAACACAAAATTACTTTTATGTAGTAACTAGTAGTGACTACCCAGAGTTGTCTGGGTTGAGGATGGAGGGACAAAAAACAAACAAACCCTGTTATATTGATTTGTTTACTTTTGAAATTTCAATGCTATTTCTATGTATATTTTGATTTTTAAATAACTTTGAATATAAATTAAATCTTCATAATTTTTGTACAAAAAGCAAGAACTGGAGATGAAAATGTGTATATATAGTTACTTTTTCATTAATTGTTTCATTTTAGTGGTTTCATCCGGACATACATACACACACAATTGCCCTTTATATATGTAATAGAAGTGGCTACCTGACGTTGCCTGGGTAGAGGGGATTTAAAAAAAAGTTAGTCTTACAGATCCATTGATTGTTTTGATCTTCCATAATATATTTGTTTATTTTTTTAATAATGGATGCCACCAATGACTTTCACTTCTCTTACTATTCAAATTCAAATTTTTAGATATCTTGACAAATATAAATAAAATCTTTATTTTTGCTCGAAAAGCAAAATCTGGTGATAGTGAATGTGTATATATATTTACTTTGTCATAAATTGTTTTATTTATGTAGTTTCCTTCAGACATACATACATACCAACTGTCCTTTATATATGTACTTGCAAAAGTACCCGGTCCATGATGGTGTGTTTCTTAGTTAGAAGGAAATTAATCTATATGCAAGATTTTGAATTTGAGTGCCTCCACTTTTCTGAGTTATAGGTCGACACGTACATACCATAAACTTTCTTTTATACATATATAGATATATAGATTACATCTGGCTTTTGGATATTTGTTTTGTACTATTTAACAGAAATTGACGTTAGTCTCTTTGAAGATGGTGTTGGGCCTGTAAGGTGCCAATTGATGTCACACCAAAGTTAAAAGAAAGAGTGGAATTCTAATTGGTAGATCTCTCTCTCTCTCTCTCTCTCTCTCTCTTTCTCTCTCTCTCTCTGTTCAAAGAACACCTTACTGAGATATAGAAATGTCTTCTTTTAAGATCTCTAGATAAATTAGGTGTATAGGAAAAGGTATGATGAAAATGTGGAAATGTCTTGTTTCAAGATCTGTAGACAAATCAGTTATGTCAACAAAGGTATGATGAAAATGTGGAAATGTCTTGTTTTAAGCTTTGAAGATAAATTGGCTTTGAAGAAAAAGGTATTAGGTAAATGAGCGATTGTCTTGTTTTAAGATCTGTAGATCTACAGGTGACATAATGGACATTTAGCGCCAAGAGAGGAATTGGAAAACTAAATTCAACTTTTAGTCAGGATGGTTTGCATTCAATCCAAACTCCACGAGAGTGAGTCAAAAAGTAATGCCATTTTGTTTAGGACAGGTATAATTACTAACACAGGAATATGTCTCATACATCAAAATGAAGCTAGTCCTCTGTTGATCACATCCCCACTTCTCCACATAGTTACAATTTCTCTCAATAGCAATGTTACACCTTTGAATGAGAGCATGTATCCCTGCCCCCTAAAATTCTGTTGACTGTTCTTTGAGTCACTTCTTCACTAGAGATTTCACTTCCTTGTCACTGGAATAATGTTTGCCTTCAGACTATCATCTCTTCGGCCACATGAAAGAGGGTTTGAGAAGCAAATATGGTCTGACTGAATCTTTTACATTTCAGTCATCGGTACAAGGTCAGAGAGTGCTAAGCAAAAGCCCCAAAACAAGGCTACCCTTTTGACAGCTCAATAAACTTATCATCTGAAGTCACTGCTGTGACCTTTGCTTCTATCTATGAACCCAATGAATAAATTCAGAATTTATACAATATTTTGATTTTTCCATTTTAACAAAACCATTTACTTTAACTAGCAAAAATAATTTCTACACTTTCCTCTTTTGTTAAAAATTAGTTGATGCAAACAAAAGAACTTGCTGTGTTATATGAGTATGATGTTTATTCTACATCAATATGTAAAATCAATATCATTTTCTATAGATGAAATATCAGAGGCAAATCAATTTGTCAATAATATTGAAGATTTCAAAAAAGTGCCTTTTTTTTTCTTTTATAAGATTTCTCTGTTTTTTTTTTTTAAATATAAATATCTTGGTACATTCATATGAAATTGAAATTTTCTTTTCAATTTGATGATGATGTTTTTATTTTCTAAAATTCTAGAACTAATTAAACATCTCAGTTTCATCAGCCAAATACTATAAGGCAATCATTTTAATAATACAAAAACTGCTTGAAATCTCAAACTAAAGCTAAAGGGTAATTTATATGAACATTTGCATAGAATTTGCATTGAAATTTGCATGAAGCTCATTTGAAAATTTTAACAACTAATATTTCTTACTTTTTAAAAAATATACTAGATTCTGTTTCTTTAATTGACAAAAACATTTTTTATTTCAATAATATCATCATCATTATTATTATTTACTCCTTTTGAGTTTTCACATCAGTGTTAGCTGATGGTCTTTCACTGGAGTCTGAGTGACAGCAAGTCTCCTCAGGTCTCCAGGACTCTTCTGAGTATTCTGGCAGATTGCAGCAGTGCAGTGTTCTGAATGGTTTCAATCCTTCCTCTGATATCCAAACTTTCCAAGCCCTTTTCTAATCCTTTTGGGACTGTTCCAAGTGCACCAACTACAATTGGTATCACTTTCACTTTCATATTCCATAACTTTTTCAGTTCTCTGACAAGGTCCAGATATTTGTCCATTTTTTCATTTTCCTTTTACTTCACCCTGTGATCTGCTGGCACTGCAAAATCCACCAGTTGACAAGTTCTTTCTTTTTTGTTTATCAACACTTGGTCTGGCCTTCTTGCTGGGATAAGGTGATCCGTTTTTATTTCAAAGTCCCAGAGAATTGTTATTATTATTATTATTATTATTATTGTTGTCATTATCATTTTTATTATCATTATTGTTGTCATTATCATTTTTATTATCATTATTATTAATATTATCATTTTTATCATCATCATTTTAGCATTAACATTATCATCATTCTTCTTCTTCTTATTATTATTATTACTATTATCATCATTTTTATCATCATTATTATAATCATCATTTGTATTATTATAATCATTATCATCATTTTTAATATTATTATTATTATTATTCACTTTATACATTACCAAATAACCTTGAAATCTGCTTTAAAATAAATAATTTGCAAGGATTTTTAAATTGGATTTATAAGTAACCAGAAGCCGTTTGGGTTTGTGACAGAGCAGGCATATCATTTATTGCATCATAAATTCCTAAAAGAAAAATCAATTTAAGAGTTGTATACATTGATCAGAACATTAATAAATCCCCTTATTATTAAATAAGATTTTATATGTTGGCCCTTTTTCTTTTATTGCTTTATTAAAGATTGGATTATTTCTTTTAATGTAATCATATTTTAATTTTTAATGTAATTTTGTTGTTTAACAAATTCAAGTCATGTTCAATTTTATCAATCTATTATTATACTAAAGCTGTTTGCTAAAGGCTTTTTTCCTATTTAGTTTAATGACACAAAATACATTCAAAAATAGTTTTGGGATTAAGTTATATTTGAAAAAAATATCATTTTATTTGGTTCTAATTAGTCGTAATTTACAATTAAGTCAAAAACACACCCACCTCTTACCTAACATTCTACCTATCACTTTCCACCTCACTAGATATATCTTGACTAACTACTACTTATATATGTTAGTTTTCTCTGTGAGTATAAAGAGTGAGATTGGGGAGTATGAGCAGTAGATTGAACTGTTTGTATGTTAATTTTCAGCTGCTAATGGCTGGCTTATAGGTCACTTTTTTACTTAATTGCAAATTTTAGTAAAAGGATTTTAATGTTTATTAATAATTAAAGTTCCAATCGATATTGTTTGAAAATCAACGATTGAGTCAAACATGATTATGAATGTTGCTAAAATGAAATATGACATTAACTTAATTATTAGCTATTATTACTATTTTTTTTATTTTAACTAGCAGGATGTATGGACATACCATGGTATTATAATTTAATAATTACAACATTTGATATATATACTTAAGAGCTATTGCAAATTAGTTCAATGTCTAAAATGTGAAGAATAATTAAAGTTCCAATTACCGTCGAACTGGGAAGACAAGGCAAACAAACGGTTGTAACTCAAATACAAACCCGAATGCTACAAAGTCCACTGCAAAATGACAAAGTATATATAAGACTCCACAATGTCATTCAAATCAAGCAGTCAAGCAGCCAATCAGAACTCAAGGAATGGAATCACCCAAATCACCCAAATTCATGGATGGATCATTCTTGATTCCTATTTATACCAGCTGTCTTGGACACTGCTTGGGTGGTACTTAGTTAGCTACTGTTATTAAAACCAACAATAGACTAACTGACTTCAATAGTTTTTTTTTCTTTTAATTCTCTGGCCATATGTATTTTTAAAATTCGTTTTGCAAACTAACTTTCTTCCTGATCCCAATTATCTACCAAGAGTTCAATAGTTGACCCAACGTGTCATGTTTTTTCTAGTATTATATAAATCTTTCATAGAACAAGTAATTTTTTATAGAGCAAGTTATCTTATATCTAGGGACTTTGGAAGCGCGTGGTGTAATGGTTAAAGTCATAGGAAATGGATTCGTCGCCCCGAGTTCAAATCATGGACATGGTAATTGCATTTCACTTAGTGCTAATAACCTTGGGAAAGTATGAATCCTACTCTCCCTCCAGCTATGGGTAAATAGCAGGGCAGACTGGGTTCTTTAACCATGGCTAGGTAACCAGTCTAGGAGAAGGAAAACTCTGAATTCAACCCTATTGAACTCCGCTTAAGAAATTGACCTTGTGTCGTATCCTGCTCATGCGGAGGAGTTGGTAAATATCTGGGACTTTTTGTACTAAGTTATGGTTAATTTTTAATTGTTTCAAACAAATACATTACTTTTTATCTCATGGGGTGTCCCATCATGGTGTAATAGTTAGCAAGCTAGTCTTGCAGTTCCATTACTACTAAATACTAAGTTTGTTTTTTCCTGGATGCCCCATACATCTGACCTTGTGTCACATCCTACCCATGACGAATGGGTTGGGTAAATACTTAATTTTTTATCTTCCATCTTTTTTGATCCAAAAAAAGATATTAATTTCTCCAACTATAGTTGTTTATGAGGGAGGCCCTATAATATAGGGGTAATGAGCTTGTGACATCAGAGTAAGTAAACTCCAGTCATGTTATTACATTCACTTTTGGACTAATACCCTGGGGAAAAGTAGGAACTTACTCATCCCCCAACTATGGTTAAACAGTACCACATCTACAAGGATGGCTTTGGCAATAAAAAAACACTTACAAAGGCTGATATGCCATTAATGATCTTTTCGAGCTTTCTGGCCGACTTTTTTACATTGGATGGAATCCGTGGATTAGTCCACCAAAGTTTTTATCTCAAGTACTTTCTGCACTTCGAAGTACCATCATCAAGGGTGATGTGTTTTTGTTCCAGTTTTTTAAAGTTAGTAGTAGTGAGCATAACTAGGAGGGGAACTCGTAGAAATTATATTAAGGAGTGTGGAGGCTGGAAGGAGGATAATTGGTAGGACAAAGTGTTATAGGCATTTTAAAAATTTAATTTTGAATGCAGTACTCACATTTTAAAATGCCTATAGCACATTTCCTACCAATTCTCCTCCTTCAAGCCCCCATACCCCTTAATATAATTTCATGAGTTCCCCTCCTAGTTACTCTCACTACTATAACTTGAAAAAAACTGGAACAAAAAAATACATCACCCCTGATGATGGCACTTCGAAGTGTTGAAAGTACTTGGGATAAAAACTTTGGTGGATAATCGACGGATTCTATCCAAATGTAAAAATGTTGGCCAGATGGCTTGAAAAGATTGTTAATAAAATTGTTAAACAGGAGATATGCCTTTTGTTTAATTATATATATATATGTATATATATATATATAATATATTAATATTTTGAAGGCCAATACAATGTGTATGAAAAATAAAAACAAAAAGATGTTATTTTTGTCTATATATATATATATATATATATATATAAAGGCAAAATGTCTGCTCATCTGTGAGTTGTTTGTGTTATAGGTTTTAACTAAAAAAAAAACTACAACACTCGAGAACAAAAAAAAATAATTTATATTAATTGAGTGTCTGCTAAGGAAAGTTTTAATATAAGAATTATCATAGTAAAATTTGTATAAGGGAAGATATTTGTAAATTAAAAAAAAAAAACATGTATTAATAACATTAGAAAACAAACCAACATTTATTAGCATTTCATATGTTTAAGCAAAGTTATGATAATGATATGTGTTATAACAAATGCATTGTGTAGCTCTGGGTTATTCCTTTCTGGTTAAGTAAAGAACTTTTTTCCTTATATATATATATATATATATATGCTTTGGGAGGATATGTGCTAAATTGAAGTCGTACCTAATATTTGAAAATTAATTAATTAATAATTAATGAATTAGGCGAGAATACCTATTCAAATGTAAGGCTAAAAAAATCGAGAAAAATCAATCTCTGTATGTACATTTCAGCCTATTAGGCCTCATCAGCAAAGCTATAGACAGGAAGACCACTGTGTGTGTGATTCTCCCAAAAATTGTCGGCTAAAAAAGCCATATCTAAACACACCGTCTGTTTGTTTACTTTTCATATATATATGTATATGATGAGCCAATTCACTGTTAGTCTAACTCCTATTTCAAGTCAGTCATTTTAAGGACAGGTATTCTTATGCTTTGGAGTGCTCGATTTATTCTGTTCAAGAAATTTTTAGGTGGGAATAATGTCCTGTATGAATCTGTAGATTATTGCTGCAGGTTTGAAGTGTAGATATAGCAGTTAAGGACAATGTATGTTTATGTGTGTGCGTGTGCATTAAACTATTTTGTTAAGTATTATCATTTATGTGCACTTGAGCAACTCAGTAATGTGGTTTTTCCTCAATACCTCAAAGTGTTTGTCTGATAATTTCATAAATACATTGATAAATGTATTGATATATATATATATATATATATATATATGAATATAAATGTATGAATACATTAATATATACATACATACATACACACATATATATAAATGTATAAATACATATTATATATATATATATACATATATATATAAATGTATAAATACATATATATATATATACATATATATATAAATGTATAAATACATTATATATATATATATATACACATATATAAATGTATAAATACATTATTATATATATATATATACACACACATATATAAATGTATAAAATACATATTATATATATATATATATACATATATAATAATTATTATATATATATATACATTTATTATATATAATGTATAAATACATTATATATAATATATACATTATATATATATATGTATAAAATACATTATTATATATATATATATATATATACATATATAAATATATGCATACACATACATATATATATATATAAATGTATAAATACATTAATATATATATATGCACATATATGAATTTATCAATAGTTGATATATATATATATATATATATATATATATATAATATATATATTAAACAGGTTTGAAAAATATTTTGCTTAACAATAAACACATAACAGTTGAAATGGAAATGCTTACACAGTGCAAAACCTAAATGAACCTTCAATGGGAAATACAACAGAACATGCAAGGAATTCATGCAAATAATAATTTATACTATCAATCAATATAAATGGTCTCCTTTGATAGAAGATGCCTAAGTACAAACAATTCAATTAAAAAACATAAAGAACAATTTCTACAAGAAATAAATGTGGTTATAATATAATCGAAAAGTTCTCAAAGTAATGCCTTTTGCCTTCAGCCATATTGGTCTATAGAAAATATTTACTTTTCAAATTTGAACCAAGTTAGATGAGTGCATGTTTTTTTTTTTTCTTCTTTAAAATTCAAGTACTTCTAACTTTTTTTTTCTACTTAAAAACATTTTTTCCCCCTCTCTGAATTTTATATATTTTATTAGAGGTTTAGTATCATTATTTCATTATTACTCAGATATCCCAATCTCAAATGGAGGGAAAAAATCTATTAATGATTATATATATATATATATATATATATATATATATATATATATACACACACACACATATATATATATATAGGCTCTTGGTGTAATGGTTAGTCATAGAAAATGGACTTGTGTACCAAGTTCAAATCCTGGATAAAGCTATTTGCATTTAACATAGTGCTAATACTTTTGGGAAAGGTATAGATCCAGCTATTCTCCCTCCAACTATGGATTAATAGTAGGACAGACTGGGTTCTTTAACCTTGGTTAAGTAACCAGTCTAGAAGAAAGAAAACAGAATTCAAACCAGTTAAACTCTGCTCAATAAATTGACCTTGTGTCACATCCTACTTGTGCGGAGGAGTTGGTAATTTATATATAGTAAGTAAGTAAGGTCGATGGGGCGGTCTAAAGTCGGTATCAGCCAGTCAGCGAGGGAGTCTATCCCCTTTTCAATAGTGCTAGACCAAGGAGATTGTTTTAGCATCTGGGGTGGAGCACCACACCTACTATCAGCTCCTTACTTTACCACACAGATCCCTGTGCTACTCATATGCTGAGTTGGCGAGGACCGGTATCGAACTAGGAACCTTGTGGTTTCTAGCCGAACGCTCTACCGACTGAGCTAACCTGGCCCTCAAAATATATATATATATATATATATATATATATATATATCAGAATCATTCAATAAATAAGGTGATTTTTGCAATAAAACAAATATCATTTAATCCAGGAAAAGAATTTTTGATTTATTTTTCAATATTTTCTTTTAAAACTCTTTTTTCTGATTGAAAAACAAGCTTTTGTATTTGTTCAGCATAAAAATCCTTGGATTGAGTTTTTTGCCATTTGTTCTCAGAAAGATGAAACAGTTGTTCCCATGGTTTACCTTGTTATTGCTGAAGTAGGATAGGTTGATTTTCATTTTTTAAAAATAAAATTCTCTCAAACAATGAAGGTTGTGTGTTGGTATAATAAATACTAATACCAAAAAACTAGATCTCTTACTTACACGATTCTTTGAGGAAATAGCATCAAAGATCGTCTGCTAAAATGCAGCAAAAATCCTCATTCTCGCAACATTTAGCATAGAAATTGGTTAGAAAATTAAGCAACTAATATATCTAAAACAGAAAAGCTTGTCATCTTAAACAAAACAAATAAAATATTATAACTAGGATCCCCCCATACACACACACACCATCAACACCTCCGATATCCTGCTTTTTACCTAATAATTAAGCTGTAACAGTGATAACATTTTAAAAGATTGAAATCTATTTCCTCAAAGGCAAAGGCAAAGTTTTGAAGAAAAATATTTTCCTTATGTTAATTTGTAACTTTTGCCACATGGGAAATGTTGCAGTTCCCAAAATTGATCTGCCCTATTGCTGCAGTATGGAGCCTTACAATGTCCTGATAAAACTTAATGACAACTGACCTTAGAAAAAGCGAGGTCATCATGCATAATTTTATGTAACTTTCTGAGTTTCTTTCCTGCGTGTAAAAGACTCCATGGTTAATGGGCCAATCTAGATGAAACTTGGCAGGTGAATTCCCTATCTTCAAAATGTCAACAACAACTTTAGATAAACATGTTTTTTTTTTATCTGTCCCCTTTTATATGTTTGCAATGGAAGAAGATATTGAAGAAAATTAAACTTCATTAAAAACTAATTAGATTATAACAAATTGAATTGAGATTAATCTGGTCATGAGGATGTTACATTGAATAACGGGGAAAAATTAGCTTAAACTAGTTTTTAGTAATTTTGCATACAGAATTTTTTATTGTATTTCTTTAATTTAGAATTAACCCTCACTGCACTTGTTGAAGTGAGTCAGTTGTTGAAATGAGTGAGTGAGTCAGTCAGTATGCCTGAGTCCCGATTGGCTACTGACTTTACTGGGGCTATGGGGCTTAGATAACTTTGTACTGGGATTGTGGTAATGTAGGATCTCTATTTGAGTTACAGTTTGCTAGCTAAGTTGTCTTCCAACTCGATGGTAATTGGGCTTCTACAGCACTGATTACATTTTTGCACACTAACATGCAGGTAGTGAATTAATTTGTAAAATTTGTCTGAAATTGACATCTCCTGGGTATGTTCTGTACACATATAATAATTTAATTCATATTCACGGGTAGTCATTAAAATCAATATCCTAAGGAAACTATGTTCTCAGGGTCAAACCCTTCAAATTAGCAATCAGAATCAGAATTATTGAAGTACAAATCAAAGAAATTACTTTCAGCCATTTTGCTTTGATGTTGAAATTGAAGTTTCACTTTCATTCTAAATTTAGAAATATGCCCAACAAGCTGGTAATGTAACACACTAATCACATACAAATCAGTTCTTGTAACCTAAAAATGCATTACATTATTTGAAATATGGAGAATTCCAGAAAGTACTCCACTATTAAAAATGAATTAACTCACTTCTGAAATGCACATGCACAGAACTATGTAAACTCAGTTGCCATGCAGTAAGAACTAAAGTCACTTAAAGACCACCATTGTCAGATTATATTAAAAAATATCCATGTAGCAGTCAAATTGTAAGTACACACTTTATATATATTAGAAGAACTAGCAACAGAAAACACCCTCTGGGCATCGTAAAAATTAATTTTTGAAAGACATTGCCTGAGAGGGTGGGAGTTAAAAATTCAATGTCAGAGGGTTTGTATCATAAGTAAGCAAAATCCTCATATTTATCAAAGGGGTAAAAGAACAAAAAAAAAAACAATTTGAAATGAAAACTGAGCCCCGTCCCTCTCAAATAAAATGTTCAGTGCATGTAATAATCAAACAATTATTTTGAATATTTTTCACATAATTTTACACAAAATGTAGGTATTTATTTATTTGTAAACTTTTTAGTTAACTTCTTGTTACTGTAAAACAAAAAGGGAAGAGAGTAAAAAAAAACAATTTTTAAAATTGCTTACTCAAATTTTGGGTGTATATAGCATAAGAATATTGTGACGTAAGCTGTGACATATAGCTATGACGTAATCTTTGCTACAGACAATCTCCATTATTAATAGATATGCACCCTCCATACACAAATAATAATTAATGTGTGCTCAAAAATAAAATTTAATTTATTTTCAGATAGAAAGTATTTTTGAAAAATAGGAGCCTTCAAAGATGAACATGCCTAAACATGACCTTCGCCTTCTTATGTTGCATAAGTTCAAGCTTGGGCACAATGCCTCTGAAACTGCTGCCAATATCAACAAAGCATGGGGAGATGAATCCACAAGTGATCGGACAGTATGAAAGTGGTTCCAGAAATTCCACAGTGGAGATGAGAGTCTTGAAGATGAAGAAGGTAGAGGACAGACATGCAGTCTTGACAATGAACAATTGCAGGCAGTTGTTGAGCAAAATCCATGACAAAGTGTCAGAGATGTCTTAGACACTTGGTGTCAGCATTGCAACAGCTTCACGCTATTTACAGAAGATTGGAAAGTTGAAAAAGCTTGATAAATGGGTTCCTTGTGAGCTCAATGAGCACCAAAAACTTAGGCAGTTTGAAGTGTGCTCGATGCTCTGTTTGCGTAGCACCAATGACCCCTTTCTTGACTGAATAGTCACTTGTGACAAAAAGTGGATCCTTTACAACAACCATAAATGATCAGGTCAAGTGATGAATCCCCAAAACACTTCCCAAAGCCAAAATTGCACAAGCAAAAGATTATGGTGACCGTCTGGTGACTGCAATAGGTGTTATCCACTACGACTTTTTGAAAACCAATCAGACCATTACTGCAGAGATTTACTGCAATCAACTCACTTGCTTGCAAAAAAGAAGACCTGCATTAGTGAATCGACGTGGTCCAATTCTCCTCCACATGGCCACATGTTGCAAGATTGACTTTACAGAAACTCACAGACTTGGGATACGAGACCTTACCACAACCTCCATATTCTCTTGATCTTTTCACCTACTGATTATCATTTTTTTAGGCACTTAAGCACATTCAATCTAAAGAAAAGTTGGAATCATCATTTAAAGATTTTGTTACATCACAGCCAATAACTTTTTACCAACGTGGAATAAATGACCTCGTAGACCAATGGCAGAGATGCATAGCTGCCCAAGGCTCGGATTTTGACTAATTTTAATATTTCAACATGTTTCAACAATAAATGTATGTATTTAAAATCGGCCATTATTTTTGTAACAACCTAATAATAATGATTTTGACTATAAATTAAATACTAATCAATACATTAGATACTCATTGATATTCCTGAGGGTACTGTGATATAAGAGGTGATGTAGTTTCAGTTACAGACAGAAAGACAAACACTGAATCTCTATTATAATAAGATTTATAGAATTTTACTTTTGGTCGTTGAATTTCAATGATGCAGAAGTTGGTAATACATTTATTATGAGGGTGATTCAAAAAGTAATGCCATTTTGTTTAGGACAGATATAATTACCAACACAGGAACATGTATCATACATCAAAATGAGGCTGGTCCTCTGTGGATCCCATCCCGACTTCTCCACATAGTCACTGTTTCTCTCAATAGCAATGTTTCACTTTCAAATGAGAGTATGTATCTCTGCCCCATAAATTCTGTTGACTGTTCTTCTTTGAGCCACTTCTTCACTACAGATTTCACTTGCTCGTCACTGGAATGGTGTTTGCCTCTCAAACTCTCTTTCATGGGGCCGAAGAGAGGCAAACATTATTCCAGTGATGAGGAAGTGAAATCTGTAGTGAAGAAGAGGTTAAAAAATATATATAGATGTTTAGAAATAGTGAAATTAAAATTTGAATATCACTGAATCATCTATTTCTCAGAAGTAAGTAAAGTTGTTGGAGTGGCCTATTGTCGATATCAACCAAACAGAAAGGGTGTTTATCCCCTTTTCACTATCACTAGACCAGGGAAATTGATTCTTTCCTGAGGTGGAGCACCACACCTACCGTCATCTCTCCACTTTACCATATAGATTATCCCATCAATATTTCTGAGATATCCGTAAGTAATACCTGCATTAGTGAATCGACGTGGTCCAATTCTCCTCCACACGGCCACATGTTGCAAGATTGACTTTACAGAAACTCACAGACTTGGGATACGAGACCTTACCACAACCTCCATATTCTCTCGATCTTTTCACCTACTGATTATCATTTTTTTAGGCACAAGAGAGGCAAACATTATTCCAGTGATGAGGAAGTGAAATCTGTAGTGAAGAAGAGGTTAAAAAAATATATATAGATGTTTAGAAATAGTGAAATTAAAATTTGAATATCACTGAATCATCTATTTCTCAGAAGTAAGTAAAGTTGTTGGAGTGGCCTATTGTCGATATCAACCAAACAGAAAGGGTATTTATCACCTTTTCACTATCACTAGACCAGGGAAATTGATTCTTTCCTGAGGTGGAGCACCACACCTACTGTCATCTCTCCACTTTACCATATAGATTATCCCATCAATATTTCTGAGATATCCGTAAGTAATACAGTGAAAACTTATCTTTATCAGAGTTAGACAAGAAATTATTCAGTCGTGGCATCACTGTAGATAATTTATTACCTCTTTTTTTTTTTTTAAGGAACAGACAAAAATCAATAGACATGATGAAATTTGATAATTTGTTGCATGACAGTTTTGTTGAGGGGTGGGGGTGGGGGGTGATTTTCAGCCAGAAATAACTTACTGGACAGTTTTGATCGCTGCACTAATCTTAAATGACTAACTCAACAATTGTTTACAAAAATAACTGACTATAAAAGCATAAAGAGGAGAGTAACAGAGATGAGAATAGATTGGACCTGACTGATTTTGATATAACATAACATAATCTTTTGGGGGAGTTTATGAGATCTTTGTTTCTAACTGTTAAAACCCTTTTTCTTTGTAATACAGTACAAATTTAATTTAAAAGTTTAATTAAATTTTTTCCATAACATCACAACTTTTTTAGACCTTATTTTTCTGAAACAAGAAAACTTTTGGTAAACAGACAAGGCTTAATTTAAACTAATTTTGGTCATTTTACACTGAAGACATTTTTTCAAACTCATTTTTTTTATATTTAACCCATAGATGGAACCCTAACAGCTACTACCACTTGGGGTCAGATGGACCAGGGAGTAATGCTGATGAAGGGGCGCTCCACATTCTCTGAGCTCCAGAACTGGAACTTCACTATCACAGAGTTTAACGTCATACCCAGGACCCTCAACCACCACCTTCTAGCCAGTATATGATAAAAAGTATTGGGGCTTGTCATAAGGGCAATAGGGTTAGGTCAATCATATAGCTACTAGGGGTTGATGTGACTAGCTGATTGATCAGAGGGGCTTAAGTAAGGAGCAAAGTGGATTGTTGCATGTCATGGACTGCTCAACCTCCAGGATTCCATCTTTAAGCATCACGGGTCATCACAGGTGGCTACATTTTGGGAGTCTTACCCTTCTGCAAAGATGCAGTTGGTGTATTCAAAAGCTCCAGCCAACAGGGCTGTTATCTGATTTGTATTGACAAAAAATAAGAATTTATATAGTTTTTACAGTATGTCAATTTTTCAGTTATTTTATGCCAAAGAAGTTTTTTGTTTGATTTCTTGTTGGATATTCAAATTCTTTCCTTAAAATCTTTTTTAAAAAACTCGTTTTTGATCTATTTAACCCATAGATGAGACTTTAACATCTATTACTACTTTAGGTTAGAGAATAATGCTAAGGAAACTGGAACCTTACAACAAGATGCAGTTTAACATCATACATAGGACACCCAGGAAGGTTGACATGCCATTAAACAAACAAAGCACTTCCCCTATTGTATCCTCTAGTACCTTCTTCATCTATCTGTAAAAGTAAAGTCGTCGGGGTGGCTTAAAGTCGGTATCTGCCAAACAACGAGGGAGTATATCCCGTTTTTACTAGTTCTAGACCAAGGAGATTGTTTTTTTGGCATTTGAGGTAGAGCATTTGAGGTAGAGCTACTATCATCAGCTACTCATTTTACCGCATAGATACCCGTGCTACTCATGTGCTGAGTTGGCTAGGGTCAGTATCTTTTGTGTCGTGGTAAAGGTGGGCAATTGCTCACACACAAAGAGATGTAGGAGATATGTAATAATAGTGAATAAGAGGCAAAGTCAAATACTTGGTAATAGTATATTTGTTCGATCAGGAATTCATATACATACTAATTTCCCGTCTTGTCTGTCTGACAGCTAATTTATAAGACAGACGCAACCATTCTTTTACGGTCTATAGGGAAGGTAAATAATCCTATACAACAGTATTGAACCCGGAACCTTATGGTTTCTAGTCGGATGCTCTACCGACTGAGCTAAACCTGCCCTCTGGGAACCTGCTGTGAATTTGAAACTGATCCCTTTATTCAATCTATAGAGGTAGATTGTTTTCACCCAGTGTCCATGCTTCATGCACTACCTGTGTTAGTAAATGTAGAAATCTCCAAGACTGCAAATCAATTGAAAGGAACCAGTGTCAGGAATTTATTCCAGCATAACGGATTCCTTTGTTCATTGGTACCAGATACCATTTTTCAAATAAAGGAATCTTAGGTTGTTGGCACCTTTCTGTTCACTAAGGAGTGTCCAAAAATAATAAATAAAATGAATAAAAAAATAGAAAAGAAAAAAAAAATCTACATCTGCACAAGTGGCTGTGCAGGCCAATCCCTGAGTGGCAGTCTTTGGTGCACTGTCTACATACAAACTGTGATGCTTTCTGGGGCTGCTGTTTTCTCTCCCTCTTTCTGGCTCTCTTTGCTGTTGAGGCTACTCTCCTCTCCATACCTTGCTTATCATTAAGGTGTAAGGCCACTCGATTTTCTGCATCTACCTCCCACATGTTAGTGTCAATGTGGCATATCCATATGTTTCTCCTGCAGACATCTTTAAAGTGTAGGCATAGTCTACCTACTGATTGGGAGCCTCTTACTTATTTGCTTATACTAATAGTGGTTATCTTCAATTTATTTACACCATTATCAACACAGGCAGTATATAAAGCAGATTGAGAACAATCTACCTCTATGGAAAATAAAGTGTTCAGGTTAAAATTCCCAGCTTAGTTTGAAATTTGTATACTGGTTGTTATATATAAAAAAAACTAGAAGCAGTGAGATGGTTAGAAGAAATATTTAATTCTAAATTATATTATGATAATTCCCCATGGTAAGAAATTTAAGTAAGAAATAATTGAAACTCTTCTGAAAATAATGACAATGTTGTAGGAAAATATTCTTCTAACCATCCCACTGCTTATAGTTTTTTTTATATATAACAATCAGAACTTGGAAACTTGAAAAAAAAAAAAAAATAGATACCAGAGAACCAATCATTTTGTAACTTTCTGATGTTTTTTGTCTTTATGAAAAAAAAAAACAATAAAAACAGGTCCCAAAGTTGCAGCCACAACAACACCATCATCAATGACCCCAACCCTAACCACATCTTTACCTTCTTCTCTTGTAACCACAACTGATGCTACTACAACCAACAATGCACCAACTACAGGTCCAACAGCCACAATTGGCTGAGTAGAAAGGGGGGGTCTAAAAAATTTGTCGAGAGAGATCCATTATTACTAAATCATGAGTCTGATCCTCACAGGATGTCCCATTAAGATCCCTATGTAAAAAAGACCTTGCATTGATCTTGGGCCGTTGGGGCATCAGAAAAAAAGTGCACAGACACTCTCAAAAGAAAAATCAGTGTCTCCTATTTAAAATATTAAAAGCAAAAAAATCCATGCTCTTACTGTTTAAATTTATTCTTTAATTTTCTTCACAAATATAAATCAAATCTTAATTATTTTTGCTCAAAAAGCAAGATCTGGTGATAGTGAATGTGTATATATATTTACTTTGCCGTTAATTATTTTATTTTTGTAGTTTCTTCCGGACACATACATACATACATACAACTGCCCTTTATATATGTCAGATATACAACTGCTGACTCATTGTAACTATAATAACAACCAAGATGAAGATACTCATACAAGGACATAAACAGATAAGACATTTATAGCAACATTTATTCATTTCTTTTAAAACTTCATCTTTCTTTTGTCTCAAAGAAACCTGATTATCTATACCATCTGCTTTACCAACCAAGTTATTAGATTAAGTTTTGCAGAAGCTCAAATTCAATCTATAAATCATCAAACCTCACTGACAGCTTATCTTTTGGTATTATTTCGTGTTGTAAGTAGAGTATTAGAGTTAACAGAGAACTAATAGGAAGAAACATGAGTATTAAGGATAGGGAAAAGGTTTACTAAGCAAAGATACAAGGTGAACAGAGTAATTAGCAATTGCTTGGTTGAATTAACAAATCCCCTGATGCAATATAATGAGGTGAAAAAAAAAAAATCCAAGAAATTATGTGTAAATAATAGTGGAAAGTAACTAGGCAACTTGTCAATTTCTGACTGTCAGCGCAACCCTAACTGTCGATTTTTTATTGGTCAAGCCAATGCAAGGAAGAGAGTGATATAAGATCAGTCTGGATGAAGCTATTGAAGGCAAGAGATGCAAAATGAGTATCTGTTCCCAAGGCATTTTGACTTGGGAATATAATAAATGAACTCATGAGAAAAAACAATGAATGGCACAAGACAAGATATCCTCAAGTGATCCCCAAGTTGTTCTAGACTCAAACAGCAAGAATGCCCAACATCAGATTCAACAACCAGATCCCAGCTTTGTCAGTGATAGACTTTGTCTTGCCTCACCACTATCTTTTCATAACAAGATCAATATCCCAATGTGGCAGTGCATCTATGACAAAAAATCTTTTCTATTATTATTTCACATGTATTGAACATTATTTGTACCAGAATAAGAAGAAGATAAGTATATTATGATTACCATTATGTCATCACTCCTTTCAAATAGAGCGCGCAATGCTATAGTCAGATGTCATCATTTCTCCCTTCCAAGGTTTTGTCAGACATTATTCATCAGAAAAACAGACAATTCAATTGACATTATTTAGGTACTATATGGCACACTGTTTCTTGCTATTGTAGAAATAACAACCAGAGTGAGTTGTAATAAAAACTAAAGCCACTACAAATAAAAAGATGAAAAAAGTATTGGTTAAAATTAATAATAATAAGTATTATATAGCCATAATTCTGGCTATAGCTGTCCTAACATATCAACATATCTATATTATGAGAGTCACCCGTGGTTATGTCCCAGATTTATTCTTCTTGTTACATAATGGTCGTCCCAGCACCTATATTTGTGGCCTTGTGCCAGACTTAGAATAACCTTTAAAAAAATGTGTTCTACCAATCCTCTGATATTTACTTGGGTGGCCTTGGTAGAATCACCAAAAAAGAATTAGAAAGATAAAATCTTTTAACGAGAGTTTGGTGATGCTATGTCTACGATTTAAGGAAAATCCAGTTTTTTGGACGACAAATGGTCCTTTGATTTTAGAGGCTGTGAACTCTGTGTGACCAGAATGAGTTGGAACTTTTTGAACATTCTATTCTGTCGAGAACGAGCTAGAACATTCCAGAGAAAGATCTTTCTGGGAAATTAGTTTCACAGACTATAAAAGAGACCCGTACCAGTAGATTGACCAGTCAGTGAGTCGGAGATTGGGGGCCAGTCAGGGAGAGACCAGAGGAGATCAGAGCCAGGAGGCCGTACGTGGCAGTTGGCAGTTGGCAAACTGATGTCACTAAAGTACTCAATCTGAATTTTAATCTTTTACGTGAGACGAAGTTGAAAACAATTATTATTATTAACGAAGTTGCTGGAGTACTAACCATTGAGACAAGTAAGAATTACTAAAAGAAAAACATATGTGTTAACGAAATCTCTCTCTCTCTCAAAAATTGCAGGGAAGTTTTTATTATAATAAACTTCTAAAAAAAAGCAAATACGGTATTATCTTTTTATGAATGGGATCTCTACCCAAACAAAATAGTAAAGATACTATGATAGTATCGTAAAGGGGACGACCACTAGACACCCGTGGAGAAAGCCAAATTGACCATGACTAAAAACCAACGGTCGTGAAACTTGATACCAGAAAGGCACGCAGCGTGCGAAAGCTGATACGCTCTTGACCTGCCACTGAGCGACCAAGAACTGCTAGATTTTGGATATAGTAAACAAACAAGTTTACGCGTGAAACACCGCTGCTACATTATTGCTGTTATCGGTAGCATCGTATGAAAAACCAATAATGTTACATCTATCGATTTGGTAACGTGACGACGAACAACCCCCGTAACGTTACATTCTATACTTACTCTTACTTGTGAATCTGTAGCTTGGCTGGTATTTATTTGTCTAGTTCTGACTTCTCTTGTTTTTATATCTTAAGAATATCTTATTTTATATCTCTTTGAATCAACCAATCACTGACCCACAAACTTTAGAGGCAAAATTGAAGATAGGATTTCTATCTCTTTGGTCACTGGCATCTACAGAAGTCGGCCGAGAAAAAAAAGGCGTCCTTTATTTTCAGCTGAGAGAGAGACAGAGAGTCGTAGTAGGTACTCTGATAACTGAAAAACCTCAAGGACTTCATTTCACTACTGCATAGCCTAGAGAAGGCAGCAAATAATGTTGGCCTTTATGTAAACTTTATGATAAAACTGAGTTCATATGTTTCAAAAGAAAAGGAGACATAACCACACTCAACGGTAAGCTCTGTGTTGTTGGTTAGCTTTTGATTAACAGCACAAAACATTTCTTCTGTGAATCACATTTTTATTTCTCAAGAATTAGGATCCAATCACCACGTGCAGGAGCCTACTTTAGTTTGGTTTGGTTTATTTTGTTTTACGGCATATCAACCTCAGTGGGTCATTTAATGCCGATAAAGTTTTGAAATAAATCAATTCTTAATCGATAATACAATTTTTTAATAAATACATTTTTCTATTTAACCCATAGATGGGAACCTAACAGGTACTACCACTCTGGGTCAGAGTGGACCAGGGAGCAATGGTGATGAAGGGGTGCTCCACATTCCCCAAACCTCCAAAACTGTAACCTCACCATCAGATAGAGTTTAATGTCATTCCCAGGACATGTAGACCCGTAGCCACCGCCTTCTAGCACCCATATGATAAAAAGGGGTTGGGGCTTGCCATAAGGGCAATAGGGTTGGGAAAATTATATCGGTGCTAGGGCTTGACATGACCAGCCGATTGATCGGAGGGGGCCTCTCTGACCACCCGTCTAGCCTAAGATAGGGCCAAAGTAGAGTATTGCATGTCATGAACTGCTCATCCACCTGGGCTCTACCCTTAAGCATCACGGCTCGCAACCCACGGCCAATGGTGGTCCCATTGGGGGAGTCTTACCCCTCTGCAGAGGTGCAGTCGGTGTATTCTAACGCCCCAGCCGACTGGGCGGGAGCCTACTTTAACTATATCTTTACATCATGATGGCTAGCAGCAGACTGCCTAAACTAAAAGCTTTTCTCACACTTTGTCTCGCAACAAGTGGAAATCAAAATAAGGTTATGGCCCATCAATTAATCTCCCTGCTCCTGATTTGAATTCAAATCAACCTTCTACACTAATAGTCCAAAACCGATGGTACGCTCATCAATATGTAACAAAATGACCGAGAATGTTTCATCTAAAAATAAAAGATACTAATGACTAATAAGTTCAGAAAGAATTACTTACCTTATTATGGTTCACATTTGAAGTGAAGTAGTAATATATGAGGGCATCTTCAGTAAAATTGATTTTTTCAAATGATCCGCCATAATCCTTAGATCTGTAAAAAAAAAGAAAGAAGAAATATATCAATAAGATGTTTTTACATCGATATACTAATACTCTTGTTCCTTAATTTTCCTCTAAAAAAGACATCATACTCACCTTCACAGGAAGGCTGTGACTAACATCCAGTCCCCAGACAAAAAACAAAGCACAACTGAATACATTCTGTAGCAACTGATAGAACATGGTCAAGTGTTCAGTAAATATGGATAAAAATATCCACTCTAAAAACACCAGTCAATCAAAATCCTGGAAATAGACTTGATCATGACACATAGTACAATAGCCCAAGCTATGTTGTATGTTGTATGATACTGTTAATGTACACTCAGCAAAAATAATAACACGTCTAGATGCAATGAATTTCTCAAACACTCTCTAGTTTTATTTTGGCCTGTTGTCAATCAAAACAAAAAATAAATTATAAAATAGTTCTGTAGGGAGACTAAATAGAGTAGTCTCCCTTGTCACAGGGTTTGAAGAACTCTCCTGTGTCAGGAGTCCTTTTTTAGTCATGTGACGCAAGAACCCTAAAATCTCTCCCTCTTTTAGAAACCAGGCTTGAGGAGGACAGACGTAGTCGCCCCTTCTCAACGGCGCACATGGTGTGTGCCTTTGCTTCCATGAAACAGTAAGAGGTTTCCACCTCTTTGTTTACTAGACCTTTCTACATGTCTTCAAGCACATTGTGATGCTTGTATGGTCTGGGAACCTTGTTTCCTTCGTAAGTGTTGAATTAAATGTTATATATTAATAATTGAGTTTTCTGTTATTTTATTATCAAATGTTCTGAGTTGGGTTACTCTCCATTAGGTAATCCAATGCATTATAAGAATGATATCTCCTTGAATTCTTATAGTTCCAAACCATTAACAGTCACATCCATTTCCGAGTATATAAATACCTTCTTTCAAGAATGTGGAATCAATCAAATGGATCCACTCTGCTATTTTTGCAATGGCAGTGTCATCTGTGTGGAACCACTTCCTGGCTAAATGTTAGTTGAAACGCACAAACAGATAATAATCTGGAGCCAAGTCAAAAACTGTTGCTTGAATGTGATGAAACATCTCAACCATATCAAAACCATCTGCTGGAACTTTTGTTCTTTAGTCAATTGCTTTCACACCCAATGAGATAACACTTTCAAGTATCAAAACTTCTTGCAAATCATCATGGATCACTGACTTTTAAAGATCAAGTTCCACAGCCATATCACAAAGTTTTCAATAATCTAGCATCTGAAAACAAAGCTTCAATGCACCAGTTCTGCAGATTTGTATACATATCTAACAACCTCTCCACCCAACCAGTATTGTTTGAAATTCCAAGTCGTGTCCATGTGCTTCCTGATACTAACTTATGTTAACACCATATTAGTGGCTTAAATCAGCATATATTGACTTGCAAAAATCTTATTATATCTCACACTTCTATTGGATCAAGTATCTTATAAGCACCCCAGCTTTACAGACTATTTTTGACATTAGAATTTCATTGTAAGATGTGCGTGCATGTTATTTTCTCTGTTAACAAAAACACGGGAATGATTGAAAATCCCAAATCATGCTCAATTGCTCTGGCACCCAAGAATTAGTTTGATAAATAAGAACCTTAATAAATTAGACGTTTTGCTTATTAATCAGAAGTTGATGAAATATTTTTTAACACTTACAATAATTCTCACAAACAATTGAGAACTATTGAAATAAATTTTATAAATCTTTAATATAAAAATATGTCTTTAGTTTAATGTTTAAAAAAGATTATTTTGCAATTGAATTAACAGCAACAACATGAAATAACTAATTTTTTATTAAAATCAAAAACAATGTGGACCATATGACCTTAAGGCACCTCTTCCACGATCTTGACTTGTGGGGACACATTTTCTCATTTACACTGTAAAAATCCGGTTATTTGTTAGGGGTTAGTTTCATAATTTAAAAAAAAACTCTAAAAATCATCCGTAAACAATTAACTGGATTTTGACTGTGTAAATGGAAAAAATGTCCCCATGAATCGAAATTGCAAAAGGGGTGCCCTAAGTATATATGGTCCAACAATGTCTTTTATATCCACCTTTATGCCCAACTACTTATACCTATATAAATAATTTGTCCTTATTTAGGTTGGATGGGCGGTCGGAGAGGCACCCTCTGATCAATCAGCTGGCCATATTAAGCCCTAGCACCTGTATGATTGTCCCAACACCATTGCCCTTATGGTAACCTGCAACCCATTTTATCATATGGGTGCTACAAAGCAGTGGCTGAAGGTCTTCATGTCCTGGGTATGACGTTAAACTGATGGTGAGGTTCCAGTTCTGGAGATTTGGGGAAAGTGGAGTATCCCTTAATCATCATTGCTCCTAGGTTCACTCTGGCCCAGAGTGGTAGTACCTGTTAGGGTCCCATCTATGGGTTAAATCTTATAAAATTATGGGTTAATCTTATAAAAACGTGTCTTTGGTTTGTTAATAAACATGAGCTAACTCTTTTTAAATCTTGAAATTTAAACTCTTCTATTTTTTCCCACTGTTTTATGATGGCTAGTTTAACTCAACCGATAAAACATTTACATAGGAACTGCAAGGTTCTGGGTTAAATACCAGTCCTTGCCAGCTCAGCGCATGAGTAGTATAGCTTGGGTAACTTGAACTGGGAGCTAACGGTAGGTGTGGCATTGCACCTCAGTAAAACAATCTTCCTGATCTTGCACAAATGAAAGGGGGTAGACTCCTGGCTGCTCAGCTGATACCAACAATAGCCAACTCCACAAACTGTGGTGGCCGTCTTTATAATGACATCATATATGTATGGTCTCTATATTACTTTCAGTAAATAGACTGTATATTCAAAAATGAAAAAAAATAGACTTGTATAAGCACTAGAAGTGGCTACCCGGCATCGCCTGTGTGTGTGGGGTGGGGGCAAAAAGTCTTGCAGATCCATTATTACTGAATTAAGTTGGATCCTCGAAGGATGCCCCATTAAAATCCCTATGTAAAAAAAAAACTTGCATTAATCTGGCCTGGTGGGATGTCAGAAAAAAGTGTACAAACACTCTGAAAAGAAAAATTAATGTCTCCTATTTAAAACATTAAAGGCAAAAGAAAATTCCATGCTGTTACTATATAAATTCTATTTTTTATTATCTTCACAAATATGAAACAAATCTTCATTATTTTTGCTCAAAAAGTAAGATCTAGTGATAGTGAATGTGTATATATATATTTACTTTGTCATGAATTGTTTTATTTTCATAGTTTGATCTGAACATACATACACACCAACTGCCCTTTATATTTATATATATATACTAGCAGCGGCTACCCGGCGTCGCATGGGTAGGGGGGATTTATTTAAGTTAGTCCTGCAGATCCATTATTACTGAATCTTGAGCTGGATCCTCATGGGATGACCCATTTAAATCCCTATGTAAAAAATAGACCTTGCATTGATTCAGTTAGTCTGAAAAATGTTAATGTCTACTATCTAAAATATTAAATGAAAAAAAAAAATCTATGCTGTTATCATTTAAATTTTATTTTTTAATTATCTTCACAAATATAAATCAAATCTCTATTATTTTTGCTCAAAAACCAAGCCCTGGTGATATTTAATGTGTATATATATTCATTTTGTAAATTAATTGTTTTATCTTCGAAGTTTCCTCCAGACATACATATACGCACAACTGCCCTTTATATATATATATATTATATATATATATATATATATATATATATATATATATATATATATATATATATATATATATATATATATATATATATATATTATTTATTTATATTATTTATCTTTAAATAAAAATATATAGCAGGTGATTTTTGGACTTCCCTCTACGTTAAAAATGAGGAAAAACAGATTCATGCAAACATTACTGACAAAACACAAGGTTATATACGTCTAATTTAGTTGCAGAAGCTAAATTTATGCCTGGTGATGATTTTTTTTATTGTTGGTATGGTGGAATTGATATAATAACAGAATATATATATTAACGACAAAATGGTGAGACATAAATGAATGAAGCCTTGTCATAACTGTCACAGAGGTAGTTAGAGAATTTGATACCCAAATCACAGCTGTCATCTCATTATATAATAATAAATATACTCTATCAGATTATATTATGCAAATCAATGTTGTCACTATAAATTTTTTATTAACCGACTGATGAGTAAAATATTTCCAGTAGGTGCACATGGTGTAATGGTTATCATCATAGGAAATTGACACAGCAAATCAAGTTTTAATCCTGAATGAGGCTTGTTGCATTTCACATAGCTATTGAAGTCAGTCAGTCAGTCAGTCAGTCAGTCTAATATTGGTTTGAACAATGTGACTGGTCAAGCATAACTGAACCAGTGTCAAGACAACTGGTACTTATGGGAATTCAGAACAGTCCACTCATGCATTTGGGTGATTCCATTCCCTGAGTCCTGATTGGCTGCTTGGTTTGTAGGATCCTCTGAGACTCCATAAATCCTACCATTCTGCAGTAGTCTTTGCAGCAAACCAGAATCGTATTACAGTTACGACTGCTTGCTGTCTTGTCTTGCCAATTCGACGGTAATTGGATTTAGTATTATTCTACAATAGCGCTAATACCTTTGGGAAAAGTTCAAATCCATCTATTCTCCCTCCAGCAAGGGGTAAATAGTAGAACTAATTGTGCTCTTTAACCTTGGTATAGCAACTGGTCTAGGAGAAGAAAATACATTAAATATTCTGTATATACTTTTAGTTTCTTTGTTTAATGGCAAATCAATCTTTGGTTATTCAATAGGGTAGGTCGATTTTGGAACTAATTTCTCCAATGTGGTGAAAGTTGAAAATTAACATAAACAATTACCTCTCAAAATATATTCTTTTAAACTTTGCCTTCGTTTGAGGAAATAGATTTCAATCTTTTAAAATGTTGATCACTGTTACAGGCTAATTATTAGGTAAAAAGCAGCATATTGGAGGTGTCAGTGGTGATGGGAGACATATTTTCAATTTGAATTCTAGCTATAATATGTTATTTATTTTGTATAAAATGACAAGCTTTTCTGTTTTAAATATTGAAATTGGTAAATTTTCTAACCAATTTCTAGGCTAAATGTTGCAAAAACGAGGTTTTTTGGAGCATTTTAGCAGACAATCTTTGATGCTATTTCCTCAAACAACGGTGCAAGTAAGACATTTAGTTTTTGGTATCAGTATTTCCTTCTACCAATACTCAACTTTTACTATTTGAGAGAATTTTATATTTAAAAAAAGTGAAAAATCAACCTACCCTACAATTAATTTACAAAGTGAATATATATACACATTGAATATCACCAGGGCTTGCTTTTTGGGCAAAAATAATAGAGATTTACAAAGCCATTTTTGCAGAAAAACAGTAGTGCTACTATTTGGCTATAAACAAATATTTGACTTCACTTTATTCACTGTGGCCATAATAGTGATAAACACTTCAGGTTTTAAGGTTAAAATATACTTTTACTACATCTTGTGATGGTTGTGTCCCTCCATCTATGGGTAAATATTAAGACAGACTGATCTCTTTAACCTTGGTATGGCAACCAGTGTAGGAGAAGGTAAAATCTGAATTCAAACTTGTTAAACATAAATTGGACTTGTGTCATATTCTGCTTGAGTGGGGACATAATAAATATATAAAATATTCTTTGTTTCGGTGTAATTGTTCTTTGAGCCATTTCTTCACAACAGATTTCATTTCCTCATCACTAGGATAATGTTTGCCTCTCTTCGGCTCCATGAAAGAGAGTTTGAGAGGCAAACATTATTCCAGTGATGAGCAAGTAAAATCTGTAGTGAAGATGTGGCTCAAAGAACAGTCAACAGAATTTTACAGGGCAAGGATACATGCTCTCATTCGAAGATGGAACATTGCTATTGTGACTATTTGGAGAAGAAAGTATGTGATACAGAGAGGACCAGCTTCATTTTGATGTATGATACATGTTCCTGTGTTGGTAATTATAAATGTCCTAAACAAAATGGCATTACTTTTTGACTCACCCTCGTTAAGTACTTTATTTCAAATTTGACCTTTTAAATGCACAATACAGCTACATATATTAACAAGCCACAGCATGCAATGACTCTTGATTCTGGATACTTAACAATACTTTTCTGACTTTTTAAGTGCACCAAGCCACTTCTATTTTCCACTTTCTGCTATTATTTCTATTTATTGTACTATGAACATTTATTTTTGGTACCTGTTTTTACCAATGGCAAGAAAATTTAATTTCCATAGAAAATAAAATAAAATTCTTTTTTTTTCTATGTAACTCAATAGAAAAAAAGAAGAGATATTTCTTTTGTTTATATAATGAATTTGTTCATATTTTCGTTTTCTTTCTATTTTATTGTTTTTTTAAAATCTATTTTTTCTATAAAGAATATTTTTTTTTTAATCTATTTTTTCTATAGAAAAAAAAGAAGAGATATCTCTTGTTTATATAATGAACTTTTTTTCCTTTTCTTTCCTTCTTTCTTTCTATTTTTTATTGCTTAGTTTTCTTTTCATTTCATTTTTCTTCTTCTATGCACTTCAATAGAAAAAACAAAGAGATATCTCTTTTGTTTCTATAATGAATCTGTTTATGTTTTCCTTTCCTTTTTTTCTTTTATTTATCCTTGTTTGGCTTTCTTTTCTATTTCATTGTTAACTTTTGCCAAATGCACATAATTTTTTTTCATTAGGAAAGAAAGAAAGAAAGATTTGATTTTATAGTTGATTTTTAAGGATGTTAAACTATTTCTTGAGAAGTGCTTATGTTCAGTTTTGAATAACATGACATCTATGACATGAATATAGATAATTCATTTTGCCTTATATCCTGCGAGCAGTTTTTAATCTTTATTCTTTAAGTCAATAATAAAAGGAAGTTTAAGTTATACTTAAGATGTGGACAATTTGAAATTGATATCAGCAAAGAAAGATAAACTGATGAAAGATAAGAATGAAGTTCTGAACAAGAAGAAAGAATTTGCAATAGTTTGCCAATACATAAAAATTGAAAGTAGTAGAATTTGAAAGACAATACAAAATAATGATAATAATAATAATAATAATAATAATAATAATGGGAAGAAAAACAATTATATGGACGCTTCAAACGTCAAATAGAAGAGGTTGCACATGAAAAGACTTGGACATGATTAAGAAAGGGAAACCTCAAAAGAGAAACTGAATCACTTATAATTGCTGCACAAAATAATGCCATAAGGACAAACTATACCAAAGCAAAAATTGATAAGAACCAACAAAATAGTAAATGTAGACTTTGCAGTAATAGAGATGAGACTGTAAACCATATAATCTGTGAATGTAGCAAACTAGCACAACGAGAATACAAAACTAGACACGACTGGGTTGGGAAGGTGATCCACTGGGAATTATGCAAAACATTACATTTTGACCATACAAGAAAATGGTATATGCATAAACCAGAATCTGTTCTTGAGAATGAAACAAATAAAATTCTCTGGTACTTTGAAATAAAAACGGATCACCTTATCCCAGCAAGAAGACCAGACCTAGTGTGATAAACAAAAAAGAAATAACTTGTCAACTGGTGGATTTTGCAGTGCCAGCAGATCACAGGATGAAGCTAAAGGAAAATGAAAAAATGGACAAATATCTGGACCTTGCCAGAGAACTGAAAAAGTTATGGAATATGAAAGTGAAAGTGATACCAATTGTAGTTGGTGCACTTGGAACAGTCCCAAAATGATTGGAAAAGGGTCTGGAAAGTTTGAAAATCAGATGAAGGATTGAAACCATTCAGAACACTGCACTGCTGCAATCTGCCAGAATACTCAGAAGAGTCCTGGAGACCTGAGGAGACTTGCTGTCACTCAGACTCCAGTGAAAGACCATCAGCTAATGCTGATGTGAAAACTCAAAAGGAGTAAATAATAATAAAAAGAATTAAACATTAAAAAGAAAAAACACAAATACACATTTAATTAAAACTTTGAAAAGACAACAGCAAATTAAGATGGAAGAAATAAATCAAAAGATATAGAAGAAAGACTCAAAAGATACAGAGATAGAACCAAACAGTACAAACAAAATAGGAACTTCCAAAACAATGAAAAGAAGTTCTATAAACAAATTGGTGGATCAGAACAAACAGAAACGAACACCCAGATGCAATAGAAACAAAACTTTTTTAGAGCAATATATATATTTAACAACCCCTCCGCTCGAGCAGGATGTGACACAAGGTCAATTTCTTAAGCATAGTTCAACAGGTTTGAATTCAGAGTTTTCTTTCTCTTAGACCAGTTGTCTAACCAAGCTTAAAGAGCCCAGTCTGCCTACTATTTATCCATAGCTTGAGGGAGAGTAGGATTCATACTTTCCGAAGGGTATTAGTGCTAAGTGAAATGCAATTACCACATCCAGGATTTGAACTCAGGGCGAGTCCATTTCCCATGACTTTAACCATTACACTACGCGCTTCCCATTTTGGAGCAATATATGGGAGAAAAAAGAACACAACAAAAAATCAAAATGGATAAATAATCTTAAAGATAAAGTAAAGAAAATCGAAGGACCCTTAGCAAGTATACATATAATTATGCTCCAAGCAACACTCAAAAAAGTAGCAAACTGGAAAACACCAGGCCATAATGGCGTACATGGATTCTGATTTAAAAAAATTCACTTCCATGCATGAGATAATGGTGTTGGAATATTTTGAGTATATAAGGTGTGCTCCAGTTCCTCACCTGGATTGATAGACTACCCTAGGTCATGTGGTTTATTCCTCCAGCCAATCACTAGCCATACTGTGTGGCAGATACACTACTTAAACCCCTACATTGGCCATAATTCTAATTGCACTCATTGAGGAGGGACCCTGGATTACCAGATGATTACCAATACTCAGGACTCTTCACCAAGGAATTACCAAGGATCCAATTCCACTGGACGAGTGCTCTGGCTTAAGGCCTACAGGAATCTTTACCAAAGGATTACCAAGGAATGCTAGGATGGCCCAAAAGATTGTAACAAATGGTCCAACAATTGTCTGTTTTTTACCAATACTCAGAACTCTTCACCAAGGAATTACCAAGGATCCAATTCCACTGGACAAGTGCTCTGGCTTAAGGCCTACAGGAATCTTTACCAAAGGATTACCAAGGAATGCTAGGATGGCCCAAAAGATTGTAACAAATGGTCCAACAATTGTCTGTTTTTTACCAATACTCAGAACTCTTCACCAAGGAATTACCAAGGATCCAATTCCACTGGACAAGTGCTCTGGCTTAAGGCCTACAGGAATCTTTACCAAAGGATTACCAAGGAATGCTAGGATGGCCCAAAAGATTGTAACAAATGGTCCAACAATTGTCTGTTTTTTACCAATACTCAGAACTCTTCACCAAGGAATTACCAAGGATCCAATTCCACTGGACAAGTGCTCTGGCTTAAGGCCTCAGGAATCTTTACCAAAGGATTACCAAGGAATGCTAGGATGGCCCAAAAGATTGTAACAAATGGTCCAACAATTGTCTGTTTTTACCAATACTCAGAACTCTTCACCAAGGAATTACCAAGGATCCAATTCCACTGGACAAGTGCTCTGGCTTAAGGCCTACAGGAATCTTTACCAAAGGATTACCAAGGAATGCTAGGATGGCCCAAAAGATTGTAACAAATGGTCCAACAATTGTCTGTTTTTTACCAATACTCAGAACTCTTCACCAAGGAATTACCAAGGATCCAATTCCACTGGACAAGTGCTCTGGCTTAAGGCCTACAGGAATCTTTACCAAAGGATTACCAAGGAATGCTAGGATGGCCCAAAAGATTGTAACAAATGGTCCAACAATTGTCTGTTTTTTACCAATACTCAGAACTCTTCACCAAGGAATTACCAAGGATCCAATTCCACTGGACAAGTGCTCTGGCTTAAGGCCTACAGGAATCTTTACCAAAGGATTACCAAGGAATGCTAGGATGGCCCAAAAGATTGTAACAAATGGTCCAACAATTGTCTGTTTTTTACCAATACTCAGAACTCTTCACCAAGGAATTACCAAGGATCCAATTCCACTGGACAAGTGCTCTGGCTTAAGGCCTACAGGAATCTTTACCAAAGGATTACCAAGGAATGCTAGGATGGCCCAAAAGATTGTAACAAATGGTCCAACAATTGTCTGTTTTTTACCAATACTCAGAACTCTTCACCAAGGAATTACCAAGGATCCAATTCCACTGGACAAGTGCTCTGGCTTAAGGCCTACAGGAATCTTTACCAAAGGATTACCAAGGAATGCTAGGATGGCCCAAAAGATTGTAACAAATGGTCCAACAATTGTCTGTTTTTTACCAATACTCAGAACTCTTCACCAAGGAATTACCAAGGATCCAATTCCACTGGACAAGTGCTCTGGCTTAAGGCCTACAGGAATCTTTACCAAAGGATTACCAAGGAATGCTAGGATGGCCCAAAAGATTGTAACAAATGGTCCAACAATTGTCTGTTTTTCCTATAAATAATGTTTGACAAAACCACAGAAGAGAGAAACAACAAGATCTCATGAGACTTGTTGATTCAAGTGAGCTTTTGCTAATACTCTTTCACTTTGTATGTTTGTTTAGTAAACCTTTTATCCTATCATTAATAATTCTGTTAACAATATGCATTTAAGTTTTGTTGGTTATGTTAAGTATCTGGTCGGCATCCTTAGTTCCAGATGTAGTAAGTAAGTAAGTAAGCAAGCCAATAAGAATCCGGTGTTATAGTATTCTTTGTAAGTCCAACGTCCAAGATAATCCAAATAGCAATGAGCCAAGGTTAAGAATCAGACCTCTATATGTACACCAACAGCAGCAGCAGCAGTGCCAGTGATTGGACAGTGGGAATCTTTCTCAGGTCATGTGGTAGTCAACAAGTCTATATTTAGGAGTAGGCATCTATCACACGCCTTATATACTAAAATATTTCAACAGGTTACTAAAATGAATTTTTTTTTGTTAAATATTTATAGAATATATGGACGCATTGAATTTCATGTTTCATTGATAATATTAGGGCATATTCCTTTATAGAAGTCCTCTGTGCTTTTTTTTTTTTTAATTGAAAGGGAGATAAATCTGTAGTGACAGATAATTCCTTTTGTTGTCTGAGTAATTCATATTGTCATTGGGTCGACAAGATCTCTCTTTATGAAATTGTATCACGCTAGTCTTCCTTCTGTTGGTCAGGGCTTTATTAAATGTCACGGCAATAGTACAAAGCAAAACACATCTCTGCAAGTGCTTCAAGGCAAAGTTCTTCAATGCCACTACAGTGTGAACTGATGCAATAAATAGACACTTGTGCTGCAATGCAAAAACCTTTCTATTCTCTGAACTAGATTTGATTTAGGTCAAATAAACAAACAAATTATTATTATTAATACTTGCAAGAATATTCACCCTCTGTATTTGAGTTTTAATGTAATGAAATATATTAAATTAGAAAAACTAATGAAATTAAATAAGAATGCATATACACTTATTTTAATTGATTTCGATAGAAAATCATTCATAGGATTGATTTTAATACACTGGAGAATAAAACAATAATATTAGAGATCAATAACACCAACTATTTATTTACTAAACTTGGTTTTGTTAAAACCAGTGTGCAAATTAACCATGCCATATATTATGTAAACTTTTCTTAGTGATATATAAGATACGTTGCAGGATTTTAAATGGAATAACAACGTAGGCCCTTCAGGGCCTGTGGGTCAGGTGGCTTTGGCCACTGGACTATTAGTGAAAATTAATAGGGTGATCCCAGAGGGTTATCTCTCCAGGAAACACCCGCGTCTTTGATTTAAAGGGACAGGGCTGGGTTTATTGGCGAGTGCCTGAGGTGCTCCCCTTGAGGTGAGAATGCTGAGGAGATCCATGCATTTCTTTATGCCTGCCATCCCATGAGCTTCAGTTCATGGGTTAGACAGATAAAAAAGACATTAGATGAATTATAGTCAGCTATAAATAAGCTTAATTCAATTTTCATCACCAACAAGAATCATTCTATAATGAGTCAATTGATAGCATTTCCTTGTTGAGAGAAAAGAATTTGGATACAAATTATTATATGTATTTATCGATTAGAAAATTAACTTGCTTAGACAGGGTAAGAGTTTAACAAGTAAATTTATGCATAAAAAAAGGGAGGCTCTTTGTACCTATTGGGTTACTGTAGTAATAGAGATCTATTATGATATTGATGCTTCTATTTATTTAGTGTAGAAATTTGTGTTGAGTGACCAATATTCAGCTGTGTTGCAAGTTGAATCTGTTTCTGAGAATCCAGACTTGGTAGGTGCTTTAAATAGCAGATTGGGCTATTCTACTGTGTAGCATGGTCAGATCTATTTCCAGGATTTTCATTGGCTGGTGGTTTTAGAGTGGATTTTTTTATCCATATATACCAAACACTTGACTGAGTTCTGGTAATTTGTACAGAGCTTGTATTTGGTTAAGGCCAGACTTTTTTTTCTCCTCTATGCTGTCTTCTCCAAGAAAGCTTAAAATAAATTTTGTTATGGGCCTAGTTTTAACTAGTGGTTTTAGAGTGGATATTTTTTATCCATATATACCAAACACTTGACTGTGTTCTGGTAGTTTGTACAGAGCTTGTATTCAGTTACTGCCAGACTTGTTTTTTCTCCTCTGTGCAGTCTTCTCCAAGAAAGCTTAAAAGAAATTTTGTTATGGGCCTAAGTAAAGTCGACGGGCGGCCTAAAGTCAGTATCAGCCAGTCAGTGAGGGAGTCTATCCCCTTTTCAATAGCACTAGACCAAGGAGATTGTTTTAGCATCTGCTCCTTACCATCAGCTCCTTACTTTACTGCACAGATCCCTGTGCTACTCATGCGCTGAGTTGGTGAGGACCGGTATCGAACTAGGAACCTTGTGGTTTCTAGCCGAACGCTCTACCGACTGAGTTGGGCAATACTGAATTTCCATAAATTTTCAGTTCAACAAACAAATTTTTATATGGATTCAAACATCAAATTAACCAAATATAAATTATGATAGGATGACTATAAACTGATGATTATCTTCCTATCATTTAATATTGAATGAATAATTTAAGTTTCATATGAAATTTTAATAAAAAACGACTCTAACTGATTTTGTATGTAATAAAGATAAGATGAACAGGATTTTTTCCCTCTATTTATTTCAAGCATGTAGTTGTCATTATCATCAGAAAAGATTTTTGATTAATTTTTCCAAATTAAAAAAAAAATGCAATTATATGGCATATCTATTTGTTTGTAGAATAAAATAAAACAATTCATTTAACAAGTGGATATTCCATATTAAGTTATATATATAGTGATACTGATTGCTTTTTAATTTAGTGTGTCCTGGGACACATGTATCTAATTTGAATGAGTCCCCTGGGAAATTTGATGGGTCCCAACAGTGACTCTACAGTAAGGAGTAAAGGATTATATGTAGCTTTTCATAATCATCTGATTTATTTAGAATTTAGAGGATTAACATTTTTTATCTGGTGCATATGCAGAATACACAAAATTATCATTTCATAATCATCTGATTCATTTAGAATTTAGAGGATTAACATTTTTTATTTGGTGCATATGCAGAATACACAAAATTATCATTTCATAATCATCTGATTTATTTAGAATTTAGAGGATTAACATTTTTTATCTGGTGCATATGCAGAATACACAAAATTATCATTTCATAATCATCTGATTTATTTAGAATTTAGAGGATTAACATTTTTTATCTGGTGCATATGCAGAATACACAAAATTATCATTTCATAATAATCTGATTTATTTAGAATTTAGAGGATTAACATTTTTTATCTGGTGCATATGCAGAATACACAAAATTATCATTTCATAATCATCTGATTTATTTAGAATTTAGGATTAACATTTTTTATCTGGTGCATATGCAGAATACACAAAATTATCATTTCATAATCATCTGATTCATTTAGAATTTAGAGGATTAACATTTTTTATTTGTTGCATATGCAGAATACACAAAATTATCATTTCATAATCATCTGATTTATTTAGAATTTAGAGGATTAACATTTTTTAATATGCAGAATACACAAAATTATCATTTCATAATCATCTGATTATTTAGAATTTAGAGGATTAACATTTTTTATCTGGTGCATATGCATAATACACAAAATTATCATTTCATAATAATCTGATTTATTTAGAATTTAGAGGATTAACATTTTTTATCTGGTGCATATGCAGAATACACAAAATTATCATTTCATAATCATCTGATTTATTTAGAATTTAGAGGATTAACATTTTTTATGCATATGCAGAATACACAAAATTATCATTTCATAATATCTGATTTATTTAGAATTTAGAGGACTAACATTTTTTATTTGTTGCATATGCAGAATACACAAAATTATCATTTCATAATAATCTGATTTATTTAGAATTTAGAGGATTAACATTTTTTATTTGTTGCATATGCAGAATACACAAAATTATCATTTCATAATAATCTGATTTATTTAGAATTTAGAGGATTAACATTTTTTTTTGTTGCATATGCAGAATACACAAAATTATCATTTCATAATAATCTGATTTATTTAGAATTTAGAGGATTAACATTTTTTATTTGTTGCATATGCAGAATACACAAAATTATCATTTCATAATAATCTGATTTATTTAGAATTTAGAGGATTAACATTTTTTATTTGTTGCATATGCAGAATACACAAAATTATCATTTCATAATCATCTGATTTATTTAGAATTTAGAGGATTAACATTTTTTATTTGTTGCATATGCAGAATACACAAAATTATCATTCATTATTTGAATTATTCGGAATATTGTCCTCATCTTTATTGTTATTGTAAGCCATAACTTAATACGAATCTTACCTTGTTGCAAGCCTACATCAGAATGCCAGAGTATTTATGAAGCATCATAACACCACAGAAGCTAAGCAGTCAATCAGGACTCAAAAAATGGAATACCCAAATGCATGAATGGAGTATTCCTGAGTTCCATAAATGCCAGCTGATTTGGGCACCAGTTCAGTAGTGCTTAGATGCTGTTGTTGTTCAAATCAACAGCATACTAACTCAACTGGCAACACAGTTAGATTCTAATCACTCCACAAATCTCTACAATATACAGAGTAAAAACAGAAAGATTTACAAAGAAAAACATGGTAGAAAAAAATCATGATTCTAAAACTGAAGATATGCAAACTTCAAAAGTTCTGACTTATCAGAGGAAATTCTTCATTATTTGGATAATATAGTTTGTTTTATTTTAATATACAGGGTGTCCCAGAAGTCGCGCACCATATAATTTGTTTTTTTGTTTTTTTTTGTTTTTCAGATTTTATTGGATATGGGTGAGAAATTAACAACACAAGAAAGAGTTAAATTGGTTTTTATGTTTGGAAGAGATGGAGCTACATACCGCTCTGTAGCTGAAGAATTCAACCGCACTCATCCCGAACGAGAAAAACCATTGAACCATACCACTGTCTGCCGTTTGATAAAATGTTTCCAAGAAACTGGCTCAGTTGCTGACCGCGAGAGATGTGGTCGACGAAAGAGTGCAACTGATGATTATTTTTAACTTTCATTGGTAATTTTTTAGAATAGTTAAATAATAATAATAATAATAATAATAATAATAATAATAATAATAATGTTTTCTCAAGAAATAAATTACTTGCAAGAGAAATGTGTGTGCAGCCAAAATTCTAAATCAACAACAAACTTTTCAATCTTGAAATCGCATCGACTCAAAACACATGAAAATTGTGGGTGTGCACTTATTCTAACAAGCCGATAATAAGGCTTCTTATTTTTAGCTTTCATTGGTAATTTTTTAGAATAGTTAAATAATAATAATAATAATAATAATAATAATAATAATAATAATAATAATGGTTTTGGCAAATGTTGTAAGAAAAACATAAAAACTACAAAGAAATAATTTTCAGATCCAATAATACAAAGTTATTGTATCACTAAAAGTTTTTGGGCAAAGAAATCAGAAAAGATAAAGAATAGGAATTTATTTTTCCAGATATTGTTTCTTTGAGTCTATAAGATGAATGATAACAAATTGCAATTTGTCTGTCTAGACAATTGGTTCCCAAAGGTGTGGGTCAAACTCATAGGAGTGGCAGAGAAAGAAAGATTCAAAGACAACCAAAGATTTCAAAAAATTCATATACCAAAAATAAACATGATTTCATAATTCCATATACTATTATAAAGTACTACATGCATGAATGTTTTTTTAAGACACACAAGACATGCTGGACACTGCTGGAGAAGTAAGGATGAACTCATAAGTGATGTCCTCCTCTGAAAACCAGCACATAGACATGCTAGTGCGGGTTGTCCAGCAAAGACTTACATAGATCAGCTTTGTGCAGATACTGGATGCTGTGCAGAGAACCTACCAGGGACAACAAGTGATAGGGATGGTTGAAGATAGGTTGTCATGGATATCTGTGCTGCTGGTGTTATGATGATAATGATGACATGCATGAATCCTAGTATAAATAGTTATAAATAATTATCCATCGATAATATAATTTTTATATTATATCAAGTATTATGAAAAGGGTCCACAAATTCGAGGAGATTGATTGATTTTAATGGCATGTCAACCCATCCAGTGTTATTTTATGCTAAGCAATAGGTTATGAGGGATGGTTAAATTTATTATGTCTTTTTTCAAGGATTTTCTTGATTTTGACAGTAGGTCATTTGTAGTTGTTTATTGCTAAGTTGATTGGAAATCAGTTTAAGGGGTAAGTTTAGAGGGTAAAGTTCAAGTTTGTTATAAGTGATAGTTTCCTAGAAAGTTTTTTAAACAATTTTTATAAACAAATTTTTTTCTCTTAACCTATAGATGGTACCCTAACAGGTACTACTACTCTGGGTCAGAGTGAACCAGGAAGCAATGGTGAGGAAGAGGTGCTCCACATTCCCCAGACCTCCAGAACTGGAACCTCACCATCAGACAGAGTTTAATGTCATTCCCAGGACAATAAGACCCTCAGCCACTGTCTTCTAGCACATATATGATAAAAAGTGTTGGGGCTTGCCATAAGAGCAATAGGGTTGGGACAGTCATATAGGTGCTAGGGCTTGACATGACCAGCTGATTGATTGCCCTTCTAGCCTAAGTAAGGGCCAAAGTAAAGTGTTGCATGTCATGGACTGCACAGCCACCAGGATTCTATCCTTAACCATCATAGGTCACCACACATGGCCAACAAGTGGCCCTATTGAGGGGTGTTACTCTTCTGCAGAGGTGCAGTCGGTGTATTCTACAGCCCCAGCCAACAGGGCTGAAATTGGAGGAGAGATGATTTCTTTGTTTAATGGTATATCAACCTTCATGGGTTAATTTATGTCAAAGCCATCCTTGTAGAATAGCGGAAGTTGTACTATTTAACCTCTATAGAGATGAGGTGGTTCATACCTTTCCCAAGGATATTAGTCCAAAGGGGAATGTAATAGAGTGACTAGAGTTTGAACTCACTTACTGATAAGTTCAAATGTTGCAGCCTAACCATGCAGTTACTAGGTCTCCCAATGAACCAACTATAACAGATTAAATAATTACTGCCACTACTGCTAGGAACAGTCCATTAAGCTGAGGAGGTGTTTGACTGTTCCACTGTCCAATAGTTAACAATCTGTGACAGTCATTTCCAGGCTGCAGGTTCAATCCTGGCTAAGGGTGAGAGCAACACAGAACAATAATTAACACTTACTATAATGTTGCAATCCAACATTGTTAGCCATTAGACCACAAGACTCCCCCTAGAGTAAAGAGTTATCAATGATAATAAACATATTTTATATATATATATTATATATATATATATATATATATATATATATATATATATATTATAGATATATTATTTTGCTATCTATATATTGATACTGGTGTTCCTTAATCTTCTTGTAACACCTGTTATCATCCTCAGATTCAAAATGATACTGTCTAAAATGAAATGCAAAAATGTAAATACTGATTATCTGGTGTTGCTTATCTCCTGAATTCTTATTTCTTATGAGTGTCGTGACCTCAGTAAAATAATGGACTATTCCGTTTTTATTATAAAGAAAGGACATGCTACACAGAAAAATTTATAATAAGAAAGAAAAAAAAGAGAGTAGAAGAAAGATTTAGATTGGGGTGAGAACATGAAAGCAATAATGCTAATCTGTTTCAATCAAACATATTGAAAAGAAGAAAAGACGGAAAGAAAGAAAAATGAGTGAGAGAGTTAATTCAAGATTATTATACTTTTTACATGTGAGTAGCACAGGGATCTGTGCGGTAAAGTAAGGAGCTGCTGGTAGGTGTGGCGCTCCACCTCAGACACTAAAACAATCTCCTTGGTCTAGCACTAGTGAAAAGTGGATTGACTCCCTCGCCGTCTAATGTGTTGTTAGTGGTTATTCTCTATCTTTAAATGTACTTTTTATCACATAAAATCTGGTGAGGCATGAGCAAATTTTTTTTTCAGAAAATGTGGCCTAGAGAAAAGAAAAAGATTGAGAAACCACTTGTCTAGACAAACATCCTTATCCTTTTATTAGCATATTTAGACTGCTGCAATTTCTGATAAATACTGACTCAATTATGTGTTTTTGTATCAGTAATATTTTTTTCTGTTCTTTCACACATTCAAATGACTTAAATAATGTTTCATGTACATAAATACATTAATAAAGTTGCCCTTTACACTTCTTGTATGTGTGAAAAATTGAGATAAATATCATCACATTACTTTAAAGCTCACATCCCTTTACAGTTTGTTTTTAATGAATATCTCTCAAATGTGTTTTGGTGAGAGTTATGTTAACTCACACCTTATCTGTTTGCTCCATAATAATATATTCATTTTGTGGTGTAGTTCAGACACATTTTTCTATTGATGTTTGTCTATTGCAATAATTATTCTACACACACACACACATTATATATATATATATATATATATATATATATATATATATATCTTATTATAATGGAGATTGTGGGTTTGTCTATCTGTAACCGAAACTATATTACTATACAAGTCACAATTCTCTTTGTTATTTAAATCATGTTCTCCAGGATTTTATTTTTATTTAAACCTCAATTATTAATAAAATTGTTTTACATTACTTACATTGTTGACCATATCTACATACTAATAACATGCAATTGTATTTATATATACAACAAAATAGAGGTTTACAGTATGAATGGGAAGGCTAATTTGCATATTGATCTTAAAAAATTGATTTTACTAAATATATGCTTAGTATTATTGATTTCTAATTGTTTGGTTTTATCTTATTGAATATGAGCAAAATCTCTTCAATAAATCTTAAAAGAAATCCCTTAACAAGAAGAAATAACTTTAATATTATTCTTTACTTCCTATTTTAACTAAACAGTTTAAATTAGGAAAATTTACCAATGAAAGACGGGAGTAACGGAAAATGATGGAAGTGTTAGTTTCAAAGTTGTTCTATTTTTCAATCATACCCCCTCTGTTCAAAATCTTTTTATCTACATTCTTATTCAGTTTCATTAGCCTTTCTTATTTAATATCATATTTTATTATCAAATTTAACTAAAATACTTGCACCCGGAGGGTGCATATATTTGCTAGTATATATAAGAGAGTTTCATAATTTGCTTGAAGCATTGTGCATGTATTGGTTAGGAGGTTGATTTAGAAGGCTATCACAATGCAGTTTGGAATAAATAAAAAATAATAATACGGTAACAATGGTGTTGTGTGTTGACCTGTATTTTTTATTATTTCTTGAATTTTCGAGGTAATACCTCTTTATCAAAAGAATTGAACTGAAGCAGTACAGCTATGGCATTTCTTCCTAAATGAATTTTTTTTTTTTGAAAGTGACGTTATTTTTGAAATAACTGTATTCCGTGTGAGCGTGAATGCGTTTATTTATTTATTTGTTGTACATGTGCGTATGTTGTAATGCGTGTGACATTGAAAATGCGTGTTGGTTGTGACGTTAAGACTGTATCCTAGCGCGGGATTTTGTACGTGGGTATGTGCGAATGAAAAAGTGTATTTGTGTTTTGTGACGTTTCCTGTTGGATTTTACATCAATTTAATCATTTAATATTATTAATTTATATATATATAAAATGAACAAAAAGTGATAAGACAAATAGGAATTTTTCTTTATGATATTTATTTTTGAATTATTTGCAACTAGTTTCGACCTTAGGTCATCATCAGGAGAAAATTTCTTGTGACAGAAATTATTTTTAGAAAGTTTTCAAAATATTTGATAAGCGATATATATATATATTCACCAACTCCCCCGCACGAGCAGGATACGACACAAGGTCAATTTCTTAAGCGGAGTTCAATAGGTTTGAATTCAGAGTTTTCCTTCTCCTAGACTGGTTACCTAGCCATGGTTAAAGAACCCAGTCTGCCCTGCTATTTACCCATAGCTGGAGGGAGAGTAGGATTCATATCTTTCCCAAGGGTATTAGTGCTAAGTGAAATGCAATTACCATGTCCAGGATTTGAACTCGTGGCGACGAGTCCATTTCCCATGACTTTAACCATTACACCACGCGCTTCCTATATGATAAGTGATATATAGATATGAACATTATATATATATATATATATATATATTTATGTACACATACATATATATATATATATATATTTGTACATACATACACATGTTGAAAGGTAAATAGAAGGAAAATGTTGTATGGATAAAAATTATTTATTGGAATGGCAACACATGTTTTGACCAAGAGTTTGTCCTTGTATACATTGTATTCTATTCACTATTATTTTAAATACAAAACGAAATAATAATAATACAGAAACATAAAATTTAAGTATACAAAAAAAAAGCAGTCTTCTTCAGGGCAAGATATTTTGATATTTGAAAATAAAACGGTATGAATAGAGAAAATTTGGATGTGTCCGAAAAAAGAATGTTTTTTGAAAATCTAAGAGACGATTACAGTTTGAAAGTTTATGGAGAAGAATCAGTGACATGTAACATTCTATAAAAATAAGTTTAAATATTTTGTATATATATTATTAACCTGTGTATGGATCTTGGAACAGAAAGCTCTGTTTTATTATTATTGTAATTTTATTCATTCATTTATTTAATATAAATTTCTGTAATTTTAATAACTGTGATATATATATATATATATATATATATATACACATACATACTTACATAAAGACATATACATCCATATACACACAGATCGTAGGGAAAACTTTGATCATCAGATGTCATGATTGTGGTTTTCCCTGTGTTAAAGTTTTAGTTACAGTGTGAAGAATTAATACTTTATATTTCAATATTCTTTTTTTATTATTATGGATCTGTCTTCGTGTATTAGGCATTTTAAAGTCAACAGAGCTTGGTAACTGTCAGTTTTTCACCTATGAGATTGCCAAACCAAGTCGAACAGGCAATAAACTGACAGTTACCAAGCACTACTGACTATGTCTATGCTACCCTAACTTATATATATACAAAGTAAAAGTAAATTTGTCATTGTGGCCTATTGTCGGTATTAGCCAGACAGCGAGGGTCTCTATCCCTTTTTCACTAGTGGTAGACCAGAGAGAGGTGGAGCGCCACACCTACAGTCAGTTCCCCACTTTACCGCACAGATCAGATTACCTAATCTGAGCTACTCATGTGCTGAGCTGGCGGGGACCAGTATTGAAACAAGAACTTTGTGATTCCTAGAGGGGTGCTGTACCGACTGAGCTAAATATATATATATAAGTAAAAAGTAAAGTCGTCGGGGTGGCCTAATATTGGTATCAGCCAGGCAGCGAGGGAGTCTATCCCCTTTTCAATAGTGCTAGACCAAGGAGATTAGTTTAGCGTCTGAGGTGGAGTGCCACATCTACCATCAGCTCCTCACTTTACCGCACAGATCCATACGCTGAGTTGGCGAGGGCCAGTATCGAACCAGGAACCTTGGGATTACTGGGCAAACGCTATATATATATATATTTACCAACCCCTCTGCATGAGCAGGATGTGACACAAGGTCAATTTTTTAAGCGGAATTTAACAGGTTTGAATTCAGAGTTTTCCTTCTTCTAGACTGGTTGCCTAACCAAGGTTAAAGAGCCCAGTCTGCCCTACTATTTACCCATAGCTGGAGGGAGAGTAGAATTCATACCTTTCCCAAGGTTATTAGTGCTAAGTGAAATGCAATTACCACATCCAGGATTTGAACTTGGGTCGACGAGTCCATTTCCTATGACTTTAACCATTACACCACGCGCTTCCTATATTCTATATATATACACATACACTGTATCCTTTTGACATGTCTTGCCCCGGGATTCAAGTTTGTTGTTGTTATTGTTGTTACCATATAAGTTGTTTTCTTATGTGGGCGTGTGAGAAGATGTAATTCTGGTGAACGATTTTTCTATTAGATTTTTCCTATATTTATAAAATCAGTCTGAAGAGGCTAGACTCATTTTGAGTTTCGGGTCGAAATAAATTATAACAGACAAATGACGGTTTGTTAAGTTTTTCTTTCTTTGAAAGTTAACTATTGTTCTGTATATAATAGATTTATTGGTTATTATACATTGTGCTCTCTTAGGGATTTAATAAAATCCTTGTATAAATCTATGTTTGCACCTACATGAGTATACAGTATGGTTGTACAGTGAAATTTCAATGATCCCAAATAGAATCATCCCTTACCAGTCAAAGTCACAGACTTTGCCTGCTGGACTACCGGTTTCGATTTCTGTCGGAGGGAAATCGTTAGTATACATCGCTGATGAGACTTAATAAAGTTGAAACAGACTGTACGATGTTCTAGCATCGCATAATCGTTTGCCAAATTCACTTGTCATGGTTTTCTATAATTATCAAATTTTATATGACATATGCATTTTAATTGCCTTCAAGCAAAAATATAAATAATAATATATACTTTATTCAACAATGCTTCTAAAAACAAACATCCAAAATCATATATATATATATATATTTAATCAAATGTACCCAAACTTGTTTATGTGAAGTGAAATATAAAATGAAATTGAAAATGTAGAATTATATCAAATTATGGAGAATTGATGCTATAAGAATTCTTTGGGGTTATCTGATTTATATATACATGCATTTGAACAAGTTCAATAAAGCTGTAGCATCAAGATAATAGTACCTTGAAAACCGTTTAAATGAAAATTTCTTGAGGCATAAATATACTTGTTGGAACAAATGTTGACAACTGATAGCAAAATTGATGTCTGAAGCCAAGAATCAAGAATGACACAGGAATTCAATGAACGATATAAAATACAGGGTGTCTAGCAAAGATATAGACAGTTTTCAAAAATAGATATATAAAAAAAAAAGACTATCTAAGATATTGATTTGCACAGATGTATAGTATAATGTATGATGCACTTAATTCATGCACAATTATATGGTTTAAAGTAACTATTTATATTTATAATAACCATTGCTGACAAAAAATTGTCTGATTACAATTGGTTGGTTGGTTGGATTGTTACATAATTCATAGGCAGCTTATGAATTATGTACACACTGTAGTAAGAATATTTTGAATCAGGTTTGGTTTGGTTTGGTTTGGTTGGTTGGGTTTTATGGCATGTCAACCCTTGGGTTATTTTATGCCGAATACTTCTTTTGGTAATTTGGTATTCAAAAATGTTTAATGCCAACAAAGTTTTGAAATAATTTCATTTTTAATGGATAATACAATTTTGTTTATAAACTCATGTTTTTATTTAACCCATAGATGGGACCCTAACAGATACTACCACTCCGGGTCAGAGTGGACCAGGGAGCAATGGTCATGAAGGAGTGCTCCACATTCCCCAAACCTGGAACCTCACCATCAGATAGAGTTTAACGTCATTCCCAGGACATGCAGCCACCGCTTTCTAGCACCCATATGATAAAAAGGGTTGGGGATTGCCATAAGGGTAATAGGGTTGGGGCAATCATATAGGTGCTAGGGCTTGACGTGACCAGCCAATTGTTTGTGACCAGCCTGTTTAGCGCTAGATAGGGCCAAAGTGGAGTATTGCAAGTCATGCTCATCCACCTGGGTTCTATCCTTAAGCATCATGGGTCACCACCCATGGCCAACAGGTGGCCCCATTGGGGGAGTCTTATCCCTCTGCAGAGGTGCAGTCAACTAACAGGGCGGCTTTGAATCAGTTTATTAGATTCAAAATAACGGAGGTCTAGTGGAAAATTACCAACCATTATGACATTTTGCTTAATAAAAGCTTAGAAGAAAAACAACAGTCTTGTCAAGTTATTAAAAAAAAATGACAGCCTGAAGAAATGAACCTGAATGAACAAGAAGTAAAAGCAACCCATAGAAACAGCCAAGAGTCAGCCCTAAAAAATATGGTGGCCAAGTATGAGCCCCTCATCATACTCATACTATGTCTCTCTCTCTCTCTCTCTCTCTCTCACCGATTTTATACCCAATATTGAGTGGGTATATAACAAGATTTTTATGGCACGTCAACCCTTGTGTTATTCTATACTGAAGTATTCAAATTTTTTTCAAACTCATTTGTCTAGCTCTTTGCCAACTTTAAGCTGCTCACAGCAACTCTCCAACCACTGTGATCTGTGATCATTAATCAATATATATATATATATATATATATATATATATATATGAGATTTATCTAAATTTTAAATCTCAGGCAATGCAATGTAGCCCTGCTAGTATTACATGAGATGTTACCAAATTACAGAAATTATTTTTGAAATATTCTTTAACAGTTGAAAATAGGAGATATTTGTTGAAATTCACTGTCATCAGTACTTTCATTAGTGCTTGTTAAAACTAACGGACAGTAAAATTTGTCAAGTCAGAGTTATCTGCCCTGAATCTTTTTTTCCTGTCAGTTATCTGCCTCTTAGCTTTTTCAGTCAGTCCCTGTAAATAAAATGAACATGTCATGTGTCATGAAAAGCGGTTCTGATTGTTAATCGAGTTTAAGGTATCCTGCATGGAATATGTCAAGATGAGTACCTGTGGTTGCAGAAGATACATTTACTGCACAGATCAGATAACCCAATTTGTACTACTGATATGAGTTGCTGGGGATTTCTTTTCATCATGCTCGACTGAAACAGATTATTGTTATCGCTTGCGTGCGCTCACCCCTCTATCTTTCTCCTACACAGAAAAAATATAAGAATGAAAGATTCTTATATTTTTCTGTGTAGCATGTCCTTTTTTTTCCTTTATAATAAAACTGGAATGGGTCATTATTTAGCTGAGGTGACTACACTGCGAAGAAATAAGAATTCGGCGGATAAGCAATACCAGATAATCATGATTTACATTTTTGGCATTTCATTTTGGACGGCCTCACTTTTAACCAGAAGGTGTTGCAAGATGATAACGGTTGTACAATTAAGGAAGATGAGTATTAATATAAAGATAATTATATATTAGAATTTGAATTGATACGAGACTTGAGAGTTAAAAGCAATACGTTCCATGAATCAAAATAGAGAGTGAGAGTGAGAGTGAGAAAGATGAGGCTGATAAGAAAGGCGAAAGTAGCAACAACAACAAAAAGAAAAGTTCTTTCTGATTCAAATGTTTAAAAAAATCTTACATTAAGATCAAAATGGTTACGTGACTGTACGTGCAGCAATATAATCAGACCAGGAACCTTGTGATTCTTGGGTGGCTGCTCTACCAACTGAGCTAAACTGGACCCTTTTCATGTAGAATTAAGTTTCTAAATTCCTGAAAATATTTACTTTCTTTTTTTTTGGGGGGGGGGATGCTGGTTTATTCAGTTATGTGTGGCTATCCTAGGTAGGGGTGCTATGGTTAGTGCGTTAGTTATTAAAGATATTCCGTATATTGGTGCCGGGGTTAGATGTTACATTATTTATATTAGTATTTTATTTTTGAGACAAATTGCTCTGAGTGGTTGTAGATGTTTTTATTGTTATTTTTAGAGGATTTTAGTATTGTCGGAGTGAATCTTTTTTATATCAGAGAATGGGATTGTGTTATTTTTAACCCTGAGATTTGACATTTTAAATTATAGTAGATGATAGGTTTTATTTGTTTGACTTGTTCAATGGCTTTAATGTATCTATGTGTAATATCGGTCATTGCTTGTTCATCTAACTTGTTTTGTTGTCGTGTTTTGTTTTTCCAGTTATAATGAGTTGATAGAGTGAGCAAAAGAATTCAAAGTGCAAAGTGTAAGAAACAGGTAGTCATAGTGACTTATAGCAAGGGAATCACCTGTCTCGGTGAGGTTGTGAAAATCATGTCTTTTATGGATCTGTGTATGGGAATGGGTTTTGATTGGTTGTGTGCAAGTATTGTTTCTTATGTTTGACAAAAAGATGGAAACGGCTTGGCAGAAACCATATTTTTGTTACTCTTATCCAGGCTTTCAATGTGTGAACATCCAGTTAAGCTCAGATAAGAATATAAGTGTGAGATAAATGTGGGAGGTATGACAATCTAAAAAATGATATCACAACAGCTGGTATTACTGTAGATAAAGCTATGTTAATGTGTTTGACAAAAAATGCTTACCTTTATTTTATATATATATATATATATATATATATATAAAAGAAATATTCTTTTTATTTGTCTGTATGTTTGTTTGTACAATGACCGAGCACATGTCCTTTTATAAAGGAAAATTGACAGAAAAAACTTTTTACCCTTCATTTTTCATAAGAAAAGCTAAATAAAAATATGATAAGGGTATAAATCAATGATGTATTAAAAAATCAATTAAAAAATGATTAAAAGAATAAAACAAACTAATAAAGTATAAAATATAGATAACAGAAAAGAAAAAATATTGAAGAATAATCAAAGTTCCAATTACCGTCGAATTGGGAAGACATGGCGACAAACGGTTGTAACCCAATACAAACCCGAATAGTCGCAAAGTCTACTACAGAATGACAGGGTATTTATAAAACTACGCTATATCATTCAAATCAAATATAAACAAGAATAATAATAAAAATCTCTTAAAAACAAAAATATATAAAGAATAAAAGATAAAACAAATATATAGAAAAGAAGAATTTTTATTATCTATATAAAAATATTGATAATACTTCCAGGAAAAGTATGAATCCAAATATACACCCTCCAACTATGGATAAATAGTTGGGTTGACTGGACTCTTTAACTGTGGAACATGAGGGTTATGGTGTAGTTAAAATCAAAACCATCCATAAAAAAGCATTGTTGACATCAACTAGAATACTCAGAAGAATACTGGAGACTTTCTGATTTGTGAAAGACCACTGGTGTGAAAAACTCACTAGGAATGAAATATTTTTTCATTAACACTGAATGTAACAATATTGTGGAAAAATATTTTATAACTAACTTTATGCAATTTATACAATATCATCTCTTTACCTTCAGATTATCATCTCTTCGCTCGCATGAAAGAGAGTTTGAGAGGCAAACATTACTCCAGTGATGAGGAAGTGAAATCTGTAGAGAATAGGTGGCTAAAAGAACAGTCAACATAATTTTACAGGGCAGGTATACATGCTCTCATTCGAAGATGGAACATTGCTATTGTGAGAAAGGGTGACTATGTGGAGAAGTAGGGATGTGATTCACAAAGAACTTTATTTTGATGTATGATACATGTTCCTGTGTTGGTAATTATACCTGTCCTAAACAAAATGGCATTACTTTTTTATTCATCTATGTGGAGAAGTAGTGATGTGATCCACAGAAGACCAGCTTTCTTTTGATGTATGATAGATGTTTCTGTGTTGGTAATTATACCTGTCCTAAACAAAATGGCATTACTTTTTGACTCACTCTCGTATTAAAAGAAAAAAACCCCAAAAAACAAGGTAATTACATTGCAAAACTTATCTAATGCAACTAGTTTGTGTGGCTTATGGCAGACTTTCTATGATAAACAATAGATTTCATTACAAAGTGAAAAAATAGACTAACCTTGTTTGAGAATTTTTTGTTTGAAATGCCAAAGAAATATACTTAAAATAAATCAAGCATCTTTACATTAATGCATATAGCTATTTACTGAGCTTAGCTTAGATATGGCACAAGGCCGGAAGTATTAGACACCTAATGAGAATCGAACTCACTAACAATGTGTGTTAATCTAGCTTGCTAATCATTAAACCACATCAGTACTGTAAGATTCTAAGTTAATGATTAAACAACAGCTCCAACACATTGTGAGACAAAACATTTAATAGGTACGCACATGGTAACGATAAGATACATAAAGTACATAGATACACAAGATACAAATAAGATATAAGAGTAGAGATAAAAGGACACATTCATGAATGGAAATACAAGATTCAATAATTAGCATAAACGAGATACCCAAATGTACATAAAATATAAATGTTACAGACATGGAACTAAAGGATAGTCCATGCTGTATAAAAGACTTACAGTAATGTAAGGGCGGGGCAAAGCCCCACCAAGAAGGGGGTAGACATAAGTCTAACCCATGTGCTCATTCAGAGGCAGTAAGGAAAGAGAGAGGGAAGGATTTGAATCAGCCGCTTATATACCAGAGTCCCCTGGTGGCCACAAACAGCAACACAGCGGGAAGATAACTCTTCCAGGCAAAGGGAAGATAATCACCTACAGCACATATATAGTACTAGAAGTGGCTACCCAGGAGAATAGTTAGATGCATACCTTTCCCAAGGATATTAGTGCTATGTGAAATGCAAACAGCTTTGTCCAGGATTTGAACTCATGTTGCCAAGTCCATTTCCTACAATGATAACTATAACACTCTAAGCATCAGAATTTGAAATTGTGACACTATGTCCATTTCCTGAGACAATAAACATTACATTACAAACTACAGTATAAATGTATAGCAAGATAGGTAGATATGAAATGCAAATGTGTCTTTCTTAAGAAGGGTTTAGCAGTTTTGAATTAAGAGTTTTCCTTCTCCTAGACGGGTTGCTATACCAAGGTTAAAGAGATCAGCCTACCCAATTTAGTCATAGCTGGTAGGAGAATAGTTGGATGCACACCTTTCTCAAGGATATTAATGCTATATGAAATACAAACAGCTTTGTCCAGGATTTGAACTCGTGTAGCCAATGTAGTTTTCCTACAATGATGACCATTACACCACAAGCACCTTGTGTCACTATGTCCATTTCCTAAGAAAATAAACATTACACCACAAACTGCACTATAAATGAATAGCAAGATAGGTAGATATAAAGTGCAAATGTGGTTTTCTAGTCCATCAATATCTCTGTATTTCTGTATGCCACTATATCCATTTCCTATGACAATAAACATTACACCACAAACTGCACTATAAATGAATAGCAAGATAGGTAGATATAAAGTGCAAATGTGGTTTTCTAGTCCATCAATATCTCTGTATTTCTGTATGCCACTATATCCATTTCCTATGACAATAAACATTACACCACAAACTGCACTATAAATGAATAGCAAGATAGGTAGATATAAAGTGCAAATGTGGTTTTCTAGTCCATCAATATCTCTGTGTTTGTGCTTCAAACTTTGCTCTATTAAATAATTTTCTTTTTTGCATGGACAAATGAAAACTGAACAAATCTGTTCTCTTTTGTTAATATTTCAAACATTCATAAAAAGAATAAATCATCTATTCTTGCTCGATGTTCTCTATAAACAAACAGAAATAATCATGAAAGGTAACACAATGGAATAACACACACAAAATCACACCTTGCCATGGTTCAACAGAGACATCTGTCCAAACAATAAAATCTGTGCTAGAGATTTTTGAAGAGAATGGTTAAAAAGTAAATAAAGTCATCAGGGTGGCCTAAAGATGGTATCAGACAAACAGTGAGGAAGTCTATCCACCAGAGCAGGGGTTCTAAAACTTTTAAGTCCATAGACTCCTACAAAAATTTGATTGACCTATCATGGACACCCTATTTATATATTCTAGTTCACCTTGCAGTTGTTTTGTTGCAACCAATTATGTAATTAATGAATTCTGCACAAACGTTTATGTAATATAAACAGTAAAGTAAGCATAACATGTAAAAAAGAGCTGCAAATATTTAATACTAAATTAATAACTTACCAAGGAAGCACATTTCCTAATGTGATGGGTGAAGCTGATGACTTTTGATAATATATCATCATGAGCATGTTCTCCAGTATTCTAGTGGAATTAATTTCTTCAAATTAATGAGAAGGCTTAGTAGTTTCCATAGACCCCTTGTAGACCCCTGAATACTAACAGTCCCCCTGAGTTGTCGTAGATCCCAGGTGGGTTATGTAAACCATTTTGAGAAACCCTGCACTAGACCAAGGAAATTGTTTTGGCATCTGAGGTGGAGTGTCCCATCTACTATCAGCTCCTCACTTTACCACACAGATCCCTGTGCTACTCATATGCTGTGTTGATAAGGGCCAGTATTGAACCAGGAACCTTGTGGTTCCTTGTCAGATGCTCTACCAACTGAGCTAAGCCAGCGGTAGTTCACTAGAGATGAAGGTGAACCAACTAATATTCCCATACGGGTCCACCCCACAAGTATACCAGGTTTATCATCAGCAGTACTAATCATGATGTATTGTCTACCCCAGGATTTCTCAATTTTATTACCCTTGTGCCACCCTTAAAATAAATTACATGTCTCAATGAACCCCTGCACAAAAATCAAAATTATATACCATATCTCTTTCATTTTATTTTCATTGTAGTTCACATAGTAAATAACATAGTATATATTTTTGAAAAACTAGTTTAACAAAAAATTAATACTTCTTTACCAAATTTTTCAGTAATGTTAAATAAAATTCATACTGTTTGTTTATAATACTTCATCAGGGAGTTTTCATTAACACAAAAAAATTCTAAAGTTAATCATAAAAAAATAAACATAAGTAACCAATATATCTATTAATAATGGAGATTTGTTGTCTCTCTGTCTGTAACAGAAACTATGTCCCTGCTTATGTCACAATACCCTCAGGAATTGTGTAAGTTTATAAATGAGTATTTAATTCATATTCAAAATCCTTAATACATAGAATTTGAGTATGCAACATTAAACGGCCCACATTATTTTTTAAAACAAGTTTTAATGAATACATGTCAATCTTTTTATTTTTTTTTATTTTTTTACTCTCACCCCATTTTTTCAGTAACAAGAAGTTAGCTAAAAAGTTTACAAATAAATAAATACCTACGATTTTCAGTAAAATTTATGTGTAAAATATTCAAAATAATTATTTAATTAATAATTAATAGATGCATGCAACATTTCATTTAAGGGAGACAGAACTAAGTTTCCATTTCAAATTGTTTATTTTTTTTTTACTCCTTTAATAAATTTGATTTTACTTATGATATAAACCCTCTGACATTGAATTTTTAACTCCCTGTCCCAGGCAATATCTTTCAAAAAATAATTTTCACACCACCTGGAGGGTGTTTTACCATTTTGCTATTACCTATAATATAAATCTGAATAGAATGAAAACAGAAAATTGCTGCATCAGTTTATCATTCCTTTATCCGTTAGTGGCAATGTTGAAAAGAAATAAGGTGAATCAAGGCTCAAGTGGAACCTTGGAGCTCCAAGGAACCCTGGTTGAAAAACACTGGTCTACATAGTAGGTTGTCAGTTCTCTTGGATCAGGAAAAAAATCCACAAGAAGGCAAACCTCAAGGTTTGAGCATCTGAGGTAGGTGCCATGGTAATCGCAAGAGGATATAGCAATGATAAATGGACAAAGGAAGTTATTGGGAAGGTGATATATCATGTGAGAACACTGGATCAGATAAGCGTAACACCTTGTGGAAGGGTTTGAAGCACCTCAAGAATTCGTTTGTGATAATTTGGAAATGGAGAATCTAGTTCAATGGATATTCCCATAGAATATGAGCCAATAGAAAAAGAAGCAACCACTCTGGACATGAAGAGAGACTACACTATCAGCTGAAATAATTCCTGGCCAAAACACAAAATCTAAATAAATATAGATCAATTTATTAATTTGAGTAATATTTAGAATAACTAGATATATAATATATAATACTTGTTAATGTAATATACATATATATATATACATACACACACACACATATATATATATATATATATATATATATATATATATACTATCCTATTAGTAAACCCTTGTGGCAAAAAAAAAGCAAATAATTTGTTAGTAAAAACATACTAGAAAACCTTGCCTGAAAAATGAAAAAAGAAAAGACCAAGAGAGTCGCACCAATCGAACATAATCGATTAACACTTGGCCAAAAGAAAAAATCTATATATAAAATCTATATAAACCACTAGAATTGTCTAAAGCTAAAATGTAAAGAGTGCTCGATACCTGATATATATATATATATATATATATATATATATGCTCCCAAAACTCGGTAGAGCTCTCTAGGGGTGATTTAAATTAACTTTCACTGCCAGCATATATAAAGCAATGATTGTCTGCTCGCAGACTGGATCTCTCTGGTGATTGTAAAATATATAAACAAATGTATATATTTAATAGTTTAAACACCACCCCGTTAGGGTAGCTGTCAAATGGCCTGAGAGGTTAAGAAATTGAGCTGGCAAAAAGTCAGTCGGATTTCGCTGCTGGCCAGAGGTAGTTGTTGTGTCTAGCCACACTGAAGAGGCATGAAATATATATATATATATATCACCTTGTCAAAGAAGAGTGAATTTCTTGAAGAATTTTTAGGCCCTCATGAATAGAAATTTCTTGGGCTGTGGCCTCATCAGCAGCACACAAATAAAGCCCATGATGCATTTCAAACAACTTCACTTGTTCCTGATTCCAACAGTTGAACCAAAGTGGAAGGAGTAGTACCTTTGAAGTTAAGTTGTTTGAAATGCATCATGGGTTTTATTTGTGTGTGCAGCTGATGAGGCCACAACCCAAGAAATTTCTATTCATGGGGGGCTCTAAAAAAAATTTAAGAAAAAAAAAAAAAAAATATATATATATATATATATATATATATATATATATAGTTAGTAGAGTGGCCTATTGTTGGTATCAGCTGGAGAGCCAGGGAGTCTATCTCCTTTTTGCTAGTCCAAGACCAGGAAGATTGTTTTTACTGTGGAGTATCATACCTACAGTCAGCTTACCACACAGATCAGATTATCCAATCTGTGCTACTCATGTGCTGAGTTGGCAGAGACTGGTATCGAAACTGGAACCTTGCAATTCCTTAGTGGGTGCTCTACTGGCTGAGCTAAAAGAAAGATTCTGTATGACTGTCTCTTTGTATAACAACAGAATAAACACCCTTTTATAAAGGAATATTATTGGAAACCAAAAAACAATAAAATCTACATCCTATTTTTATCAGAAAGGAATTTAAAAAACATTTTACTCCTCATTTTCCAAAATAAAAGCTAAATAAAAATATAAGGGTATAAATCAATGATATACGAGAGTGAGTCAAAAAGTAATGCCATTTTGTTTAGGACATGTATAATTACCAACATAGGAATATATATCATACATCAAAATGAAGGTCCTCTGCGGATCCCATCCCTACTTCTTCACTACGGATTACAGTTCCTCATCACTAGAATAATATTTGCCTCTCAAACCCTCTTTCACTGGGCTGAAGAGAGGCAAACATTATTACGGTGACAAGGGAGTGAAATCTGTAGTGAAGAAATGTCTCAAAGAACAGTCAACAGAATTTTACAGGGCAGGGATATATGCTCTCATCCGAAGGTGGAATATTGCTATTAAGTGAAACGGTGACTATGTGGAGAAGTAAGGATATGATCCACAGAAGACCAGCTTCATTTTTGATGTATGAGACATGTTCCTGTGTTGGTAATTATACCTGTCCTAAACAAAATGGCATTACTCTTTGACTCACCCTCATATTAAAAAATTAATCAGAAATAAGATGTAAGACTTTTCAAACCAAAGAAGGTAAGTCCTATATTTTTTATCTGAATTTTTTGTTTGAGTTTTTTACAAATTTTATTTCAGAATATGAGGCCAAGAAATATAGTTGAGATATAATTCAATGTTTGGAATAAAAGATTTGTTTTAAACACTAAAACCAACAATACCCGAAAAACAAATAATTCAAAGCAAATATGTTTTTAATATTAAAAAAATATCTCTTAAATTCAAATAATGATTTTGCTAAGTTGATGTTAGCTCTCAAAGAAATTACAGTTGATATATTTCACATAGTTACCTAGAATGTCTGTCAAGATAATGTTCAAGACAAACAGAGCCATGAAAATCTATTACATTTGTTATCTACAAAAATAAATGACAATTCTAATAGATATGATGCTAGTCTGACAGCAGGAGAAACCATCTACATTTCTTTATTTTCTTAGCGTTGAATCATTATTTAACAAGTAAAAGAAGTGATATCTATTATCTAACTATTACTATAATTTTTATTAGGTTTGCATCACCATCTAGACTTTATAAAAATTAAATTTAGTTTTGGCTTCAGTAGCTAAAACTGCTTCTTATAATATGTTAGGAGGCTTCAGGGAAACCTCTGAATGCAGGTAAATACACACAACAACTTCCAACAAAGAGGTACATAACAAAATACAGACTTTAGTGTCTGAGCACATTTAACAACAATACAAATACAAAACAGTTAGAATGAAAGTTGTAAAGAAAGAAGAAAGAGTTCTTGGTTAAACGAAAAGATGAAAGTTACCTCAAAATATTATCACTTACTTCGTACAAGAGCCACATGGTAAGGGTCTCTCCATGCCTTCATGGAGAGACCCTTACCATGTTATTAGGCACACATGATCACGACTATAATGGCAGGAGAGCCAGACACCCCCACGGGGATAGAGTATAATAGAAGCTGTTGGATGCATACATATAAGCTTTTTAGTTGGGGGGTAAGACCCCCCCCAAGTTAAAACAAACAGAGACACAACTAACACATGCCTGGAGATCCCAGAAGAGAAAGAGACTTAGTTTTTCCCAGGCTGTGTTTAAATAGGATTTTTTTTTCCTTTAATATTTTAGATAGTAGACATTAACATTTTCTTTTCAGAGTAGCTGGATCAATGCAAGGTCTATTTTTTTTTTACATAGGGATTTAAGTGGGGCATCCCACGAGGATTCAACTCACGATTCAGTAATAATGGATCTGCGGGACTAACTTTTAAAAATTCCCCTCTGCCCAGGCAACACCGGGTAACCGCTGCTAGTAATAAAATAAAGCTATTTAATTTTTATTAGCACAAACTATTAGAATTGCTTATTTAGAGTTTCATGCTGTTATGAAACCTTTAGTTAATTAGATTATTTAATGAAACTCTGAATAGTAATTTTAATAGTTTGTGTTAACATATATATATATAATATATTAACAATTGTAAAATGATTATTGCACAATTATAAAAAATATATTAGCTGAGGTTTATTATAGCAGATGGGAATGCTAATACAGTAATTGAATAATAGCTGTTGTTATCAAATAAACTATATACTAGTAAAAGTAAAAAGTAAAGTCGACGGGGCGGCCTAAAGTTGGTATCAGCCAGTCAGCAAGGGAGTCTATCCCCTTTTCAATAGCGCTAGACCAAGGAGATTGTTTTAGCATCTGAGGTGGAGCGCCACACCTACCATCAACTCCTTACTTTACCGCACAGATCCCTGTACTACTCATACGCTGAGTTGGCGGGGACCGGTATCGAACTAGGAACCTTGTGGTTTCTAGCCGAACGCTCTACCGACTGAGCTAACCTGGAAATTATATGGGCCCTACTAGTATATATTATTAGTTGTAGTATTTGCATTTCATACTTGTGTAGATTATAATGATTTACTCCTTCCTAAATAGAAGTACCAATATCATCATGGACCAATATTTATAGAGATGCCAATGAGTTCAGAGGTTATCTATCTTTTATACATATATAACGGGCAGTTGTGTGTATCTGTATGTCCGGAGAAAACTTTGAAAATAAAACAATTAATGACAAAGTAAATATATATACACATTAAATATCACCAGGGCTTGGTTTTTGAGCAAAAATAATGATGTTTTGAAGGAAGATATTTAAAAATTCAAATTTGAAAAGTAACAGAAGGGAAAGTCATTTGCATGTTATTTTGTTTATCTTTTTTTCTACATGTTTTTTTTTTTGCTTTGAAATATAATATTGATTGATTGAATTAATAGCATCATTTATATCTTTTTTTCTTTAAATTGTAAATCATTGAATGGAAATTTCTTACTATATTGTTATATATTTCCCTGGGGATTTTTATGGGGCAACCAGCGAGATCTCACTCACGATAAGTAAGAATGGACCTGTGAGACTAACTTTAAAAAAAATCCCCCTCTACTCCAGGTGACACCGGGTAGCCACTTCTAGTATATATATAAAGGACAGTTGGTGTGTATGTATGTATGTCCGGAGGAAAATACAAAAATAAAACAATTAACGACAAAGTAAATATATATACACATTAACTATCACCAGATTTTGCTTTTTGAGCAAAAATAATGAAGATTTGATTTATATTCATGAGGATAATTGAAAAATAGGATTTGTATAGTAACCGTGTGGAATTTTTTCTTTTGCATTTAATATTTTAAATAGGAGACATTCATTTTTCTTTTCAGAGTGTCTGTGCACTTTTTTTTTTCTGACACTCCACTATGCCGGATCAACGCAAGGTCATTTTGACATAGGGATTTTAATTGATCCAACTTGAGATTCAGTAATAATGGACCTGCAAGACTAACTTTTTTGCACACCATCTACCTAGGCGATGCTGGGTAGCTGCTTCTAGTTTAGTTTAAAGTAAACATTCTGCTGTTATACTGAACATTTTTTAATTCTTCAAAAATGATTACATTTGACATCTTAATAAATAGTCTAAGCCAAAAAAAAAAATATTTTTTTTTTTTTTTTAACATATCAAATCTGTCAAGCAAGAAGACATAGTAAATAGAAACAAACATTTTTTTTAACAATTTTTTTTTTCAGTTCCGTTTTAAACTTTAAAAAAAAAAGAAAAAAAGTTTGTTAAAAAATTATATAAATGTTATCAAATTTTCTTTTAGTGAAAGACGTATTTTGAGTATGATAAAGCGAAGACAAATTTTTCCAAAATTAAATATTTATCAAGAGTTTTTTAAAAGATTTAAAAAAACTTTTCAGGATTAATTTTGATTGATAGTATTAATTGAACATTTTGTGATAAAATTTGGTTAGAAAAGATAGAACATTGTGTATATGTATGTCAAAGCCATCCTTGTAGAACAGTAGTGGCACTATTTAACTAATGGTGGGATGAGGGGTTAATACCTTTCCCAAGGGTATTAATCTGAAATTGAATATGATAGTGTAATTGTAATTCAGACTCACCTACTATGGTGTTAACCATTACACCAAAGGAACTGCCCACCCCATGAAAAGAACAAACTATATAGTGACATGTCAACCCAAGTTCAAATCCTCGATAAAGATGTTTGCATTTTCACATAGAACTAATACCCTGGAGAAAGGTATCTATCCAACTATTTAAACTGTTAAACTCTGCTTAGAAATAGACTTTGTGTCACATTTTGCTTGCGGATAAATATATACATATATATATAGATAAATAAATGAATAAATAAAAGGTTTAGCTTTTATTTATTTTCATTGGAATAATTTTTACAGCCGAGCAGTTTCTTGCTATTGCATTTGTCAGGTAAAACGAAAGTTTTTGAAAATGATAGAAATGGTACAAATGGTTAAATGTGTGCGTTTTTTTTACTGTATTCTCGTGTTGCGTGTTTACGTGATGTCAGATGTGCCTTTTTGTTTGATTTCCAGATTTTCCAAACTTTTTTCCAATCTTTTTGGGACCGTTCCAAGTGCACCAACTGCAATTATTATTATTATTATTATTATTATTATTATTATTTGATTCCCTGAGAGTTTTTTCTATCCTGTCTTACCCGGTAGTTCACTGGAGACTGGGTGACGGTAAGTCTCTTCAGGTATCCAAGACACTTCTGAGTATTTTAGCCGATTGTAATGCTATTGTTTGGATAGTCTGGATGCTTCCTCTGATTTCCAAATCACCCAGATTCTTTTCCAAAACTTTGGGAACATTCCAAAAGTACCAACTTCATTTGGTACCTCCTTTACCTTCACGTTCCAGTTTCTTTTCATTTTTTTTTTCAGTTCTCTTGCTAGGTCCAAAGGATTTCATTTCATTTTATTTTCATTCCCTGATCCACCAGTATTTTCATGTTGCATGTTTACGTGTTTATGTGATGTCGGATGCACCTTTTTGTTTGTATGTGTGCGTATGTTGTCATGTGCATGAAAATGCGTGAAGACTGTGATGTTACAATCATATCCACATGCATGTCTGCATATCAATATGCGTATTTGTGTTTGGTATCCTTGGTTACATATGTTTTGTGTGATTAATAATATACACACACACACACACACATATATATATATATATATATAATATATATAAAGATTATGAAAACTATTCTCATATATATATCACCATGGTCACCAAACACAAATATGCTCTTTCATACACACATACGCACGTGGATACGGTTATTCATATGCACAGTCATAACGTCACAGCCTACATACATTTTCATACACATGCGCATGATAACACATGTACAAACAAAAAAAAAACAAAAAAAATACACATTCACGTAAACATGCAACACGAGAATACAGTTATAAAAAATACCATCATTTTCAACAAAAAAAAAATTCATTTAACTAGAAATGCTATAACAAACGACTTCAGTTCCAGTGATCTTCTGAAAAAGAGATTTTATCGCAAAAATTCAAGAATAAAATACAGGTTAACACACAACACCATTGTTACCTTATTCTTTACATCTGCATTGTGATAGCCTACAAAATCAACCTCCAAACCAATATATATATATATATACACACTCCATTCCCCACACACACATGAGGGAAATGCAACACGAGATCAATTTCTTAAGCAGAGTTTAACAGGTTTGAATTCAAGGTTTTCCTTCTCCTAGACTGCTAGCCTAATCAAGGTTAGAGCCTAGATTGCCCTACAATTTCCCGATAGCTGGTGAAGGATTGTTGGATGCATACCTATCCCAAGGGCATAAACACTATGTCACAAAATATATACGGCTCACGTTGTCTCTGAATGGCAGCCTTGGTGAAATCAAAAGACACAGAACTAGACCCATCAACAATAGAAAAAATTAGAAGAAATGAAGATAGTAAAAAATTACAGACTACAAATACAGTAAGAAGAAATGTTCCAGCTCCACAGGAAATAGACTAGAGAAGAAGAAAGGTACCAGCTTCATACTCCAGCAAGTAACTAAGAAAAGATTTAAATATAAAGACAACCCCATTCAGAGTATATACCCAGACAGCTATATAACACTATCAGGGAAGTGCGTGGTGTAATGGTTAAAATCATGGGAAATGGACTTGTTGCCCCGAATTCAAATCCTGGACGTGGTGATTGCATTTCACTTATCGCTAATACCCTTGGGAAAGGTATGAATCCTACTCTCCCTCCAGCTATGGATAAATAGTAGAGCAGACTGGGCTCTTTAACCTTGGTTAGGCAACCAGTCTAGGAGAACAAAAACTCTGAATTCAAACCTGTTAAACTCTGCTTAAGAAATTGACCTTGTGTCACATCCTGCTTGTGTGGAGGGGTTGATGTGTATGTATATATGTGTATGTATATATATAACACTATCAGAGTGACTAAACTGTAATGAAAACAGAATGACTTGGGACTATCAGAAGTAGGTTGACTAGTGAAAATTAGGAAATGTGTTAGCATTATTGGGCACTTGTTATCTATAAAGAGTAAAATAGTAAATAATAAAGAAGCAGAGGATCAAATAAACTTTTAAACATCTTTTCTGACATCTGACCAAACAGTTTAAGTTTACGTTATTATTGCAATAAAATGCTGGCTTGAAGGAGAAGGAGGAGAAGGAGCTATGCATAGACTTGCTCACTTAGAGACATGAATAGTCAACATCTATATATTAATACATGTGTTCCTAAATCTTCCTTCCATTATCATCTGGCACCACCCTCTGGTTAAAAATGAGACCTTCCAAATCGTCCAAGAGGAAATGCAAAAATGTAAATCTAGATTATCTGGTGTCACTTAATTACAGATTTCTTATTTGTCCTATTTTATTTCACCCAATTTTTAAAATGAAACATTCCAAATGGTCTTGCGTCACTTAAATGCTCAACATAAAATCCAAATGATTTGAAAAAAAAAGTTAAATGTCTGTTTTATTTGTAATATTGAAAATGTGAATTATGGAATATATTTTGGTAATTTTGATCTTATGCCATTGCTTTAATTTGTTCTATCAGGCGAATTTCCAGACCAACTTCGATATTTTCTGAGTCGTGTTTTTGTCACTTTTTTATCAGCAAATTAATGTAGATATTTTCAATGCCTTCCCTTAGGTTTTTATCGACAAATCAATGTAAATATTTTAAACCACCTTTTGAGTAAGAGTGAGAGAATGTTAAATCAAGATTATCATATATTTTACATATTGAACTATTTGGCAATAGCTCTGAAGGAAAGATATCAAACGAAATAATTAAATTATCCTACTGTGGTATATCTATAGGCCCTGCTAGTAACAATAAATACACTAATACAGACTGGTATCTTTATGATCAAAACATATAAATATCATTAAAAAAACAAAAAAAGAAAGGTTAGCACTTTGACAGTATTGATCCAAAGTTGCATTAACTTTAGTCATTTAAAAAAGACAAATCACAAAAATTAGATCAAGTCAGCTATTATATGATTTGTGCATATGATCATCTCATTCACCGCCCACAACTAAATGAAGCATAAACATCTTATAAAAGATTTTACGTTAGAGAAATGAAAATGAAAACAACACTCTGAGGCGATAAAATAATACGATTATTTGGGAGATCTGAAATGAGCTTCAAAAACAGATTTATCTTAATTTCATTCCAGCAATTTCTGATTTAAAAAGCTTCTAAAATCTCTTATGTTTCATCTGAAGTCAGTTAGTTTACTGTTAGTTTGAATAACAGCAACTAGCTAAGCACAATTGAAGCAGTGTCCAAGACAGTCGGTATTTATAGAAATCAAGAATGATCCATTCATGCATTTGGGTGATTCCATTCCTTGAGTTCTGATTGGCTCCTTGGTTTCAATGATATTGTGGAGTTTTATAAATACTCTGTCATTCTGCAGTAGAATTGCAACAAGACAGGTTTGTATTAAGTTACAATCGCTTGTTGCCATGTCTTACCACTTCGACGGTAATTGGAACTTAGTTTGATTATTCTTCATTAACATACATACATACATACATACATATATACCGAGTTCAAATCCTGGATGAAGCTGTTTGCATTTCACATAGAGCTTATATCCTTAGGAAAGGTATGTATTTCTGGAGAAAGAGTATAATTTACTCTCCCCAGCTATGGGTAAATAGTTGGGCAGACTGGGCTCTTAACTTCGATTAGGTAACCAGTCTAGGAGAAAGCAAACTCTCAATTCAAACCTGTTAAACTCTGCTTAAGAAATTGACCAAAAGTTGCATCCTGCTCGCTGGTAAATATATAGCAATAGCATAATCTTTACAAATCACTGACATCCCTCACAATCCAACCTCACTACCAGAACCTTTCCTCTCATGAGCCCTTAAATGACTCATCAATCCTGCTGCATATCCACAAAGTTTGATGCAAATATGACATAGGAAGGACGTCCTTCCCATTGTATTGAATGGATCAGATGATAAGATTTGATGATAAATACATACATTCATACATACCAACTGCCCTTTATATATGTATAGATAGTTTCACCTGGACATACACCCATACATACATACACACACACAACTGCCCTTTTATATATATAGATAGTTTCATCCAGACATACATACATACATACATACATACACACACAACTGCCCTTTTATATATGTATAGATGGACCCTGTATGATTATTGTTCTTTCGCACCGAAGTGAAGAATTTGCATAATAAGATATATTCAACTTGTCATTGGTAACAGGAGGTTTACATCTCACAGGTGGGAAGGGACAACTTGGATGAGGGGCAATTTGAAATTTTCGAGAGAAGGCTTGTCAACAAAAATCTATGAACTTTTTCATTAACTGTTAAATCTGGAGGTTCGCTCTACACAAACACACCCCGCATATCCATATCTTCGGTTTTTTGTGGTAGCTAGTGGTTCCACATGCATCACACCTATCCTCGTAATCATCAATCTAACCGTTGATAACTACCACCGTACTGAAGAGCGGCCAGTCAAGCTCAGTTTGTAGAGCATCTGCTTAGTAATTACAAGGTTCAGAGTTCAATACCGGTCCTCGCCAACTCAGCGTATGAGTAGCACAGATTGGGTAATCTGATCTACGTGGTAAAGCAAGGAACTGATAGTAAGTGCAGTGCTCTAGCAAAAATAATCTCCCTGGTCTAGTGCTAGTGAAAAGAGGAGAGATTCCCTTGCTGTCCAGCTGATACCGACAATAGGCCACACCACCAACTTTACTTACACTTCATTACAAAAATGGTTGGTTGGTTGGATTTTACAGCAAGTCAGCCCTTGGTTTATTTTATACCAAAAACTTTATTCATTCTTATTGGGAATTCAATTTTGTTTTTTAAAAACATTTTTTTAGTATTATCTGCGTTATTCGGACTATTGTCCCCATCTTCATTGTTATTTGTACAACGTTTTGGTTAAGACAGTTCTAAGTGACAGTTATCTCTGGATTCTGGGTTCAATCCTGAGTAGAGGCAGTAACATAGAAAAATGATTAAGAATAATTAACACAACTCCTACCCCAGCTATGGTTAGCAGAATGAGAACAGGATACCCCCATGGACTAAATAAAGGGTTAGGTTCAAAGTTCCGTGATGGCTCCCGATTACGACAAGAAAGTTCCCGAGTTCGAAAAGAAGGTTCCCGAGTCCAACAAGAAATACCTGAAGAAGGCCAGAGGACATATTGGCAGAAACATTGTAAAAATAACAATGAAATGGGGACAATAGTCCGAATAACGCAGATAAAACTAATCATCAAGCCTCATCTCAAACATTCAGAGAAACATTTTTTTTTATCTATTCAATCCATAGATGGGGACCTAACAGGTACTACCACACTGGATGAGAAGGTGCTAAATCTTCTGTGTATGGAGGATGCAGTAAAGTTGTCCACCAATTTTCTCCCTTGTCTTTTAGCTTGTGTGTGGTCGAGCATTGACATGCAGGAGGGGAAATTGTCAATTGGCAAGTTGGGTCTTACTCATTGGATTCTTGTTCTGAGCCTCGTTAGGGTCTCATTTTAGGCCTTAGTTTTATAAAAAAAACTTCACATGAAATAAAGAAAATGGCATTACTTTCTGACTTACCCTCACATGAGCAAAATATTCACAATATTTGATCCAAACTTTTCTCATCAATATTATTCTATGACTTTTATCTAGATGTTTAGATTTGTAATTATTTTTCAAAGATAATTATTTGTTATTACCCCCCCCCACACACACACACACAGAAATGGCCAAGTTGCAAATTTCAAATTTAAAGAACAAAAAAAATTCTTAAGGCAAGAAATTGATAAAATGTATTAATAGTGAACAAAAATTCAAATTTTCTGTGTTAATTCAATGGAAATAATCAATAAAGAAAAATAAAAAAAATCTCATCAGAATTTTACCTCAAGGAAAAACAATGAATTAGTGATTCAAATTTTGGTCTGAAAAATCAAAATATCAAAAAATTTTTTATTAAAACCCAAACAATTAAAATAATACTCTCAGTGTTATCATCCCACAAAAAAGAGAAAAAATATAATAGAACCCACATTTAATGGTAAACAATAAATAAATAATTTTATAAATGATAAATCTATTAATAATGAAGATAGGGTGTCTATCTGTCTGTGACTGAAACAATGTCATGTCCTGGGAATGACGTTAAACTCTAACTGATGGTGAGGTTCCAGTTCTGGAGGTTTGGGGAATGTGGAGCACCCCTTCATCACCATTGCTCGCTGGTCCACTCTGACCCGGATTGGTAGTACCTGTTAGGGTCCCATCTATGGGTTAAATAGAAAAACATGAGTTGAAAAACAATTGTATTATCCATTAAGAATTGATTTATTTCAAAACTTTATCGGCATTAAATGACCCACTGAGGTTGATATGCCATAAAAAAAACCTGAAACAATGTCACTGATTACATCACAACCCCAAAAATCATCAATACATAGAATAAAGAACAACCCTGTAATCAATTTAAAATTTTCTACTCTCGCCCTTTTTACTGTTTGTTTATAATACTTCATCAGGGAGTTTTCATTCATACCAAAAAATTCTAAAGTTAATCATAAAAAAAATAAACATAAGTAACCAATATATCTATTGATAATGGAGATTCATTGTCTCTCTGTCTGTATCTGAAAATATGTTCCTGCATATGTCACAATACCCTCAGGAATTGTGTAAGTTTATCAATGAGTATTTAATTCATATTCAAAATCCTTAATACATAGAATTTGAGTATGCAACATTAAACGGCCCACATTATTTTTTCAAACAAGTTTTAATGAATACATGTCAATCTTTTAAAAAAAATTTTTTACTCTCACCCCCTTTTTTTCAGTAATAAGAAGTTAACTAAAAAGTTTACAAATAAATAAATACCTACGATTTTGTATAAAATTTGTGTGTAAAATATACATGATCATTTAGTTAATAATTAATAGAAGCATGCAACATTTTATTTTAGGGGGACAGAACTAAGCTTACATTTCAAATTGTTTTATTTTTTTTACTCCTTTAATAAATTTGATGATTTTACTTATCTATGATACAAACCCTCTAACATTGAATTTTTAACTCACCCCCTCCTCAGGCTATATCTTTCGCAAATTAATTTTAACACCACACATAAAGCATTTTTGGGGGCTAGAAATAATGGTTATAAATTATTATGATTAATTAATTAATGATAAAAGAATATATGATTATTAATTATTAAAATATAATTATTTTTAAAGATAATATTGATAATAAAATAATCAATTATTATGATTACTAGCAAATATATGCCCCCTCCTCCGGGAGCAAGTATTTAAGTTTTAATGTTATAAAATATTACATTAAATTAGAAAGGCTAATGAGACTAAATAAGAATGCAGATAAAAAGATTTAAAACAGAGGAGGGTATAGTCGAAAAGTAGAACAAACTTACTCTTCTATCACTCACATCTTTCATTGCTAAATTTTCCTAATCTAACTATTTAGTTAAAATAGGAAGTAAAGAATAAAATGACAGTTATTTCTTCTTGTTAATGAATGACTTTTAAGATTTATTGAAGAGATTTTTTTCAGATTTATTAACATAAAACCAAACAATTAGAAATCAATAATACTAAATTTATATATATATATATATATATATACATATTTATTAAAATCAAATTTTTAATATCAATATGCAAATCAGCCTTCCCGTTTGCACTGTAAACCGCTATTTTGTGATATATATGAATACAATTGCATGTAATTAATATGTAGATAAAACCAACAGTATAAATAATGTAAAACAATTTTATTAATAATTGAGATTTAAATTTTTTTTAAATCATGAAGAATATGACATGACTAAGAGAATTGTAACTTGAGTCATAATATAGTTTTGGTTACAGACAAACATACAATCTCCATTAAAATAAGATTATTAATTTTTGATTATTATTAACTGATTATGAATCTATTAATAATGGAGATTCGCTTCTCTAACAAAAACTGCGTCACTGCTTACTTCACATTACCCAACACATAATCCAACGTCATAACATAGAATAAATATACTCAAAATCTGAGCATGCAACGTTAGACAATCCTCATTGTTTCAATAAATAGATGCCCAGCGTTATATATTTATATATAGATTGTTTTTTTCTAATATGATATTTAAATTTATCGGAACTGTTTCCATTTCAAATTGTCTTTCTTTCTTTTTTTTTTTTTTTTACTCCTTTAATAAATTTTACAATTTTACATACTTATGTTACACACTCTATGACATTGAATTTTCAGCTCCCATCCCCTCAGGCAATATCTTTAAAAAAAATATTTTTACATCACCCGGAGAGCGTCTTTTTATTTTGCTAGTTTTTAATAATAATAATAATAATAGTTGTAATATAATTTTATAAATGACGAATAGATAGATTGCTATTAGTGGAGAAAAGAATGGCAGAAATACTTAAGACTAAATTACTAATAACTACATTGATGCATTTCAAATTGTCTTTCTTTCTTTCTTTCTTTTTTTTTTACTCCTTTAATAAATTTGACGATTTTACATACTTATGTTACACACTCTATGACATTGAATTTTCAGCTCCCATCCTCTCAGGCAATATCTTAAAAAAAATATCTTTACATCTTAATTAATTTAATAATAATAATAATAATAATAGTTGTAATATAATTTTATAAATGATGAATAGATAGATTGCTATTAGTTGAGAAAAGAATTAAGACTAAATTACTAATAACTACATTGATTCATTCCACTAGACTATAAAATGCTATTCTCTATATAGGCTTTATATATTTATATATAATTGTAGGCAGTAAAGTGATAATTGATATGGGATGGACAAAGACAAAGGAAGAAAAAAACAAACAAAAGACTTAAAAGAAAGTCTACACTTTATGACTACAAGGAGTGTAAAATATTGTTTGATTTTATTCTCACAAAAATAATGATCTTTACATTTAAAAAAAAAAATGCCTTTTGTTGTCTGGATTTCTTATATAAAAACTTGTTATTATCAAAGTCATGGTCTATAAATACTAACACCAAATTTAACTCTTTACCTACCAAATTTCCCCCCACATATGCAGTGATGCTGATAGCTTTTTGATTTAGTGCATCCTGGGACACACATATTTGCTTTGAATGAGTCCCGGGAAAATTTATGGGTCCAAACTAAAGTTTCTTAATAGATTTTAGGGTTTTTATTTATGATCTGGGGAAACTCCTACCTTGTAACCTATCCTTTGTAATTTGTTTCTAAGAAATTATTGAAATGTATTTACAGTTAGCTTGAAATGGTGAAGGAAGAAAAAAGAAAAACACTGGGAGACATGGATATGATTTTACTGCATCCTTTTAGGGATTTTACGGCATCCTTTTAGTACTACGTCAGGGATGCTGGACTAGTATCTATCAGCATCTCTGCATATGTACTAAATTTTCTTGGGATATTTTACCTCTATGATGGCTGGTTGGTTGTTTGGGTTTTATGGCATGTCAACCCATTGGATCATTTTATGCTGAAGATATTTTTATTTTATTCATTCTTCATGGGTACTCACATTTAAAAAAAAAACATTTCTGCAAACTCATTTTTGTTCTATTTAACCCATACATGGAACTCTATCAGGTACTACCACTCTAGTTAGAGTGGACCTGGGAGCAATGGTGATGAAGAGGTACTTCACATTCCTCAGAGCTCCAGAATTGGAACTTCACCCAATAAAAATGAATCAAATAAAATGTCTTTGGCATAAAATAAGCCTACAAGGATTGACATGCCGTAAAATCCAGCCAATCAACAAACCAACCAACCATCCCGATGAAAAACATTTTAAAGAAATGCGTCTTAAGAAAAATGAATACCCAATAAGAATGAATCAAACAAAATGTCTTCAGCATAAAATAACCCTACAAGGGTTGACATGCCGTAAAATCCAACCAATCAACCTGATGAAAGTCAAACATCTTTTTAAAAATGTGTTTAAAAAAAAAAAAGAATACCCAGTAAGAATGAATCAAACAAAATGTCTTCGGCATAGAATAACAAAAAGGTTTGACATGCTGTAAAATCCAACCAACCAACCAACCACCAATCAAGCAACCAACCAACCCAAAAATTTTATGCCTAAATATCTGATTATGATGTGTAAAATATTTGAAATAATTATTTGATAAATAATTAATAGATGCATGCAACATTTTATTTGAGGAGGACAGAACTAAGTTTCCATTTCAAATTACATTCGAATGACACTAAGACATTCAGCCACCACCTTCTAGCACATATATGATGAAAAGGGTTGGGGCTTGTCAGAGTTTTCCATTCTGCCCAACTATTTACCCATAGCTAGAGGAAGAATAATTGGATGCATACCTTTCCCAAGGTTATGAGCACTATGTGAAATGCAAACAGTCTCATCCAGAATTTGGGTCACGGTGTCCATTAACTATGAAAATAACCATTATACCACATGCTTTGTATATCGTTTACAGCCAGAAATTTTACACCCAACTAACCCTCACAATAAGACATTGTTTGACTCTTTGTGATGATCTAAACAATCCAACCATTTCCTTTGCATTCAAGAATTCTGACGGTGATTCCCATTGCTGAAAACTGGCAGATGAATGGTTACGCAAGGAGATTGACAGGGAAAAGAATTGTCCAAGAATGTGAGGAATCGGATATGGAATTGTCAGCAGGACTGAGAAGTCTCATTCAACATCGTTTTGTCTTTCCTTTTATGTGCAATGATTGTTGTTGCTGCTGATGATGATGATGATGCTGGTGGGTGGCAATATGATATCAATCTTTTGCTTGCATTTCACAAGCAGAATATTTTGGTTGGCAACAGTTGATAAAACGAAATGGAAAATCAAAACAAAAATGTGTTTGGTAGAGATAACAGAAAGATGATGACAGCAATGGCACAGTGAAAAGCTTTAGATATTAAATCAATAACAGAATGTATGACGCTGCTTTCTTTTTATTGTTTACATGTCCATAGGAAGATCGGTTTCAGATTAAGCTAACTTATTATTCCATTTCTACTTGCACTGGAAATTTACTTTACAACCAACAGATACTGTGCAATAGTTTTAAGTTTCTCCAAACTGCCGTCACAGAAAAGAGGGCCAGAAGGAAGGAGAGACAACAGAAATGCCAGCAAGCATCACTGTTTGTTTGCAGTCACTGCACCAGAGATTGCCATTCAAAAATTGGCATATTCAACCACTCACGTAGATGTAGATGGGAAGTAGATGCAGAAAATCAAGCAGCCTGGCGTGTCAATGTTAAACAAGGCACAAAGAGGAGTGAGGTGGAGAGGAGAGTAGCTTCCACAGCAAAGAGAGCCAGAAAGAAGAAGAGAAAACAATAGCCCCAGCAAGAATCACTATTTGAGTGCAGTCAGAGCAACAAAGACTGTCACTCAAGGGTTGGCCTGCTAAGCCACTTGCGCAGATGCAGATAAAAACTTTTTTTTCTTTTTTGGACACTACGCCATCATCCTTAGTGGACAGAAAGGTGCCAACAACAACAACAATTTCTTTGATAATTACTCATTTATCTATCATTTGGATTATATATATATATATATACATACACACACACAGATATATATATATATAAAGTTAAACGATTATTTTCGGTTGGTATGACCCTCTTGGTCTTTCCTTTTTTTCACTTTTCCCCAGGTGAAGTTTGGTAGTATATTTTTACTATCAACCTATTTGCCATTTTTTTTTTCTTACCGCAAGGGTTTACCAGTAAGTTTTGTATATATAATATATATATATACATTGAAAATTAGCCTCATCATATATATATATGATTATTGCTTTGCTTTGAACTTATCTGTAGAGAACCACCAAGGTAAAGCATTTGGGAGCTGACGGTAAGTGTTGTGCCCCACCTCAGTAAAAAAACAATCTCCCTGGTTTAGGACTAGGAAAAGGGGGATAGACAACCTTGCTGTTTGACTGATACCGACAATAGGCCACTCCACATATTTTACATCTTATTAAAGTAATTAGGATTAGGGGTAGCCTAGTCAGTATCAGCCAGATAGCGAGAGACTCTATCCCCTTTTCATTAGCACTAGACCAAGGAGATTGCTTTGGCATCTGAGGTGGAGTGGCATTCTACCATCAGCTCCTTACTTTACAGCACATATCCCTGTGCTACTCATACAGGGCCGGTATCAAACTAGGACCCTTGTGATTCCTAGGCAGACATCCTACCGACTGAGCTAAACTGATTCAAGAATTCTTAAAATAAATAGCTTTTTTTCCCCGATGAGTTAAAATTGATTGATAGAATTTAGCAAAATTGCTTTTTCTCCTTTGAAGAATGCATTACAGAGTCTAAATAAAAGCAAATCACCCAATTTTTTCTTTCACAAAGACTACAATAAAATTAATTCACTAAAGTTTTATAGATTTTTATATAATACAAACACTACATTAGCATTTATACTAATAGGAAGAATAGAAATAAACTCAACGTTGCTCTCAATGTCCCAAAATAATCCTTGCTAATTCATGGCTAAAATGTTTCTAATCACATTTCCTAAAAAAATAAATTCATGAAATAAAGTACAGAACGGTCCGAAAGTCTTGTCACCCCTACGTATAGTTTTAACTTTGAATAATTTTTGTTTTAATAAGTAAAAGTAAAGTAAAGTCGTTGGGGTGGCCTAAAGTTGGTATCAGTCAAACAGTGAAGGAGTCTATCCCCTTTTCACTAGCGCCAGACTAAGGAGAGTTTTTGCGTCTGAGGTGGAGTGCCATACCTATCATCAGCTCCTCACTTTACCGCACAGATGCCTGTGCTACTCATACACTGAGTTGGCGAGGGCCGGTATCAAACCAGGAACTTTGTGGTTCCTAGGCGAATGCTCTAATGTATATATTAATATGCATGTTTTAATAATATCTATATATTAATATGCTTGTTCCTAAACCTACCTCTTTAGAGAAAGAAAAGATCAAATTTGTACTTGTACAATAGGGTAGGGAGATTTTGAAACTGTAATGTCTCCAAGTTGCAAATTAACATAAAGAATTCCCTCACAAAATATTTTTCTTCATAACTTTCCCTTCATTTGAGGAAACAGATTTCAATCTTTTAAAATGTATTCACTGTTACAGGTTAATCATTAGATAAAAGCAGCATATCGAATGTGTCAGTGGTGATGTGAGATATATTTTCAATTTGAATTCTAGTTAAAATATTTGATTCGCTTCTTATAAAATGACAAACTTTTTTGTTTTAAATATTGAAATTGCTCAATTTTCTAACCAATTTCTAGGCTAAATGTGAAAACGAGGATTTTTGGTGCATTGTAGAAGACAATCTTTGATGCTATTACCTCAAACAATGGTACAAATAAGACATCTAGTTTTTGGTATCAGTACTTGTTATAAAAGTAAAGTAAAGTCGTCGGGGTGGCTTAAAGTCGGTATTAGCCAGTCAGCGAGGGAGTCTATCCCCTTTTCAATAGCGCTAGACCAAGGAGATTGTTTTTGGCGTCTGAGATGGAGCGCCACGCCTACCATCAGCTCCTTACTTTACCGCACAGATCCCTGTGCTACTCATACGCTGAGTTGGCGAGGACCGGTATCGATCTAGGAACCTTGTGGTTTCTAGCCGAACGCTCTACCGACTGAGCTAACCTGGCCCCTTGTTATACCAACACACAACTTTCCCTGTTTCAGAGAATTTGACATTTAAAAAAAAAAGAAGTGAAATATCAATCTACCCTATTGTACATATCACTGTACCTAAGACAAAATCAGCATTGTCCTTTAGGCTGTGTCAATTCTTATTTTCTGACAGTAAAACTTTGACATGTTTTCTATTAAGATAGCTCAGCTGAAACTTTTGGTAGATTTTTTTGATAATTTTATGATTTATAAATAAAAGCCATATGCACAGAGGCAGGTTTCTATAACACGAAATACATTTCAATAATACTATTTTTGTTCATCAGGAAAGAAGCAACTCAATATTAATCATGAGGAAGGAGATATATTCTGTTGTTGTATAGCCATCTGTGGCTATATATTCTGAATATATTCATATATTCATATTTAATAGTCTATTTTACTTATCTTTCAGGGAGTAAGAGGCTAGTACATCTTATTAACAGGGGCCAGTTTAGTTCACTTTGATAGAGTGTTGGCCTGGGAACCACAAGGTTCCTGGTTCAATACTGGCTCTTGCCAACTCAGCTTATGAGTAGCACAGGGATCTGTGTGGTAAAGTAGGGTAGGTGTGGCGCTCCACCTCAGATGCTAAAAACAATTTCCTTGGTCTAGCACTAGTGAAAAAGGGATTGACTCCCTTGTTGTCTGGCTGATACCGACTTTAGGCCACCTGAAGACTTTATCTACTTACTTACATCTTATTATCTCCTGTTCTTGGGTGAGCTGGGGGATTTCTTCTAACTTCTGTTTCTTGTTGACTGTAGTTGGGGAATTTTTCTTACTGTATTTTGTTGACTGTCAAGTTCTGCTAAAAGTCTGGTTCTTCAAGATGCTGGTCTGATTATGCCAAGGCTGCCATTAGTTCATAGAAACAACCAAGGCATATATTTCTTTGTGAACACATTTTTATCAAGTCAGAACCAGAACTCTCAATTGCGCATGAAGAGAAGCCAGTATGTGCTTACATTACGTCTCTGGCTTAACTGACTCTAGATTCAAAATGTATCTCTATACTAACTGTCTAAAAATTGATGGTATCTGTCAATTTGCAATACTGTTTCTTTTTAAAGACCAAAAAAAAAAAATCAACAAAAAAATAAGAAACTTTTTTTATTTATTTATTAGGTTCATTGTATTTAAATTTATTCATATAATTTCAACCAGCATTTTTTAACAATTTCTTTTTCTTGGAAAACATAAAATAATGTTATGACATTTTAACATTTTTTTAGACAAATTTAGATTAGCTTTAACATTAAAAATAACGAACATCTATGATTATTATACATACTAGCAAATATATGCACCCTCCGGGTGCAAGTATTTAAGTTTTAATATAATAGAATATCATGTTAAATTAGAAAGGCTAATGAAACTGAATAAGAATTCAGATAAAGATATTTGGAACAGAGGGGGTATAATCGGAAAATAGAACAACTTTGAAACTAACTGTTCCACCATTTTCCCTTACTCCCGTCTTTCAGTGGTAAATTTCCTTAATTTAACTATTTAGTTAAAATAGAAAGTAAAGAATAAAATTACAGTTATTTCTTTATGTTAATAGATTTCTGTTAAGATTTATTCCCGAGATTTTTGCTCATATTTATTAAGATAAAACCAAACAATTAGAAATCAATAATACTAAGCATATATTTATTAAAATCAAATTTTTTAATATCAATATGCAAATTAGTCTTCCCATTCACACTGTAAACCGCTATTTCGTTGAATATATAAATATAATTGCATGTTATTAGTATGTAGATATTGTTAACAGTCTTAATGATGTAAAACAATTTTACTAATAATTGAGGTTTAAATAAAAAATAAAATCATTGAGAATGCGATGTCAATAACTAAGGGAATTGTAACTTGAGTAGTAATATAGTTTCGGTTACAGACAGAAAAACACACAATCTCCATTATAATAAGATTTGTTATTATACAAACACATACGAATATGTATATTGAAAATTATTCCTTATGATTAAACATTAATACATACAGGTTTACAGTCAAGTCATGCTGAAAACACTAGTTCCCACTAAATCACTAAAGTTAAGCAATGATGAGCCTATTCAATACTCAGATGGGTGATAACTTAATTATAGTTGTTGGCTGGTTGTTTGATGGCAAAGAGAGAGAGAAAGAGAGTGGAAGTGAGAGAAGGCCGGTTTAGCCCAGTCAGTATAGTTTCCAACTAGGAACCACAAGGTTCCAGGTCTAATACTTGCCCTCTCCAAATCAACATATGAGTAGCACAGGGATCTGTGCAGTAAAGTAATGACCTGATGGTAGGTGTGGCACTCCACCTCAGATGCCAAAAGAATCTCCTTGGTCTAGCGCTAGTGAAAAGGGGATAGACTCCCTTGCTGTCTGGCTGATACCAACTTTAGGCCACCCCGACAATTTTACTTTTTTACTTAATGCTGAATCAATTCCTTTTGATAAATAAAGTACACAAAAGTATTCAAGTATTGAACAGGCTCATTGCTGCTTAACTTTGATGATCTACCCAAAAAATTAATGAATGGAACTTTTTTTTCTCCAGAATACAAGGTGTGTCCAAAAGTACAAAATATCTCAATACTTTTTTGACACACCTTGTATGTGTAGAATTAGATTGATTTAAATTATTGTTCATGATAATCTGCTACATTTGCACCTACAATATGTTCTAAAAAGGTTTGTTTAGTTTGTCTTCTTTAAGAAAAACAAAACAATTTTGATATCTCTGTATTTGTTATCCATTGTATTTTGCACCAAGAGATGTGACGAGAGTTGCAAATGAAAAATGTTATAGATATAATTATTAAAATTGTCAATTTCATTTAGGTATACTGAACTAACATTTTGCTTACTTTAAACCATTCACAGCGGCTCACACCACTACGATCCTACTGTAAACCACTGGCAGCGGCTCTTATATGCGTCACTTGTATACTGAAAAATCACTATGTGAACACCCCTGCCATATTTTGTTTTGTCTTTGAACCAGTGCGTCCATCGGGACATAACCATAATATGGAATCACTTAAGCAAAAGCAAGTACTATAAGCAACCAGCGGCCTGTATTCTATATATAGGTAAAGTCTTAGTAAATAACAACATCAGCACATACATAAATTACATATTACAGGACTTTATTTTGATTAGATATTGCAGTCATTTAGTTTTACTCAAATGAATATTACAAGCTCACTTACGATAAAAAAAAAAAAAGAAAGAAAATCTCTTAAGCAAATGATATACAATATCTGCCCAAAGTGTATCTCATCATGGTATAATGACAAGTAAGCTAGCCTCACAGACCCATTACTACTGAATAGTGAGGTCAATCCTCACTGGATGCCTCATACTTGCAATTTTATGACACATCCTACCTATTGCAAAGGGTTAAAAAAAAAAATACCTACTATGTAAACCCCATAATAGTTGACGAGAACAGTATGACCTTAAACATTATGGATCACCACCTATAGCCAACATGTAGCCTTGTTGGCAGGTGTCTTACCCCATTGCAGAGATGCAGTAGCATATCCTACAATTCTAACTGACAGAGTGGTTTGATTTTTTGTTCGAGTTGTAAAAGAATGCATTTGCAATGTGAGCTGAGGTAAAATAAAAAAAAAATAAAAATTACTACTGAATAGTGAGTTTAATCCTCACTGGACAAGAAGAGAATGACCTAGAACCAAGAAACCTACATGGTTTTCCTCATAATCATCTGCCCGTCTGTCCTAATTAAGGGACATAGGGGAGTGTTGCATGTCATGGACTCCCAGCCACCAGGATCCCATCCTTAAGCATTATTGATTGTGACCCATAGCCAACATGTAGCTTTATTGGCGGGTGTCTTACCCCATTGCAGAGATGCAGTAGTATATCCTACAGTTCTAACTGACAGAGTGGTTTGATTTTTTTGTTCAAGTTTTAAAAGAATGCATGCTGAGGTAAAAAAAAAAAAATAAATAAAAAAATAAAAAGACAAAGCAAAATTGTTTATGAATCATACTGAGTTCTAAGATTATCTATTGCTTTCACTCATGTGTGAAAATCTCAAATACAATGTTTTAGAAATAAAATAAAAGTTTTAAAAAATAACAGAAGGTGTTTTCTGTACCTTTTAAATCCTCCTGTTCCTTTTAAATCCTCCTGTTTCTAATCTCTTTGCAAGTTTAAATTAAAACATGGCAAAAGGCACACGTGACAAAGAAATATCCTTCATGCAAATAAATAATACTTGCTTTTGAAAATAATCCCACAGTTCCTTTATTTCCTGTTTTTAATCAGTTTATCCCCTGAATTCATTCTCCCACTGTAAAGTGAATGTTGTACAAAACTATTTTTGAATAATTATGACATTTCGGACGGTTGTCCTCATCTTTATTGTGTACTAGAAGTGGCTACTCAAAATTTCCTGGGTAAAGGGGGTGTTAAAAACGTTAGTCTCACAGATCCATTGATTGTTTTGGTCTCCCATAATTGATTTGTTTATGTTTTAATCATGAACGCCACCAATGACTTTCCCTTCTCTTACTATTCAAATCCTAATTTTTAAATATCTTCATGAATATAAATAAAATCTTCACTATTTTTGCAAGAAAAGTAAGCACTGGTGATAGTGAATGTACGTATATATTTACTTTGTTGTTAATTGTTTTATTTTCATAGTTTCCTCCGGACATACATACACACAACTTCCCTTTATATATGTATATATAAATAAACACAACATTCAGGCCACTGTAATCCTGAGCTCTGTATTAGGTGTTTTTATTTATTTATTATTTTAATTACCTTAAAATAAGTCATCTTCAGATGATTACCAATGAATTCAAATGCAGTTTTGGAGCTTAATTGTTTCTGTATTTGAATTCATGGGTAATTGTCTGAAGATGACTTATTGTAAGGTAATTAAAACAATAAATAAAAAAGCACCTAAAAAAGAGCCCAGGTTTACAGTGGCCTGAAATTTGTGTTTATACACATTAAGGATGAGGACAACAGTCCGAAATATTACAATTTTTCATATCAAGCCTCATCTCATAAATACACATAAGCAAAAAAAGTAAAGTCACTAGGGTGGCCTAAAGTCGTTATCAGCCAGACAGTAAGGAAGTCTATCCTCTTTTCACTAGTGCTAGACTAAGGAGATCATTTCTAGCATCTTGGGTGGAGTGCCACACCTATCATCAACTCCTTACTTTACTTTACAGATTCTTTTTGCACTGAGTTGGCAAGGGTTGATATCAAACCAGGAACCTTGTGGTTCCCAGCCAACTCTCTACTGACTAAGATAAACTGGCCCTAAAAACCTATTTTTGTTTGGCCAAATGACATTTTCACTATTTGCATACAAAAAAAGTGTTCGATATAATAGCAAGTTCAAACTTAAAAGGAAGAAGAAAAAATCTCTCTCCTGAAATTCAAATATTTTTTAACCAAATAATTCAAGAAAATAAAGCAAAATGATCATTGGATCCTCACAGCTTCAGAAATTGAATTGATTAACTAATGCATTCAGCTATTTTTCTTATTCCAGATAGAATTATTAGATTACTAAGTAAAAGCTTTATCTTCCCTGCTTAAATTCCTTCTTAACAAAATGCTTATATATGCATAAAAGCACACCTATATATATATATATATATATATATATATATATATATATATATATGTGTGTGTGTGTGTGTGTGTGTGTGTGTGTGTATTTCTATATATATGTGTGTGTGTGTGTGTGTGTGTGTGTATTTCTATATATATGTGTGTGTGTGTGTATTTCTATATATATATATATATATGTGTGTGTGTGTGTGTATATATATTTCTCTATATATGTGTATGTATATATATATATTTCTCACTCTATATATATGTGTGTGTGTGTGTGTATATGTATGTATATATAATATATATATATATACATATCTATATATATATCTATATATATATCTATATATGTGTGTGCGTATCTATATCTATAGGCATATATATACATACATATACGCACACACACACATACATATATATATATATATATATATATATATATATATATATATATATATATATATATATGCCAGAAAATAAAGAAATGTAGGAAAAGACAGAAAAAAGATTTAAGAAAAATTGTATAATGTTATAAATAATTGCAATGAATTCAATTTCAGACAGGTGTGCGTGCGTGTATATATATGTTTGAATATTTATGCTTACTTATATCAATGTACATTTCATTTTCAAGATGTGTGGACATGTGCATGTATATCTGTATTCTGGTAGTGGAATTTGTAATAAAATACTTATATAAATGTATATTTCCAAATATTGCAGCTAACACATAACCAATCATTCTCTCTCTCTCTCTCTCTCTCTTTCTATATATATATATATATATATATATATATATATATATTATATTATATAAGTGGAAACATTGAGTGCATATGATTGCAAAGTATTAAAAGAGAAAAAGTAAGAAACTAAAAAGAGAGAAAAAGAAAAAAAAACATTGAAGATTGTGCATTCTTAATCATTTTTTTTATTACTACTTACTTAAAAGCCACCTTCAGCTGCAATTAGGTTCAAAGTTCAGTCACATCCAGATTATTTTCAGCTAAATGAGACTCCTCAAGAAAATTCAGAACAACTAACATGAATGAATCCCAATGCCACTGTTGTTATCTGACATCAATTCTATGATTTTGGCTCCATCAAAAATGTGGCCTTTTAATTTCAAATCACTTTTCACTGCACCCTATTTTACTTTGAGGATGTGGAATCCACATGCCATTGTTTTTATAAAGTTCTTCATCAGTTGACATAAATGTGTGAATGGGAGATTTGGAGGAGGGGATCTACCCCTGGTATATATATTTACCAACCCCTTCTCACGAGCAGGATGTGACATAAGGTCAATTTCTTAAGCGGAGTTTAACAGGTTTGAATTCAGAGTTTTCCTTTTCTTAGACCGGTTACCTAACCAAGGTTAAAGTGCTCAGTCTGCCCTATTATTTATTCCATAGTTGGAGGGAGAGTAGAATTCATACTGTTCCCAAGGGTATTAGCACTAAGGGAAATGCAATTACCACATCCAGGATTCAAACTCAGGGCGATGAATCCATCTCCCATGACTTTAACCATTACACCACACGCTTCCCCTGTACAACATATACCCCTGGTATATGTTGTACATTATACAAAATCCTGATGCGTTAAAAGAATTCTGAGCATGAATTTGGAAGCAAATGCTTTTACCCATAGCAATTTGTACATGAAAAGAGAACATGGGATTATATTGTGAAATATATTGTAATGTTATATACCCCTTTACTCGTGTATATATATACGAGCATTAGATGTGTGAGAGATTAGTTAAAGACTTAAGAAAAGCCCTGAAGAATATGGCGGCTGACAAGTTAGCAGCAATTGGAAGCAGAAGAGTTAAAAAGTAAGATCTCATCATCTTTCATACTCTCACTCTCGCATATATATACAAAACTTTTGGAAAAATATTGTTACATAATTCATAGGGATCTTATGAATTATGTACATATTGTAGTTAGATAATTTTGAATCAAAGTTTGTTAGATTCAAAATAAAGGGGGTTCAGTGGAAAATTACCTCAATATTTATTGACGGGTAATAACCTTTTAGGGCTTTTCTTGTATATATATGCTGACTGTTCACAACTCATCTAAAACTTTAACTAATCTCTCATACATCTAATGGCACAAGGGATCAACTAAAAGGTTATTACTCGTCAATAAATATTGAGGTAATTTTCAACTGAACCCCCTTTATTTTGAATCTAACAAACTTTGATTCAAAATTATCTAACTACAATATGTACATAATTCATAAGATGCCTATGAATTATGTAACAATATTTTTCCAAAAATTTTGTATATATATGCAAGAGAGAGAGAGAGAGAGAGAGTATGAAAGATGATGAGAACATGGGCTCTTACTTTTTAACTCTTCTGCTTCCAATTGCTGCTATCTTGTCAGCAGCCATATTCTTCAGGGCTTTTCTTAAGTCTTTATTAAACAACCCCAGCCCACAAAACCGCAACAGTGAGATGCAACTCTTGAGAGACATCGTCTCTTGTTTGAATGACTGCTCACAACTCATCTAAAACTTTAACTAATCTCTCACACATCTAATGGCACAAAAGGTCAACTAAAAGGTTATCACCCGTCAATAAATATTGAGGTAATTTTCCACTGAAACCCGTTATTTTGAATCTAACAAACTTTGATTCAAAATTATCTAACTACAATATGTACATAATTCATAAGATGCCTATGAATTATGTAACAGTATTTTTCCATCAATTATTATTTGTTTGATTCACCTAAAGCAACTCAAAAACCAGCACTAAAAGTTTTAAAATTATCTTACGATTTCATCTAAAAAATAAAATAAAAATGTTTATATAATTCTCAAGACTACATAATCAGAATTGATAATTCATTTTTTTTTCTTTTTGAAGTAGTAAACCTAGTTGTATAGGAGGTTATTTTTGTTCTTTTTATGTTCATTTGATTTTATGGAAGCAAGTCAATAAGTACAAGCTGCTTCCTAACAATATGTATAGTTACTAATTAATGTATTATCATTGCCACAGTGATTTATAATAATAATGAGACAAACAATATCGCTGTGATAATACTTTAAATGAAATTCTTACCAGATAATGGATCATTATCTCCATCGATAGATAATGGCTTTGTTGATAAATTACTCACAAGAATACAGGAAGAATTTGGATACACATCAAAGCAACGTGTGCATTCTGTTAATTTAACATCTCTTCACATCGAGGCAAAGCAGTCATCAATAAATATAGGGCAACAAATTCTGGTCACAGCAACAACACAACACAAAAAAATAGTGTTACATAATCTATGCAGTTGCATAAGATTATTGTCAATCCCCTGTATTTCTAAAGGGATGGCCCTTTTCATATCACAGGCAGGACTTTCCATGGAATAGTACAGAAAGCCCACAAAATACATGAAGTCACGTGGGACCTGGTTGGGTCCTCAGTTTTCAGTTGGACGTCAGGCAGTGAAGATGTCCTGCCTTAACTGTAACTCACTCTGCATACGCGCGCTATGTTAGTCAAATGTTTAGTTAAGGAAATAAAAGCTTAAGAAAATAACACAGTTTTATGGTTGATAAATATCCCGGCTGTAGGTAGCTCACAGAGTGTCTAGCCACACGTAAGAGGCTAGATAAGTCGAAACACGTGTCTCTGGACGACTATATATATTCATAAAAAATTACTACCACGTTTTCATTGCAGCAGCATAAGTAGCTAATCCAAAAGGGCTCAATATACCTCGTAATATATAGAACATTTATAGATGTAGAAAAGTTATTATTGGTAATGAAGAAGAAGAAATGAGTTAAGTGTGACCGACCACCAAGACAAAGACCAAGACGATAGAAGAGATGTTAGAAGATGTAAGATAGAAAAGACGTCAGAAGTAAAAAAGAAAGTAAAGTAATGAAAAGGGTATACAACAATAGAATAAAAAGTTAAAATCCACCTTACTACCCCATGATCCTACACCTACTCTACTCATAGACGACCAGCATTCATATCCTCATTCACCACCAGACCCAACATCTACTATGCATAGACAACCCCCCCACTTCCACTCCAAACACTCACCCCAAATCCACTAGGTGATCCCATACACACCATCGCCACCTAAACAACTATATATAACCCCTACTACCTTCCCAAATATTCACCCCCACATTATCAGCAGTTGACCACCACCCTCCTCCCAATCAAGACCGCAAGACACTAGTCAGTAAGGGAACTGAATAATTCAATACAAGAACTCAACTCATGTCTTGAAGAAGGTCTGAAAAACCGGAACGTTATAGCATTGACATCACCACCAGTAATAAACTTCCATCCAGTATGACATTCCGTGTTTGTCTACTTTTCTCCTCATTTACTAAAGAGTGCAGGAAATGAGTCTCTGGAAGTAACCAGTGTGTGTGGGGGGTGGGAGGTTCCTATATTATTGTAGCAATTAACTAATTACTGGACATTACTAAGAAATTCCTAATCAAAAAAAATTCTCTGTAATTGTTATTTAATAGTAATTTAGGTCTCCACATTTCCGCCTCCAGTCATGAACCCCAGTTGCACGGTTTCTGTAGAGATTCATGATTTATCATCCAGCTGTGTTGCAAGCTGAGTATGTTGTGAGGATCCAGTTGTTTAGATAGTATATTGAACTATTCCTCATGTGTATTTGGGTTATGTTCACTTCCTGGATCCTGATTGGCTGTTCGTTTGAAAGTGAACAGTTTCATCTATATAAACTGAACGTTTGACTGTGTTTAAGCATCTAGTGCAGAGTGTATTCGATTACGTTCTCTTTTCTTTTTGTCTAGTTACTGGACGCTAGTAACACCCTTCCCATAGAAGTGAGTATGATGTTTATTCTATTAGGCCTTCTTTAAGGATCACTTTGCTTTTATACCAATAATGAAACCATTACTACCCAGTGTAATCTAAATAATACATTTGGTTTATTAAGTAAAAAGAAAAGAAAAAAAATCGATATTAACTTTATTTATCTACTGTCTGTTCCATTATAATCTGTCATTTTTTAAGCAACTGTATATTCTTATCCTCCCAGAACTGCTTATCTTTCTCAACAAAGAATTGCTTTAGGTGCCTTTTGCAGGTTTCCAGAAAAATGAAATTGTTTTCATTAAAAGAGTGTTGTAAAGACTGAAATGAATGGTAATCAAGATCTACTGAATGTAGTTGTGTAATGGTTAGAGTCGTAGGAAATGGACTCATCGACCTGAGTTCAAATCCTAGATTAGGCTGTCTACATTTCACATAGCACAAATATCCTTGAGAAAGGTATGCATTCAACTACTCTCCCTCCACCTATGGGTAAATAGTAGGGCAGTTGGGCTCTTTAACCTTGGCTAGGCAACTGGTCTAGGAGAAGGAAAACTGAATTCAAACCTGTCAAACTCCGCCTAAAAAATTGATCTTGTGTCACATCCTGCTCATATGGAGGTGTTGGTCAAAATGTACTGAACATAGGTTGGTTTAGTTTCTTTGATTAATGGCATATTAATCTTCATGGGTTATTTAATGCCAACCATTATATTTATTTACTTATTCATTTCATTTAAATAATATTCTATGTTTCAAAGATTCTGTTTTTTTTTTTTGTTGTTGTTTTTTTTAATACAGTGAAAAACACAAAGATGATTCAATGTTTTCTTTTCAACTTTCATTTAATTGTTAAATTTCTCTCAGTATTTTTATTTACCATACATTAAATTTTACTTATCTGGATTATTCAGACTATTGTCCTCATCTTTATTGTTAACTTCACAACATTTCAGCCAATGTGCCCTCCAGCCTTCTTCACATATTTTTTGTCAGACTTAGGAACCTTCTCAAACTCAGAAACTTCCTTCTTGAACTTGGGAACCTTCTTGTCATAATCAGGAGCCTTCATGGAACTTCAAACCTAACCCTTTATGCAATCCACAAGGATAGACTATTCTCATTCCATGAACCATGACTGGGTACAAGTGTTAAGCTGTGTTAATTATTCTATGTTACTGTTGCCCATGACCAGTATTGAACCTGCAGTCTAAAGTTAACTGTCACTTAGAACTGTATTAACTCAATCCCTATATCCACTACGCCATGGGTCCAATTGTACTGATTATGACATGAAGGCTCCCAAGTTCGAACAGAAGGTTTCCGAGTGCTAATGAGTTTTCACAGCTGCATATGTCTATGAATGGAATAAAGTATCATTTACCATTTTTGTCAGTTTGTCAGTCCGTTCTATGATAGCTGAGTTCTTGGTAAGTGTGAAGGGATAACTAATTTGTTGTATGCTAATGTCCTTTATGCGTATTATGCGTAAGGTAGTCTGGTCCCAAAGGATTATTTTCTGAGTGTTATCCATGCCTGGATATTGAGGTGAGCAAGATAACTTTAACATTGAATGTCCCAAAAAGTTTTTGATATGCCATAAATGACCTGAAAAGGGTTGATATGTCATAAAGCAACCATTGTAGAATGAGGGTGGGGTGTTAATTACATGTTTTTGTTTGTTTGGTTGGTTTTGTTTTACAGCATATCAACCTCAGTGGGTCATTTAATGCTGGCAAAGTTTTGAAAGATTCATAGCGATAGTTTGAAAGAATATTTTTAAAACTCAATTTTTATTTTATAAACAAATTTTCTATTTAATCCATAGATGGGACCCTAACAGGTACTACCACTCCGGGTGTGAGTGGACCTGGGAGCAATGGTGATGAATGGGTGTTCCACATTCCCCTGATTAACAGGAGGCCCCATTGGCATGATTTTCTCCCTCATAAAATTATGCAATTGGATCCTTAGTTTTTTCTTATTCTAAAGGATTTAATATTTGATTCAGCATATTTTTATACAAAAAAAAAAAATTGAAAAAATGAAATGAGAAATACAGTCATAAGATACATCTTTTGAATGCATATAGGGTGGTTGTCAATGATGCACTATCTTCATCGTCGATTACGGGTTCTTGTGCGATATATCGGCTCCGATAGCAACCCCAACTTGAATCCAGCATCTTCAAGTTGCCACCCTGTAAGCTACATGCTGCTAGCATTGACATTTTTTGCTATTTTTTCATCTTTTTTCAACGTATGTCCCAGTAACCTACATCAATCATTCCCAAAATGACGTACACCCTTGTGCAAGTTAATTGAAATCAATGTTTTTGTTTCCTTTGTTTCGGCATTAAATAACCCAGATAGGGTTGATATGTCGTGAAATCAACCAACCAAAACCAAAACCAAATAGATATGTATAAAGCAAAATAATAGTCGTAAGATCTTTTGAATGCGTACAAGGTTGGTTGTCAGTGATTCCCTATCTTCATTGCCGATTACGGGTTCTTGTGCATCATATCGGCTCCGATAGCAACCCCAACTTGAATCCAGCATCTTCAAATCACCACCCTGCAAGCTAGATGCTGCTTAAATTAAGTCTTAAATTTTTGTTATGAATAAAACTACAAAAAACGATTTGAAAAAAGGATATGAAAAATATGTGTACTTACTGCCATAAGGTGCTATCAGACACATCTCCTGAAGGATCATGGTCTCGTGTAAGCACAAATATCACCTGCAAAAAAAAAAAGAAGATATATTATATATGTCATATAAGCAAAATATTATTATTAAAGAAACATTTACAAAAAAAAAAAGGTAAGTTCATTAGAATTAATAGCAAATATATGCACTCTCCGCCTGGTGCAAGTATTTAAGTTTTAATGTAATAAAATATTACATTAAATTAGAAAGGCAAATGAAACTAAATAAGAATGCAGATAAAAAGATTTAAAACAGAGGTGGGTATAATCAAAAAATAAAACAACTGAAACTCACTCTTCCGTCACTCCAGTCTTTCATTGCTAAATTTTCCTAATTTAACTATTTAGTTAAAATAGGAAGTAAAGAATAAAATGACAGTTCTTTCTTCTGTTAATAGATTTCTTTTACGATTTATCCCGAATATTTTTGCTCATATTCATCAAGATAAAACCAAACAACTAGAAATCAATAATACTAAGCACATATTTATTAAAATCAAATTTTTTATATCAATATGCAAATTAGTCTTCCCATTCACACTGTAAACCACTATTTTGTTGTATATATAAATGCAATTGCATGTTATTAGTATGTGGACAAGGCCAACAGTATAAATAATGTAAAACAATTTTATTAATAATTGAGGTTTAAATAAAAATTAAATCATGGAGAAGGTGACATAAATAACTAAGGGAATTGTGACTTGAGTTGTAATATAGTTTTGGTGACAGACAGAAAAACCCACAATCTCCATTATAATAAGATTTAAATACTAAATCTCTGAACACTTAGCCCCTTGTGTTTCAGATGCCTTATACTCAAAATTTCAGGAAGCGCGTGGTGTAATGGTTAAAGACATAGGAAATGGACACGTCGCCCCGAGTTCAAATCCTGGACGTGGTAATTGCATTTCACTTAGCGCTAATACCCTTGGGAAAGGTATGAATTCTACTCTCCCTTCAGCTATGGATAAATAGTAGGGCAGACTGGGCTCTTTAACCGTGGTTAGGCAACCGGTCTAGGAGAAGGAAAACTCTGAATTCAAACCTGTTAAACTCCGCTTAATAAATTGACTTGTGTACATCCTGCTCGTTGCGGTGGGGTTGGTAAATATATATACTCAAACTCAAATTTAAAAATATTTTCTTTTAAATCAAGCTCAAAATATTTGTATTATTTAGATTTTTTTTGACTGTTGTTTCATGTTTTCTTATATACACAACTTTCAGCCGATGCACCATTCCACCTCAGGTGCCGTAATTGGGACACTTTTACAGATTTGAACCATCACTTATTTTATTCATTGGGCAAGATTATTCTCATTCGTTAACCATGACTGGGTACAGGTGTATTATTCTATGTTATTTTCATGAGTAGTTAGGATTGAACCTGCAACCACCAGATGATTTGTTACTTAGAACTGTATTAACTCACCGACTAATACGTGTTTCAAACACATGTTAAATCGATAAATAAGTACAAAACACATTCAAACTTCACTCTCAGGTGCATACATCCTCATTGAAATAAAGAAAAGGGAGTGCCATATGCAGTATAAATGGTTAGCAAGCTAGTCTCACGATCCATTACTACTAGATATATTTCTCTAGTGAAGAAATGGAGAGTTTATATTGAGGCTCAGAGTTGAGTTCATTAGGATTTATAGGTGTTCGATTTATCTGGCTATTTTTTGGCTGCGAGTCAGAGTGCTTTACAGAAGAGATTCCTTGGGGCATTAAGTTTATCCATATTAAGTAGAATCCTATAATGCTTGTCTGTTGGTCATGTATCTAGAATCTATGATCCTTGTGTTTGTCAGTGTTAAGCAGAATCCTTGTCCTTGGTCGTTCGTCTGTGTTAAGCATGAGCAACTGACACCTTTCTACAAGGTTTTTTTTTAATATAGTGTAACCAAACAATATTTTAGCATGTTGATGGCCAGTTCAGTCTACACAACCTTGAAGAGCCTATAAATTTAAGTTGTGATCCACAGCAACACCTTATAATAGCAAATTATTCCAACAGTAGGTAAGACAACTATTACCATGATGATTATATTTATTAATTAATATTATATAATTATATTGAATAATTATATTGAGCCTCAGGGTTGGATTGATTTTGATTTGTAGGTAAGAAAATGTGTTAGTAGAGAAGGATAATATCAACATGATCAAAACAATGAAATAACTTAACATGTCTACTTTAGCATCAGGTTGATTAGGCTTCTAGTCATGATATGTAAACAGTATACAGAAAAGGACAAATTTTGATTTAACTATAGCAACAGGAAATCACCCCAATATTGATATTTTACCAACCCATTCACACAGGTTAGGATGTGCAAACAGGTCACAAGTATGAGGTTATCCAGGCAAGAATCAAACCACCTTTCAGTAGTAATAACGATCTGTGAGGACTATCATGTTAACATTAACCATGATTGGGATGGCCATTTTTATCCAAATCATTCACCATGGTTAAGATGTGAACATAAGTATTAAGTTGTAAGTATGTTGCATCAGTGAGAATAAATTCATATTGATAATAATGGATCTGTGAGACTAGCTTGCAACCATTACATCATGCTGAGACAACTGTTTTGCATACCTTCTCATACTCCAAACTGCCGCCAGAAAAGAGGGCCAGAAGGAAGAGAGACAACAGAATGCAGCAAGCATCACTGTTTGTTTGCAAGTCACATGCACAGAGATTGCCATTCAAAATATTGCATATTCAACCACTCACGTAGATGTAGGGGAAGTAGATCCAGAAAATCCAAGCAGCCTGGCGTGTCAATGTTAAAACAAGGCAACAAAGAGGAGTGAGTGGAGAGGAGAGTAGCTTTCCACAGCAAAGAGAGCCAGAAAGAAGAAGAGAAAACAATAGCCCCAGCAAGAATCACTATTTGAGTGCAGTCAGAGCAACAAAGACTGTCACTCAAGTTGGCCATGCTAAGCCACTTGCGCAGATGCAGATAAAAACGTTTTTTTTCTTTTGACACTACCCATCATCCTTAGTGACAGAAAGGTGCCAACCACACAACAATTTCTTTGATAATTACTATTTAATCTATTCATTTGATCTATATATATAATATACATTACCACAACACCACAGATATAATAATATAAAGTTAAACGGATTAGTTTCGGTTGGTATGACCCTCTTGGTCTTTCCTTTTTTTTCACTTTTCCCCAGGTGAAGTTTGTAGTATATTTTTACTATCAACCTGATTTGCCATTTTTTTTTTTCTTTACCGCAAGCGTTTACCAGTAATTTTTATATAATATAATATAATACATTGAAAATTAGCTCATCATAAATAATGATTATTGCTTTGCTTTAAACTTATCTGTAGAGAACCCACCAAGGTAAAGCATATTGGGGCTGACGTAAGTGTTGTGCCCAACCCTCAGTAAAAAACAATCTCCCTGGTTTTAGGACTAGGAAAAGGGATAGACACCTTGCTGTTTGAACTGATACGACAATAGGCCACTCCACATATTTACTCTTATTTAAAGTAATTAGGATTAGGGGTAGCCTAGTCAGTATCAGCCAGATAGCGAGAGACTCTAATCCCCTTTTCATTAGCACTAGACGCAAGGAGATTGGCTTTGGCATCTGAGGTGGAGTGGCATTCTACATCAGCTCCTTATAACTTACGCACATATCCCTGTGCTACTCATACAGGGCGGTATCAACTAGGACCCTTTGATGGCCTAGGCAGACATCCTACCGACTGAGGCTAAACTGTTTTTTTAATTCAAGAATTCTTAAAATAATAGCTTGTTTTTCCCGATGAGGATAAAATTGATGATATAATTTAGCAAAATTGCTTTTTCTCCTTTGACGAATGCATACAGAGTCTAAATAAAGCAATCACCCAATTTTTTCTTTCACAAAGACAAAAAACGAAAATACATTAAAATATTCAACTAAGTTTTATAGATTTTTATATAAATACAAACACTACATTAGCTTTGATACTAATAGGAAGAATAGAAATAAAATCAACGTTGCTCTCAATGTCCAAATAATCCTTGCTATTCATGGCTAAAATGTTTCTTAATCACATTCCTAAAAAATTAAATTCATGAAATAAAGTACAGAACGGTCGAAAGTCTTTGTCACCCCTAGTATAGATTTAACTTTGAATAATTTTGTTTAATAAGTAAAGTAAAGTAAAGTCGTTGGGTGCCTAAAAGTTGTATCAGTCAACACAGTGAAGGAGTCTATCCCCTGTTTCACTAGCGCCCGAGACTAAGGAGAGTTTTTGCGTCTGAGTGGGAGTGCCATACCTATCATCAGCTCTCACTTTCCGCACAGATGCCTGTGCTACTCATACATGACGTTGCGAGGGCCTGGTATCAAACAGGAACTTTGTGGTTTCCGAGCGATTTTGCTCTAATGTATTATATTAATATGCATGTTTTAATAATATCTATATATTTATATGGCTTGTTTCCTAAACCTACCTCTTGTAGAGGAAAGAAAAGATAAATTTGTACTTGTACAATAGGTAGGAGATTTTGAAACTGTAATGTCTCCAGTTGCAAACTTAACATAAAGAATTCCCTCACAAAATATTTTATCTTCATAAACCTTTCCCTTCATTGAGGAAACAGATTTCAATTCTTTTAAATGTATTCACTGTTACAGGTTAATCATTAGATTAAAAGCAGCATATCGAAGTGTCCAGTGGTGATGTGAGATATATTTTTCAATTTGAATTCTAGTTAATATTTTGATTCCTTCTATAAAATGACAAACTTTTGTTTTAAATATGAAATTGCTCAATTTTCTAACAATTTCTAGGCTAAATGTGGAACGAGGATGTTGGTGCATTGTAGAGACAATCTTGATGCTATTAACCTCAAACAATGGTAACAAATAAGACATCTAGTTTTTTGGATCAGTACTTTTTAAAACGTTAAAGTAAAGTCGTCGCGGTGGCTTAAAGTCGGTATTAGGCCAGTCAGCGAGGAGTCTATCCCCTTCAATAGCGCTAGCCAAGGAGATTGTTTTGGCGTCTGAGATGGAGGCGCCACGCCCTACCACAGCTCCTTACTTTTACCGCACAGATCCCTGTGCTACTCAGTACGCTGAGTGGCGAGGACCGTATCGATCTAGGAACCTTGTGTTTCTAGGCCGGAACGCTCTTACCGACTGAGCTAACCTGGCCCCTTTTATACCAAACACACAACTTTCCCTGTTTCAGAGAATTTTGACATTTAAAAAAAAAGAAGTGAAATCAATTACCCTATTGTACATATCACTGTACCTAAGACAAATCAGCATTGCCTTTTAGGCTGTGTTCAATTCTTATCTGACAGTAAAAACTTTGACATGTTTTCTATTAAGATAGCTCAGCTGAAACTTTGTGGTAGATTTTTTATGATAATTTATGATTTATAAATAAGCATATGCCAGAGGCAGGTTCTAAACACGAAATAATTTCAATAATTACTATTTTTGTTCTCAGAAAGAAGCAACTCAATATTAATCATGAGGAAGGAGATATATTCTGTTGTTGTATAGCATCTGTGGCTATATATTCTGTAATATATCATATATTCATATTTTAATAGTCTATTATATTATCTTTCAGGAGTAAGAGGCTGAGTACATCTATTAACCAGGGGCCAGTTAGTTCACTTTGATTAGAGTGTTGGCCTGGGACCACACAGGTTCCTGGTTCAATACTGGCTCTGGCCAACTCAGCTTATGAGTAGACAGGGAAATCTTATGAGTGGTTAAAGTAGTGTAGGTGTGCGCTTCCACCTCAGATGCTAAAAACAATTTCCTTGGTCTAGCACTAGTGAAAAAGGGATTGACTCCCTTGTTGCTGGCTGATACCGACTTAGGCCACCTGAAGACTTTTATCTACTTACTACATCTTATTATCTCCTGTTCTTGGGTGAGCTGGGGATATTCTCTAACTTCTGTTTCTTGTTGACTGTAGTTGGGGAATTTTTCTTACGTATTTTGTTGACTGTCCAGATTCTGCTTAAAGTCTGGTTCCAAGGATGCTGGTTGATATGCCAGGCTGCCATTAGGCATTAGAAACAACAAGGCATGATATTTCTTTGTGAACAACATTTTTTTACTGCAGTCAGAACCAGAACCTCAATTGCGCATAAGAAGCCAGTATGTGCTACATTACGTCCTTGGCTTAACTGACTCTAGATTCAAATGTATCTCGTATACTAACTGGCTAAAAATGGATGGTATCTGATCATTTGCATACTTTTCTTTTTAAAGACCAAAAAAAAAAAATCAACAAAAAAATAAGAACTTTTTTTATTATATTTGGTTCATGTTTAAATTATTCATTATAATTTCAACCAGCATTTTTTAACCCAATTTTTTTTCTTGGAAAACATAAGTATGTTTATGAATTAACATTCTTTTAGACAAACTTAGATTAGCTTTAACATAAAAATAACGAACATCTATTGATTATTATTACATTACTAGCAAATATATGCACCCTCCGGGTGCAATGATTTTAATTTTATTATCATAGAATATCATTGTTAAATTAGAAAGGCTAATGAAACTGAAGAGAATTCTAGATAAAAGATATTGGAACAGAGGGGTATATCGGGAAAATAGGAACAACTTTGAAACTAACTGTTTCCACCTTTTCCCTTACTCCCGTCTTTCAGTGGTAAATTTCCTTATTTAATCTTTAGTTAAATAGAAAGTAAAGAATAAATTACAGTTATTCTTCTATGTAATAGATTCTGTTAAGATTTTCCCGAGATGTTTGCTCATAATTTATTAAGATAAAACCAAACAATATAGAAATCAATTAATACTAAGCATATTTATAAAATCAAATTTTTAATCATAGTGCAAATTAGTCTTCCATTCACACTGTAAACCGCTATTTCGGAAAATTATATAATTGCATGTTATTAGTATGTAATATGTTAACAGTCTTAATGATTGGAAAACAAATTTTACTAATAATTGAGGTTAAATAAAAATAAAAAATGAGAATGCGAGTCCAATTAACTAAGGGAATTGTAACTTGGAGAATATAGTTTCGGTTACAGACAGAAAAAAACACACAATTCCATTATAATAAGATTTGTTATTATACAAAACACATGACGAATATGTATATTGAAAATTATTCCCTTATGACTTAAACATTATAATAACATACAGGTTTACAGGTCAAGTCATGCTGGAAAACACTAGTTCCCGACTGAAATCACTAAATTAAGCAATTGATGAGCCTATTCAATACTCAATGGGTGATTAACTTAATTATAGTTGTTGGCTGGTTGTATTTTGGACTGGCAAAGAGAGAGAGAAGAGAGTGGAAGTGAGAGAAGGCCGGTTAGCCCAGTGCAGTATGTTTCCAACTGGACCACAAGGTTCCAGGTCTATACTTGCCCTCTCCAAATCAACATATGAGTAGCAAACAGGATCTGTGCAGTAAAGTGAATGACCATGAGGTAGGTGTGGCCACTCCACCTCAGATGCCAATAAGAATCTCCTGGTCTAGCGCTGTGAAAAGGGGATAGACTCCCTTGCTGTCTGGCTTTGCATACCAACTTTAGGCCACCCCCGACAATTTTACTTTTTTACTTAATGCTGAAGATCAATCCTTTGATAAAAAATACACAGAAAGTATTCAAGTATTGAACAGGCTCATTGCTGCTAACTTTTTTTGGATGAATATTCTTCCCAAAAAAATAATGAATGGAACTTTTTTTTCTCCAGAATACAAGTGTGTCCAAAAGTACAAAATATCTCAATACTTTTTTTTGACACACCTTGTATGATGTAGAATTAGATTGATTTAAATTATTGTCATATAATTGCAATTTGCACCAACAATATGTTGTTCTAAAAGGTTTGGTTTAGTTTGTCTGTCTTTTAAGAGAATCAACAAACAATTTGATTCTCATGTATTTGTTACCATTGTATTTTGCACCAGCAGATGTGACGAGAGTTGCAAATGAAATGTTATAGATTAATTATTAAATGTCATTCATTTAGGTATACGAACAACATTTTTGCTTCTTTAAACCATTCACAGCGGCTCTCACACCCACTACGATGACCTACTGTAAACCACTGGCAGCGGCTCTTATATGCGTCACTGATACTGAAAACATCACTATGTGAACACCCCTGCCATATTTTTTTTGTCTTGAACCAGTGCGTCCATTGGGATAACCATCAATATGGAATCACTAAGCAAAGCAAGTTACTATAAGCAAGACCCAGCGGCCTGTATTCATATATAGGTAAAAGTCTTTATAAAATACACATCAAGCAATACATTAAATTACAATTACGGACTTATTTTGTAGAATATGCAGTCATTTAGATTTTACTCAAATGAATATTACAAGCTCATACGATAAAAAAAAAAAAAGAAGAAAATCTCTAAGCAAAGATATTACAATTATCTGCCCAAAGTGTATCTCATCATGTATTTAATGACAAGTAGCTAGCCTCACAGACCCATTCTACTGAATAGTGAGTCATCCTCACTGGATGCCTCATACTTGAATTGTTATGACAAACATCCTACCTATTGCAAAGGGTTAAAAAAAAATCCTACTATGTAAACCCCATAATAAGTTGACGAGAACAGTTGACCTTAAACATTATGGACCACCACCTATAGCCAAACATGTAGCCTTGTTGCAGGTGTGCTTACCCATGCAGAGATGCAGTAGCATATCCTACAATTCTAACTGCAGAGTGGTTGATTTTTTGTTCGAGTGTAAAAGAATGCATTATGCAATTGAGCTGAGGTTAAAATAAAAAAAAAAATAAAAAATTACTTACTGAATAGTGAGTTAATCCTCACTGGACAAGAAGAGAATGAACTAGAACCATAGAACTACTGGTTCCTCATAATCATCTGCCCGTCTGTCCTATTAAGGGACATAGGGAGTGTGCATGTCAGGGACTCCCCAGCCACCAGGATTCCCATCCTAGCATTATTGATTGTGACCATAGCCAACATGTAGCTTTTGGGGGTGTCTTACCATTGCAGAGATGCAGTTAGTATATCCTACAGTTCTAATTGACAGAGTGGTTTGATTTTTTTGTCAAGTTTTAAAAGATGATGCTGAGGTAAAAAAAAATAAAAAATAAAAAAATAAAAGACAAAGCAAATTGTTTATGAATCATACTGAGTTTAAGATTATCTATTGCTTTCACTCATGTGTGAAAATCTCAATACAATGTTTAAGAAATAAAATAAAAGTTTAAAAAATAACAGAAGTTGTTTTCTGTCCTTTTTAAATCCTCCTGTTCCTTTAAATCCTCCTGTTTTCTAATCTCTTTGCAAGTTTAAATTAAAACTGGCAAAAAGGCACAGTGTCAAAGAAATATCCTTGCATGCCCAAATAATAATACTTGCTTTTGGAAAAAACTCCCAACGTTCCTTTATTTCCTGTTTTTTAAATCGTTTATCCCCTGAATTCATTCTCCCCACTGTAAATGAAGTTGTACAAAGACTATTTTTGAATAATGTATGACATTTCGGACGTTGTCCTCTATCTTTATTGTGTACTAGAAGTGGCTACCAAAGTTTCCTGGGTAAAGGGGGTGTTGAAAAAGTTAGTCTCACAGATCCATTGATTGTTTTGGTCTCCCATACTTATTGTTTAATGTTTTAATCATGAACGCCACCAAATGAGCTTCCCTTCTTTACTATTCAAATCCTAATTTATTAAATATCTTCATGAATATAATGAAAACTTCACTATTTTGCAGAAAAGTAAGGCACTGGTGATAGTGATGTACGTAATATATTTACTTTGTGTAATTGTTTATTTTCTAGTTTCTCCGGACATACATACAAACACAACTTCCCTTGTTATAGTGATAAATAATAAACTATATCTATTTAGGCCTGAAACCGATGTCTGATTAGGTGTTTGTTTATTTATTTATATTTAATTACCATTAAAATAAGTCATTCAATGAATTACCATGAATTCAATGGCAGTTTTGGAGCGTTAATTTGTTTCTGTATTTGAATCATGGTAAATGCATCTGAGATATCATTGTAGGTAAAAAACATAAATAAAAAAGCACCTAAAAAGAGCCCAGGTTTACGTGGCCTGAATTGTGGTTTATACACATTAAGGATGAGGACAACAGTCCGAAATATTTAAATTTTTCATATCAAGCCTCATCTCAGTAATAGCCATCATAAGCAAAAAAAGTAAAGTCACTAGGGTGGCCTAAAGTCTTATTCAGCCGACAGTAGGAAGTCTATCCTGCTTTCATCTAGTATAGAAGAGATCATTCTTTTAGCATCTGGGTGGAGTGGCCAGCACCTATCATCATAACTCGCTTACTTACTTAGAGAATCTTTTGCACTGAGTTGGCAGGGTTGATATCAACAGAACTTGTGGTTCCCAGCCAACTCTCTACTTGACAGATAAACTGGCCCTAAAAACCTATTTTTTGGCCAAAGACATTTTCACTATTGCCATACAAAAAATGTCGATTAATAGCAAGTTCAAACTTAAAAAGGAAGAAGAAATAAACTCTCTCCGAATTCAGAGATATTTTTAACCAAATAATTCAAGAAAATAAAGCAAAATGATCATTGGATCCTACAGCTTCAGAAAATTGATTGATTAATAATGCATTAGCTACTTTTTCTTATTCCAGTAAGAAATTATTAGATTACTAAGTAAAAGCTTTATTTCCCTGCTAAATTCCTTCTACAAAATGCTTAGTGATATGACATATAAGCACACCTATATATAATTATATGATATATATATAATATATATATATGTGTGTGTGTGTGTGTGTTGTAATGTGTGTGGGTGATTCTATTCAGGTGTGTGGTGGGTTGTGTATTTCTATTATAGGGTGTGTGTGTGTGGTATTTCTGACTATATATAGTGTATATATGTGTGTTGTGGTGTGTTGTATATATTCTCTATATTGTGTATGTATATATATATTTCTCACTCTATTATATGTGTGTTGTGTGTGGTAATATGTATGTATATATATATATATAATATACATATATATAATCATATCTATATATATATCTATATATGTGTGTGGCGTATTCTATATCTATAGCATATAACATACATATACCAGCACCACACAACATAATCATAATATCTAATATATATATATATTATATATATATATATATAATTATATGCCAGAAAAATAAAGAAAATGTAGGAAAAAGACAGAAAAAATTAAGAAAAATTTATAATGTTATAAATATTGCAATGAATTCATTTCAGACAGGTGTGCGTGCGTGTATATATAGTTTTGAATATTTATGCTTACTTATTATCAATGTACATTTCATTTTCAAGATGTGTGGACATGTGCATGTATATCTGTATCATGGTAGTGGAATTTGTAATAAAAACTAATAAATGTAATTTCCAAATTTATTGCAGCTAACACATAACCAATCATCTCTCATCTCTCTCGGCTCTCCTCTCTCTTCTCTATATATATATATATATATATATATATATATTATACATTATTATATTATAGTAAGTGGAAAGCATGGTGCATATGATTGCAAAGTATTAAAGAGAAAAAAGTAGAAACTAAAAGAGAGAAAAAGAAAAAAAACATTGAAGATTGTGCATTCTTAATCATTTTTTTATTGACTACTTTACTTAAAGCCACCTTCAGCCTGCAATTAGGTTCAAAGTTTCAGTCACATCCAGATTATTTTCAGCAAATGAGAACTCCTCAAGAAAATTCAGAAAAAACTAACATGAGATAATCCCAATGCCACTTTTGTTACTTTGACTCAATTCTATGATTTTGGCTCATCAAAAATGTGGCCTTTTAATTTCAAATCGCACTTTTCACGTGCACATTTTACTTTCACGAGGATGTGGATCCACATGCCATTGTTTTATAAAGTTTCTTCATCAGTTGACATAAATGTGTGAATGGGAGATTCTGGGGAGGGATCTACCCTTGATATATATTACCAACACACCTTCTCACGAGCAGGATGTGACATAAGGTCAATTCTTAAGCGGAGTTTAACAGGTTTGAATCAGAGTTTTTTCCTTTTCTTAGACCGGTTAACCTAACCCAAGGTTAAAGTGCTCAGTCTGCCCTATTATTTATTCCATAGTTGGAGGAGAAGTAGAATTCATCATTCCAAGGTATAGCACTAAAGGGAAATGCAATTACCACATCCAGGATTCAAACTCAGGGCGATAATCCATCTCCCATGATTTACCATTACACCACACGCTGTCCCTGTACAACATACCCCTAGGTATATGTTGTAACATTATACAAATCCTGATCGTTAAAGACATTCTGAGCATGAATTTGGAAGCCAAATGCTTTACCCATAGCAAATTGTACATGAAAGAGAACATGGGATATATTGTGAAATTATTGTAATGTTTTATATACCCCTTACTCGGTATATATAATACGAGCATTAGAGTGTGTGAGAGATTAGATTAAAGGGACTTAAGAAAGCCCTGAATGAATATGCGGCTGACAAGTTAGCAGCAATTGGGAAGCAGAAGAAGTTAAAAAGTAAGATCTCATTCTTCTCCCATACTCTCACTCTTCTGCAGTATTATTACAAAACTTATTGGAAAATATTGTTACATAATTCATACGGGATCTTATGAATTATGTACATATTTAGTAGATAATTTGAATCAAAGTTTGTTAGATTCAAAATAAAGGGGGTTCAGTGGAAAATTACCCTCAATAATTTATTGACGGGTAATAACCTTTTAGGCGATTTTCATTGTATATATTGCTGAACTGTTCAACAACTCATCTAAAACTTTAACTAATCTCTCATACATCTAATCGGCACAGGGATCACACTAAAAGGTATTACTCGTGCAATAAATATTGAGGTAATTTCAACTGAACCCCCTTTTATTTTGATGCTAACAAACTTTGATTCAAAATTATCTAACTACAATATGTACAATAAGTTCATAAGATGCTATGAATTATGTAACAATATTTTCCAATGATAATTTTGGATATTATATGTACAAGAGAAGAGAGAGAGAGAGAGAGTATGAAGATGATGGAGAACATGGCTCTTACTTTTTAACTCTTCTGCTTCCAATTGCTGACTATCTTGTCAGCAGCCATATTCTTCAGGCTTTTCATAAGTCTTTATTTAAACAACCCAGCCAAAACCGCAACAGTGAAGATGGCAATATCTGTGAGAGACATCGTCTCTTGTTCTTGAATGCGCTCACAACTCAACATCTAACAACTTTAACTAATCTCTGCACACATTAATGGCACAACAGCAAACCTAAAAGGTTATCACCTTCAATAAAGATTTGAGTAATTTTGCACTGAAACCCCATTATTTGTGAATCTGGATTCAAATAAACTTTGAATTCAAAATTATCTAACTACAATATGTACATAATTACATAGATGCCTATCGAATTATGTAACGATATTTTTCCATAATTATTATGTTGTTTGATTTCACCTTGAAAGCAACTCAAAAACCAGCAACTAAAAGTTTTTAAAATATATCTTACGATTTCATCTTAAAAAATAAAATAAAAATGTTTAATAAATTCTCAAGACTAACATGATCAGACTATTGATAATTCTTTTTTTTCTTTTTGAGAGTAGTAAACCTAGTGTATAGGAGGTTCATTTTGGTTCTGTTTTATGTTCATTTGATTTTATGGAAGCAAGTCAATAAGTACAAGCTGCTTCCTACTAATATGTATAGTTCTACTAATATATGTATTATCATTGCCACAGTGAATATATAATAATGAGACAAACAACTACGCTGTGATATACTTTAAATTGAATTCTACCAGATAATGATCATTAGCTCCATCGATAGATAAGGCTTGTTGATAAATTATCCAAGAATACAGGAAGAATTTGGATTACACATCAAAGCAAGCGTGTCATTATGTTAATTTAACATCTCTTCACATCGAGGACAAAAGCAGTCATCAATAATATAGGGCAACACAATTCTGGTCACAGCAACAACACAAACACAAAATAGTGTTACATAATCTATGCAGTTGCCATAAGATTATTGTCAATCCCCTGTATTTCTAAAGGGTAGCCCTTGTTCATAATCACAGGCAGGACTTTCATGGAAAGTAACAGAAAGCCCACAAAAATACATGAGTCACGTGGGACGCTGGTTGGGTCTCAGTTTCAAGTTGGAGCGTCAGGGCAGTGAAGATGTCTGCCTACGTTAACCACTCTGCTACGCGCGCTATGTTGTCAAATGTTTAGTTAAAGGAAATAAAAGTTAAGAAAATAACACAGTTTTGACGGTTTGATAATATCCGTCGGCGTAGCTGTAAGCAAGAAGAAATGTTTAATTGAGGCCACCAAACGTAAGAAGGATCAAAATGAAGATGTAAGTCAGAAAGACGTAAGTTCAAAGAGTAGACAGACAGGTAAAAAATTAAATATTAGAATCACCTTATACCCCAAAATCTACACCACGTTCTATCATAGCACGACAGCATAGGTGGCTAATAATGGCTCTCAATATACCCTGTGAGTATAAACTGCTATTGGATAAGGAGGAAAATATACAGTTATAATAGGTGATGACCAAAAGAGAGACATAGTGTTGTTGACGACGTGGACCGAAACGAAGAATTTGAGGGTAGAGCGAGTGGTAGTTGACCAAGACGTGGTAAAAGAAGTAGTGGATGAAAAAGGGTATACAACAAGTCAATTTCTTTAGCCAGATCGCCTAACTGTACTAACCAATTAGACCAAGGGTATCTATATCTCTCCCTCTCCCTCCGGAGAGAACTACAGCATAATACTGGGATGTACTCTCGTTGATTTTTATCGGTAGACCGGCACCCTACCTGCCCACAGACCCCATCTACTTAGCAATAGACCAACCCCCACCTTCCACATCCAAACACTCACGCCCAAATCCACTAGGTGATCCCAACTACAACCATCGCCATCTAAACAACTATATTAGTAACCCTACTACCTTCCCAAATATTCACTCCCCACTTATCAGCAGTTACCACCACCCTCCTCCAATCAAGGACCGAAGACACTAGTCAGTAAGGGACTGCAATAATTCAATAACAAGAACTCAACTTCGGTCTTGAAAGAAGGTCTGAAAAACCCGGACGTTATAGCATTGACATCACCACCAGTAATAAACTTTCCCATCCAGTATGGACATTCCGTGTTTGTTTACTGTTCTCGCTCAGTTTACGTAAGAGTGCAGGAAATCGAGTCTCTGGAAGTAAACCAGTGTGTGTGTGGGGTGGGGGGGCAAGGGTTTCCTATATTATGTTGTAGCAATAACTAATTACTGACATTACTAGAAATTCCTAATAAAAAAAATCTCTTAATGTTATTTAATAGTAATTTAGGTCTTCCACATTCCGCCTCAGTCATGAACCCCAGTGCACGGTTTTCGTAGAGATTCAGAGTTATCATCCAGCTGTGTTTCAAGCTGAGTATTGTGTGAGGATCCAGTTGTTTAGATAGTATTATTGAACTATTCCTCATGTGTTATTTGGTTATGTCACTGTCCTGGATCCTGATTTGCTGTTCGTTGAAAGTGAAACAGTTTCATCTATATATAATGAACGTTCTTGACTGTGTTTAACGCATCTAGTTGCAGAGTGTATTCGATTACGTTCTTCTTTTCTTTTTGTCTAGTGATCTGACGCTTAGTAACAACCCTTCCCATAGAAGTGAGTTATGATGTTTATTCTATTAGGCCTCTTTAAGATCACTTTGCTTTATACCAAAATGAAACCATTACTACCCATGGTAACTAAATAATATTGTTTATTAACGTAAAAAGCAAAAGAAAAAACGATATTAACTTATTTAATCTACTGTCTGTTCATTTATAATCTGTCATTTTTTTTAAGCAACTGTAATATTCTTATCCTCCCAGAACGTGCCTTAGCTTTCTCAGCAAAAGAATTTGCTTTAGGTGCCTTTTTGCAGGTTTTCAGAAAATGAAATTGTTTTCATTAAAAGAGTGTTGTAAAGCACTGAAATGAATGGGAATCAAGATCTACTGAGACGTAGTTGTTGTAATCGATAGAGTCGTAAGGAAATGGACCATCGACCTGAGTTCCAAAATCCTAGAATTAGGCTGTCTACATTTTACCATAGCAAAATATCCTTGAGAAAGGTATGCACCAACTCTCTCCTCCACCTATGGGTAATAGTAGAAGCAGTTGGCTCTTTACCTGGCAGGCAACTGGTCTAGGAAAGGAGAAACTGAATTCAAACCTGTCAAACTCCGCCTAAAAATTTATCTTGTGTCACACCTGCTCATAGGAGGTCGTTGTCAAATGTACTGAATATCGGTTGGTTTAGTTTTTGATAATGGCATATTAATCTTCTTGGTTATTTAATGCCACCATTATAATTTAAGTTTACTTTTCATTTCAATTTAATAATATTCTATGTTTCAAAGATTCTGTTTTTTTTTTTGTTTGTTTTTGTTTAATACAGTGAAAGAACCAAGAATGATTTTAATGTGTCTTCTTTTCAACTTTCATTTAATTGTTAATTTCCTCAGATATTTTTATTTACCCATACATTAATTTTATTATCTGGATTATTCAAGACTATTGTCCCCATCTTTATTGTTAACTTCACAACATTTTCAGCCAATTGCCCTCCACCTTCTTCACATATATTTTGTCAGACTGGAACCTTCTCAAACTCAGAACTTCGCTTCTTGAACTTGGAACCTCTTGTCATAATCCAGCGACCTCATGAATTCAAAACCTAACCCTTATGCATCACAAGGATAGACTATTCTCATTCTTAACCATGATGGGTACAAGTGTTAAGCTGTGATTAATTATTCTATGTAACTGTTGCCATGACCAGTATTGAACCTGCAGTCTAAAGTTAACTGTCACTTAGAACTGTATTAACTCAATCCCTATTCCATACGCTGTGGTCCAATTGTACTGATTATTGACATGAAAGGCTCCCAAGTTCGAACAGAAGGTTCGAGTGCTAATGAGTTTCACTAGCTGCATATGTCTTAATGGAATAAAGTATCATTTACCATTTTTGTATTTGTAAGTCCTTCTAATGATAGCTGAGTTTCCTTTGTAAGTGTGAAGGAGATAACTAATTTGTTGTATGTAATGTCCTTTTATGCGGTATATGTAAAGGTAGTCTGCCCAAAGGATTATTTTCTGACGTTTATCCCGTTGCCTGGATTATTGAGGTGAGCAAGATAACTTTAAGCAATTAATGTCCCAAAAAGTTATATTGCCTATGCTAAGTGATACTTATATTTAGGTCAAATACAAAACAAGGACATATTAGAGACAATACAGATGGAATACACGAGAGTTGCACTGCACTATTAGAATTATCTATGAATGTATCATTAGTCCAAGGGTGATACCTATCAATTGTCTAAAGACATTGTAGAGGTGGGTGGGGTGTTAATTACATGTTTTTTGTTTGTTTTGGTTGGTTTTGTTTTTACACAGGCATATCAACCGTCAGTGGGTCATTAATCTGGCAACAGTGTTTGAAAGTTCATATGATAGTTTTGAAAGAATATTTTAAAACCAATTTATTTTATAAACAAATTTTCTATTTAATGCCATGAGATGGGACCCTAAAACAGGTACTACACTCCGGTGCTGAAGTGGACCTGGGAGCAATGGTTGATGAAGGGTTGCTCCACATTCCCTCTGATTAACGGAGGCCATTGGTGATTTTCCCTCTAAAATTATGCCAATTGGATCTCTATTTTTTTCTACTTAAGGATTTAATATTTGATTCAGCATATTTTTATACAAAAACAAAATTGAAAAAATGAATGAGAAAATCTAGGGGAACAATCTGTATAAGATACATTGACTGATATACCCCTCTCACATGACATCACTACAAAGCGGTGTATCTACCGTAAAAAAAAAATGTGCACTTCGGTGTAGTCTTGAGATTACTAAGGTCTTGACAAATGTGGTAACAAGATAGTAATTGGCTCCGGATTGAGGTACATGATAGCTTTATGAATGTCAAATCTTGTTACCTTGTAAGTTTCTTGTACATTCTGGCTTAAGATTTTTTAGACTCTCAGGTTATTTGTTCGTTCATCGCATATTTAACATCATCATTTTTTAACTGCTATGTGTTCAGTAATAGATGCAATCCTTCATTCCGCAGATTACGGTTTGTTGATCGTAGCACCCAATTGACCAGGATCTGCAAATCCCACCCTGCAAACTCAATGTTTGCTGTCTTAAAATTTGTTTCATAAATAAACTACAACATTAGGTTTGAAAAGATGTGAAATCATACCTGATTACGCAAAAGGCTATAAACCACCAAAATAGAGCTCGTAGTAAAGCACAAATATCAGTCGCTTGCAAACGAAAAAATGGTATGGAAATGATACGTTCTTGTCATTATACGTCGTACACCAGATTATTCGACAACACCACCTGAAACATGCGTAATGATCTTAATTTTTATGAAATAAAACATGAAAGAATGAAAATATGTGTACTTATGCCTAGCATCAGACATCTAAGGTCAGTTCTAGCACAAAACCATCAAAAAAAGGTTATCTTATAATGATATACAAATAGAAACATTAAAAAACGAATCATTAGATTAAGTGCAAATATATCAACCTCCCGCCTGGTGCAATATTTTAAGTTTTAAGTGTTAATAAAATATTACATTAAATTAGAAAGGCAAATGAAACTAAATAAGAATGCAGATAAAAATGATTTTAAAACGAGAGGTGGGTATAATTCAATAAAATAGAACACTGAAACTTACTCTTCCGATCACTCCAGTCCTTTCAATTGCTAATTTTCCTAATTTAACTATTAGTTAAAATAGGAAGTAAAGAATAAAATGACAGTTCTTTCTTCTGTTAATGATTTCTTTTCGATTTATCCCGATTTTTGCTATATTCATTAAGATAAAACCAAACAACTAGAATCAATAATAACTAAGCACATATTTATTAATCATATTTTTTGATATCAATATGCAAATTAGGTCTTCCCATTCACACTTAAACCACTATTTTGTTGTATATATAAATGCAATTGCATTTATAGTATGTGGACAAGGCCAAAGTAGTAAATAAATGTAAGAAACAATTTTATTAATCAATTGAAGTTTAAATAAAAATAAATTCATGGAGAAGGTGACATACAAATAACTAAGGGTAATGGACTTGAGTTGTAATATATGTTTTGGTAGACAGAAAACCAATCCATATAGTAAATAAACTGGAAACTTTACTCTGTTCAATGCCTATATCAAAATTTCAGGGGCGGGAATAGCTGAAATGACACTCGCCCGATTAACGATTGGTAATGCACTTAGTAAACCTGGAGATACATTTACTCTTGCTTCTGATGTAGGCCAGATGCTTAACCGTTCGGAGACCGCTGACGACTTGTTCACTGTTACTCAAGGACGTTTCAACTGCTGCGGAGGGGTATATATACTCAAACTCACAATTTCAAAATATTCTTTTAATTAGGCTTCAAATATATTTGTATTATTTAGATTTTTTTTGACTGTTTGTCTTCTCTTTATTCTTATATACATAACATTTAGCCGACTGCACCATTCCCACTCAGGTGCCGTTAATTGGGACACTCAGAACTTTGAACCAATCACTTTATTTATCCATTGCAGATTATTCTCATTCCGTCTAACCAGACTGGGTACAGATGTTATTCTTGTTATTTTCATGAGTAGTTCAGGGATTGAACCTGCACCACCAGATTTGATTGTTACATTAGAACTGTATTAACTACCCTAATTCTGTTCAACACATGTCTAATTTCAGATATCAATAAGTACAAAACATCATTCAACTTCCTCTCAGGTGCATACATCCATTGAAATAGAAACAAAGGGAGTCCCATTGCTGTATAAATCGGTAGCAAGCTAGTCTACACAGATGCATTACTACTAGATATTTCTCATGGAAGAAATGGAGAGTTTATATTGGAGCTCAGAGGTTGGTTTCATTAGGATTTATAGGTGTTACAATTTTATTCTGGCGTTATTTTTGGGTGCTGAAGTCAGAGCTTTACGCAGAAGGATCCTTGGGGCATTAAGTTTGATATTAAGTAGAATACTATAATGCTGTTTGTTGCGTCCATGTATCTTAGAAATCTATGAGTCCTAGTGTTGTCAGTTGTTAACGCAAATCCTTTGTCCCTAGGTCCGTTCGTCTGGTTTAAGCAACACTGAAGACCTTTCTACCGATATTTTATATATAGAACCAAACCACACTATTTTATGCATGTTGATTGGCCAATCAGTCTAACAACTTGAAGAGCCTAATAATCTTAAGTTGTGATCGCACAAGCAACACGCTATATAGCAAAATTTATTCCAACAGTAGGTAAGACAACTATTACACAACATGATGATTATATATATAATTAATATTTATTATAATTATTATTGATAAATTTATTGAGCCCAGGTTGAATGATTTTGACTTTGACGGTAAACAAATTTAGTAGGAAGAGGACTAATATCAACATGATCAAACCAATGAAAAAAACAACTAAAAATAAAATTGGGTTCTACCTTTGCTCAGGTTGATTAGGCTTTCCTAGTCCATGATAGTAAACAGTATAAGCAAAGGAAAAATTTTAATTTAAACTATGAGCAACAGGAAACACACCCAATTGATATTTACCCAACCCATTCACCACAGGTAGGATGTGAAACAAGGTCACAAGTATTGAGGTATCAACAAGAATCAAACACCCTATTTCAGGTAGTAATAGGATCTGTGAACTATCATGTTAACCATTACACCATGATGGGATGGCATTTATCCAAATCATTCACCATGCGGTAAGATGTGACACAAAGTTGTAGTATGTTGCATCAAGTGAGAAACAAATTCACTATTGATAATAATGGATCTGTGAGACTAAGCCTTGCAAACCCATTACTATGATGATGACAACGTTTGCATACCCTTCTCATTACTTTCTTCTTTCTCCTTCTGTTCATCATTCTATCTTAGGTTCTTCTTCTAGATCATACGTTCTTACATCTTGACTTCGTCTTTGGTGGTCGATCGCATCTTAACTCATTTCTTCTTCTAGTCAGTCTTGATACGCAAGACATTCATTAATCACAAAACTGTGTTATTCTCTTAAAGCTTTTTATTTACTTAACTATACATTTCATGTAACTAAATATCTGACAACATAGCACGCGTTATCTGGCAGTGTGAGTTCCAGTTAAGGCAGGAATCTTCACTGCCTGACGTCCACTGAAAATGAGGACCCAACCAAGGTCCCACGTGATTCATGCTATTGTCACAGGCTTTCTGTAATTTCCATGGAAAGTCCCCCCATGATATAAAAGGGCCATCCCTTTAGAATATGGAGTTTACAATAATTCTTATGAACGCATAGATATGTAAACACAACTTGGAAACACTTCATTATCTCTTCTAAGAACAGTCTGTATTCAGTTTTTTCTTTCTTAGTGGCTGACATCTGGTCAGCTAACAGGACTAGTTTAAATAAAAACGAAGACTCAATGTCGTCATATCGTTATTATAGACAATATTATTAGTTCGCAAGCCATCTTTCAAATATTGTCATAGTCAATAACCTTCTGAGATTTGACTAAGAAAGAAGTAAGTGATAAAAAAAAATCATTTAAGCATGGAAAACAGAATGACAAGCCAATCTACCCAAGTGGATTTGAATAAAAAATTGTTGCTAAAAATTCTATTCAGAATATCTAACCACCGAGTACTTTACATTATTGCATGGCTATCTATGAATTATTGTAACGTGACAGACCCAAGTGAAATGCAATAAAAGATGAAGGATAATACGAGTGGAATAAAAAGTAAGTCATATAATCTTGTCTGGGGAATGTTTTTAGCAACATTTTTTATTCAATCCACTTGGGTAGATTGCTGTCATGTTTTCCTGCTTTAAAATGAGTTTTTTTTTATCATTATTTCTTCTTAGCAATATCTCAGAAGGTTCTATTGGACTAGACAGATATTAAGGATGGGGCTTGCCACTAAATATTGTCTTAATACGATATTGAGACATAGTGAGTCTTCGTTTTTTAATGCTGTTGTGACCAGATGTCAAGCCACTGAAGAAAGAAAAAAAACTGAATACATGACATGTTCTTAGGAGAGAGAATGAAGTGCTTCCAAGTTTGTTACATGAATCTATGCGTTGCAGAAGATTTATTGTAAATGCCCCTTGTATTCTAAAGGATGGCCTTTCATATCATGGGTGGACTCCATGGAATATTACAGAAAGCCTGTGAAAATACATGAAGTCAGCTGGGACCTGTTTGGGTCCTCAGTTTTCAGTTTGGAGTCAGGCAGCTTTGGTTCCTGCCTTAACTGGAACTTCACACGCTAGCGTGCATGTTAGTCAGATATTTAGTCATGAAATGTACTAGTTAAGTAAATAAAAGCCTTAGAAAATAACACGTTTGTGATTAATGAATGTCTTGGTATCAAGACTATCTAGAAGAGAAATGAGTTAAGTGCGATCGACACCAAGACGAAGTCAAGATGTTTAGAAGGACTGATTCTGAAGAAGAACCTAAGAAGAAGGAATGACAGAGGAAGAATAGAAGAAGGAT
>CM042157.1:43838678-43863247 GCA_023376005.1 Doryteuthis pealeii | reverse complement strand
AAGAGGAGAATACGTGTCAGCTCTGCCAATATTAATTTATTCCATAGTTGGAGGGAGAGTAGAATTCATACCATTCCCAAGGGTATTAGCACTAAGGGAAAATGCAATTACCACATCCAGGGATTCAAACTCAGGGCGATGAATCCATCTCCCCCATGACTTAAAACCTTACAAAGCATACACACGCTTCCCCTGTACCAACATATACCCTGGTATATGTTGTACATTATACAAAATCCTGATGCGTTAAGATATTCTGAGCATGATTTGGAAGCAAATGCTTTTACCCATAGCAATTTGTACATGAAGAGAACATGGGTTATATTGTGAAATATATTGTAATGTTATATCCCCTTTACTCGTGTATATATATACGAGCATTAGATGTGTGAGAGATTAGTTAAAGCTTAAGAAAAGCCCTGAAGAATATGGCGGCTGACAAGTTAGCAGCAATTGGAAGCAGAAGAGTTAAAAAGTAAGATCTCATCATCTTTCATCTCTCATCTCCTCTCTTGCATATATATTATTACAAAACTTTTGGAAAAATATTGTTACATAATTCATAGGGATATTATTATAAATTATGTACATATTGTAGTTAGATAATTTTGAATCAAAGTTTGTTAGATTCAATAAAGGGGGTTCAGTGGAAAATTTACCTCAATATTTATTGCGGGTAATAACCTTTTAGGGCTTTTCTTGTATATATATGCTGACTGTTCACAACTCATCTAAAAACTTTAACTAATCTCTCATACATCTAATGGCACAAGGGATCAACTAAAAGGTTATTACTCGTCAATAAATATTGAGGTAATTTTCAACTGAACTCCCTTTATTTTGAATCTAACAAACTTTGATTCAAAATTATCTAACTACAATATGTACATAATTCATAAGATGCCTATGAATTATGTAACAATATTTTTCCAAAAATTTTGTATATATATGCAAGAGAGAGAGAGAGAGAGAGTATGAAAGATGATGAGAACATGGGCTCTTACTTTTTAACTCTTCTGCTTCCAATTGCTGCTATCTTGTCAGCAGCCATATTCTTCAGGGCTTTTCTTAAGTCTTTATTAAACAACCCCAGCCCACAAAACCACAACAGTGAGATGCAACTCTTGAGAGACATCGTCTCTTGTTTGAATGACTGCTCACAACTCATCTAAAACTTTAACTAATCTCTCACACATCTAATGGCACAAAAGGTCAACTAAAAGGTTATTACCTGTCAATAAATATTGAGGTAATTTTCCACTGAACCCCCATTATTTTGAATCTTGTTAGATTCAAAATAACTTTGATTCAAAATTATCTAACTACAATATGTACATAATTCATAAGATGCCTATGAATTATGTAACAATATTTTTCCAAAAATTATTATTTGTTTGATTCACCTAAAGCAACTCAAAAACCAGCACTAAAAGTTTTAAAATTATCTTACGATTTCATCTAAAAAATAAAATAAAAATGTTTATATAATTCTCAAGACTACATAATCAGAATTGATAATTCCTTTTTTTTTTTTTTGAAGTAGTAAACCTAGTTGTATAGGAGGTCATTTTTGTTCTTTTTATGTTCATTTGATTTTATGGAAGCAAGTCAATAAGTACAAGCTGCTTCCTAACAATATGTATAGTTACTAATTAATGTATTATCATTGCCACAGTGATTTATAATAATAATGAGACAAACAATATCGCTGTGATAATACTTTAAATGAAATTCTTACCAGATAATGGATCATTATCTCCATCGATAGATAATGGCTTTGTTGATAAATTACTCACAAGAATACAGGAAGAATTTGGATACACATCAAAGCAACGTGTGCATTCTGTTAATTTAACATCTCTTCACATCGAGGCAAAGCAGTCATCAATAAATATAGGGCAACAAATTCTGGTCACAGCAACAACACAACACAAAAAAATAGTGTTACATAATCTATGCAGTTGCATAAGATTATTGTCAATCCCCTGTATTTCTAAAGGGATAGCCCTTTTCATATCACAGGCAGGACTTTCCATGGAATAGTACAGAAAGCCCACAAAATACATGTAGTCACGTGGGACCTGGTTGGGTCCTCAGTTTTCAGTTGGACGTCAGGCAGTGAAGATGTCCTGCCTTAACTGTAACTCACTCTGCATACGCGCGCTATGTTAGTCAAATGTTTAGTTAAGGAAATAAAAGCTTAAGAAAATAACACAGTTTTGTGGTTGATAAATGTCTTGGTAACAAGACTGATGAAGAAGAAGAAATGAGTTAAGTGTGACCGACCACCAAGACGAAGACCAAGACGATAGAAGAGATGTTAGAAGATGTAAGATAGAAAAGACGTCAGAAGTAAAAAAGAAAGTAAAGTAATGAAAAGGGTATACAACAATAGAATAAAAAATTAAAATCCACCTTACTACCCCATGATCCTACACCTACTCTACTCATAGACGACCAGCATTCCTATTGTTGCAATATGACCCTTGTGAGCTAGAACTGCTAATGGAAGGAGGAGGAATAAATAACAAAGGCTTAAAAAATAGTGATGACCCAAAAGAGGAGAGCGATGGTTTTGACCGTAGCGTGACCCCGAACGAAGAATTGAGGGGCAAGCGGAAGTCGGGTGTTGACCGGAAGTCACGTGGTGACGTGGGGGAAGAAAGAAAGGGTTCGTCCTCTTTTTGCCAGTGGCGGGCCTAGTGTACAGACCAGATTAGAGCCCAGGAGTAATCTAGTAGTGTTCTCTCTCTCTCGTTCTCTCTGCCTCCCCTCCTCCCTGGTAGAAGCCACTAGACGAGCACGTTAATAAAGGCTGGGAGTTGTGACGACATGTTTCTCGGGTTATGATTTTTTATCGGAGTTTTAGTACCGTGAGTATTGCAACGTAACACTATCCTCATTCACCACCAGACCCAACATCTACTATGCATAGACAACCCCCCACTTCCACTCCAAACACTCACCCCAAATCCACTAGGTGATCCCATACACACCATCGCCACCTAAACAACTATATATAACCCCTACTACCTTCCCAAATATTCACCCCCACATTATCAGCAGTTGACCACCACCCTCCTCCCAATCAAGACCGCAAGACACTAGTCAGTAAGGGAACTGAATAATTCAATACAAGAACTCAACTCGTGTCTTGAAGAAGGTCTGAAAAACCGGAACGTTATAGCATTGACATCACCACCAGTAATAAACTTCCATCCAGTATGACATTCCGTGTTTGTCTACTTTTCTCCTCATTTACTAAAGAGTGCAGGAAATGAGTCTCTGGAAGTAACCAGTGTGTGTGTGGGGGGCGGGGCAGGAGGTTCCTATATTATTGTAGCAATTAACTAATTACTGGACATTACTAAGAAATTCCTAATTAAAAAAAAATCTCTGTAATTGTTATTTAATAGTAATTTAGGTCTCCACATGTCCGCCTCCAGTCATGAACCCCAGTCGCACGGTTTCTGTAGAGATTCATGGTTTATCATCCAGCTGTGTTGCAAGCTGAGTATGTTGTGAGGATCCAGTTGTTTAGATAGTATATTGAACTATTCCTCATGTGTATTTGGGTTATGTTCACTTCCTGGATCCTGATTGGCTGTTCGTTTGAAAGTGAACAGTTTCATCTATATAAACTGAACGTTTGACTGTGTTTAAGCATCTAGTGCAGAGTGTATTCGGTTACGTTCTCTTTTCTTTTTGTCTAGTTACTGGACGCTAGTAACACCCTTCCCATGGAAGTGAGTATGATGTTTATTCTATTAGGCCTTCTTTAAGGATCACCTTGCTTTTATACCAATAATGAAACCATTACTACCCAGTGTAATCTAAATAATATATTTGGTTTATTAAGTAAAAAGAAAAGAAAAAAATCGATATTAACTTTATTTATCTACTGTCTGTTCCATTATAATCTGTCATTTTTTAAGCAACTGTATATTCTTATCCTCCCAGAACTGCTTATCTTTCTCAGCAAAGAATTGCTTTAGGTGCCTTTTGCAGGTTTCCAGAAAAATGAAATTGTTTTCATTAAAAGAGTGTTGTAAAGACTGAAATGAATGGTAATCAAGATCTACTGAACGTAGTTGTGTAATGGTTAGAGTCGTAGGAAATGGACTCATCGACCTGAGTTCAAATCCTAGATTAGGCTGTCTACATTTCACATAGCACAAATATCCTTGAGAAAGGTATGCATCCAACTACTCTCCCTCCACCTATGGGTAAATAGTAGAGCAGTTGGGCTCTTTAACCTTGGCTAGGCAACTGGTCTAGAAGAAGGAAAACTGAATTCAAACCTGTCAAACTCCGCCTAAAAAATTTATCTTGTGTCACATCCTGCTCATACGGAGGGGTTGGTCAAAATGTACTGAATATAGGTTGGTTTAGTTTCTTTGATTAATGGCATATTAATCTTTATGGGTTATTTAATGCCAACCATTATATTTATTTACTTATTCATTTCATTTAAATAATATTCTATGTTTCAAAGATTCTGTTTTTTTTTGTTGTGTTTTTTTTAATACAGTGAAAAACACAAAGATGATTTAATGTTTTCTTTTCAACTTTCATTTAATTGTTAAATTTCTCTCAGTATTTTTATTTACCATACATTAAATTTTACTTATCTGGATTATTCAGACTATTGTCCTCATCTTTATTGTTAACTTCACAACATTTCAGCCAATGTGCCCTCCAGCCTTCTTCACATATTTTTTGTCAGACTGGGGAACCTTCTCAAACTCAGAAACTCCCTTCTTGAACTTGGGAACCTTCTTGTCATAATCAGGAGCCTTCATGGAACTTCAAACCTAACCCTTTATGCAATCAACAAGGATAGACTATTCTCATTCTCTTAACCATGACTGGGTACAAGTGTTAAGCTGTATTAATTATTCTATGTTACTGTTACCCATGACCAGTATTGAACCTGCAGTCTAGAGTTAACTGTCACTTAGAACTGTATTAACTCAATCCCTATATCCACTACGCTGTGGGTCCAATTGTACTGATTATGACATGAAGGCTCCCAAGTTCGAACAGAAGGTTCCCAAGTGCTAATGAGTTTTCACAGCTGCATATGTCTGAATGGAATAAAGTATCATTTACCATTTTTGTCAGTTTGTCAGTCCGTTCTATGATAGCTGAGTTCTTGGTAAGTGTGAAGGGATAACTAATTTGTTGTATGCTAATGTCCTTTATGCGTATTATGCGTAGTCTGGTCCCAAAGGATTATTTTCTGAGTGTTATCCGTGCCTGGATATTGAGGTGAGCAAGATAACTTTAACATTAAATGTCCCAAAAAGTTTTTGATATGCCATAAATGACCTGAAAAGGGTTGATACGTGTTGTGAGGTTTTAAGGGGTCAAATAAGAACAAAACGACAGGTAGCAAATATAGAAAAATGTATTAAGAGAAAGTAGACAAATACAATAGAGAGATGTGGAAATTACGTCCGACGAACAGAGTTATTGGCACTCGCATTGGCTTACTCCTAAGCCACAATTATCCCTGTTATTTATAGTAACCTGTCGGAGCATTCCATTAGTCTTATAGGGTGTATTACCTATAACAATATGTCATAAAGCAACCATTGTAGAATGAGGGTGGGGTGTTAATTACATGTTTTTGTTTGTTTGGTTGGTTTTGTTTTACAGCATATCAACGTCAGTGGGTCATTTAATGCTGGCAAAGTTTTGAAAGATTCATAGCGATAGTTTGAAAGAATATTTTTAAAACTCAATTTTTATTTTATAAACAAATTTTCTATTTAATCCATAGATGGGACCCTAACAGGTACTACCACTCCAGGTCTGAGTGGACCTGGGAGCAATGGTGATGAAGGGTTGCTCCACATTCTCCTGATTAACAGGTGGCCTCAAATTATGCAATTGGATCCTTATTTTTTTGTATTCTATAGGATTTAATATTTGATTCAGCATATTTTTATACAAAAAAAAATTGAAAAAATGTAATGAGAAATACAATCATAGGATACATCTTTGTATCATAGGATACATTGACTGATAATCACCCCCTCCTCTCACCACCTTTTACATCTACAAACAAACTGCCTGGATTGTATCCCTACCCTGATAAAAAAAAAAAAAAAAAAAAAATGGTGTCTTGGCTGTAGTTGAGATTACTTTAAGATAGGGTTGGACAGAATGTGGGTGCAAAACAAAAGATAAGGGTAATGGTTAGGGGTGGGGAATTTGGATGGGTGAGAGTGGATAGCTGTTTTCATGTATAGTGTCTATCACTTCTTTTTATCCCTTGTTATTTTCTTGGTATTCTCTGGACTTAAAGATTTTTGTAGACTTTCTTTCAACAGGTGGTTACTCCCACTTGTTCGTTCACATACGCATCATCTTAAAACATCATCTATTGAATGCATATAGGGTGGTTGTCAATGATGCACTATCTTCATCGCCGATTACGGGTTCTTGTGCAATCCGATAGCAACCCCAACTTGAATCCAGCATCTTCAAATCACCACCCTGCAAGCTACATGCTGCTAGTCTTAAAATTTTGTTATGAATAAAACTACAAAAAACGATTTGAAAAAAAGATATGAAATATACATGTACTTACTGCCATAAGGTGCTATCAGACACATCTCCTGAAGGATCATGGTCTCGTGTAAGCACAAATATCACCTGCAAAAAAAAAAAAAAAAAGAAGATATATTTATATATGTCATATAAGCAAAATATTATTATTAAAGAAACATTTACAAAAAAAAAGGTAAGTTCATTAGAATTAATAGCAAATATATGCACTCACCGCCTGGTGCAAGTATTTAAGTATTAATGTAATAAAATATTACATTAAATTAGAAAGGCAAATGAAACTAAATAAGAATGCAGATAAAATGATTTAAAACAGAGGTGGGGTATAATCTAAAAATAGAACAACTGACACTTACTCTTCCATCACTCCAGTCTTTCATTGCTAAGTTTTCCTAATTTAACTATTTAGTTAAAATAGGAAGTAAAGAATAAAATGACAGTTCTTTCTTCTGTTAATGGATTTCTTTTACGATTTATCCCGAATATTTTTGCTCATATTCATTAAGATAAAACCAAACAACTAGAAATCAATAATACTAAGCACATATTTATTAAAATCAAATTTTTGATATCAATATGCAAATTAGTCTTCCCATTCACACTGTAAACCACTATTTTGTTGTATATATAAATGCAATTGCATGTTATTAGTATGTGGACAAGGCCAACAGTATAAATAATGTAAAACAATTTTATTAATAATTGAAGTTTAAATAAAAATTAAATCATGGAGAAGGTGACATAAATAACTAAGGGAATTGTGACTTGAGTTGTAATATAGTTTTGGTGACAGACAGAAAAACACATAATCTCCATTATAATAAGATTTAAACACTAAATCTCTGAACACTTAGCCCCTTGTGTTTCAGATACCTTATACTCAAACTCACAATTTTCAAAATATTTCTTTTTAAATTAAGCTCAAAATATTTGTATTATTTAGATTTTTTTTGACTGTTGTCTTCATCTTTATTCTTATATACATAACATTTCAGCCGATGCACCATTCCACCTCAGGTGCCGTAATTGGGACACTTCACAGAACTTTGAACCAATCACTTTATTTATTCCATTGGGCAAGATTATTCTCATTCCGTTAACCATGACTGGGTACAGATGTTATTCTTTGTTATTTTCATGAGTAGTTAGGATTGAACCTGCAACCACCAGATGATTGTTACTTAGAACTGTATTAACTCAACCCTAATATCTGTTCAACCACATGTCTAATTGGGATAAATAAGTACAAAACACATTCAAACTTCACTCTCAGGTGCATACATCCCATTGAAATAGATACAAAGGGGGTCCCATTGTGGTGTAATGGTTAGCAAGTTAGTCTCACAGATCCATTACTACTAGATATTTCTCAAGTGAAGAAATGGAGAGTTTATATTGAGCTCAGAGGTTGGGTTCATTAGGATTTATAGGTGTTACAATTTATCTGGTTATTTTTTAGCTGCAAGTCAGAGCACTTTACAGAAGAGATTCCTTGGGGCATTAAGTTTGATACGTTTTAAGTAGAATACTATAATGCTTGTCTGTTGGTCCATGTATCTAGAATCCTATGATCCTAGTGTTTGTCAGTGTTAAGCAGAATCCTTGTCCCTAGGTCCGTTCGTCTGTGTTAAGCATGAGCAACTGAATGCCTTTCTACCAAGGCTTTTATATATAGTTAACCAACCACATATTTTTGCATGTTGATTGGCCAATTCAGTCTACACAACCTTGAAGAGCCTATAAATTTAAGTTGTGATCCACAGCACACCTTATATAGCAAATTATTCCAACAGTAGGTAAGACAAACTATTACACCATGATGATTATATATTATAATTAATATTATTATAATTATTATTGATAATTATATTGAGCCCAGAGGTTGAATTGATTTTGATTTGTAGGTAAGACAAATGTTAGTAGAAGAGGACTAATATCAACATGATCAAAACAATGAAATAACTATAACATGTTCTACCTTTAGCTCAGGTTGATTAGGCTCCTAGTCATGATAGTAAACAGTATAAGAAAAGGACAAATTTTAATTTAAACTATAGCAACAGGAAACCACCCCAATTGATATTTACCCAACCCATTCACCACAGGTAGGATGTGAAACAAGGTCACAAGTATGAGGTATCCAACAAGAATCAAACACCCTATTCAGTAGTAATGGATCTGTGAGACTATCATGTTAACCATTACACCATGATGGGATGGCGTTTTTATCCAAATCATTCACCATGGGTAAGATGTGACACAAAGTTGTAAGTATGTTGCATCAAGTGAGAATCAAACTCACTATTTAGTAATAATGGATCTGTGAGACTAGCTTGCAAACCATTACTCCATGATGAGACAACTGTTGCATACCCTTCTCATTACTTCTTCTATTCTTCCTCTGTTCATCTTCTATCTTAGGTTCTTCTTCTAGATCACTCTTCTAACATCTTGACTTCGTCTTGGTGGTCGGTCGCACTTAACTCATTTCTTCTTCTAGATCAGTCTTGATACCAAGACATTCATTAATCACAAAACTGTGTTATTTTCTTAAGCTTTTATTTACTTAACTATACATTTCATGTAACTAAATATCTGACTAACATAGCACGCGTATGCAGTGTGAGTTCCAGTTGAGGCAGGACATCTTCACTGCCTGACGTCCAACTGAAAACTGAGGACCCAACCAGGTCCCACGTGACTTCACGTATTTCACAGGCTTTCTGTAATATTCCATGGAAAGTCCCGCCCATGATATAAAAAGGGCCATCCCTTTAGAAATACAGGGGATTTACAATAATCTTATGCAACCGCATAGATTATGTAACACAACTTGGAAAGCACTTCATTATCTCTCCTAAGAACAGTCATTCAGTTTTTTTTTTCTTAGTGGCTTGACATCTGGTCACAACAGAGAGGGTCTAAGTGCATTATAAAAACGAAGACTCACTATGTCTCATATCGTTATTATAGACAATATTTTAGTTGCAAGCCATCTTTAAATATCTGTCATAGTCAATAAACCTTCTGAGGATTTGACTAAGAAGAAATAAGTGATAAAAAAAAAAATCATTTAAGCATGGAAAACAGAATGACAGCAATCTACCCAAGTGGATTGAATAAAAAATGTTGCTAAAAATTCCCAGACAAGATTATTATGACTAATTTTTATTACTCGTATTATCCTTCATCTTTTTATTGCATTTCACTTGGGTCTTCACGTTACATAATTCATAGATAGCCTATGAATTATGTAAGTACTGTGGTTAGATATTTCTGAATCAGAATTTGTTAGATTCAAAATAACAGGGTTAAGTGGAAAATTACCTTGACTGTTATTGATGGGTAATGACCTCAACTTAACCCCTTTTGGAAGCATGTGACAATTTTAAGTTTAGTTTAGTTGTGACTAGTTACTTGCAGAGAGAGGATGTCCACTCAAGAGTTGCTTCTTACCATGTGGTTTTGTGGGTTGGGGTTGTTCAATAAAAGATAAAAGAAAAACAACAAAGTCTTGTTAATTAATTAAAACAAGAGCTGACCAACCCAAACAAGAAGTAGAATCAACCCGGAGAAACAGCCAGCAGAATCAGCCCTGAGGAAATGGAAGATGAATTAGCAGCAGGAACATGTAGAAAAGGAAAACAAGTAAGAACCCCTCATCTATCATCTCTCATACTCTGTATGTCTGTCTCTCTCTCTCTGTCTCTCTCTCCATTACATACCCGAGTAAAAGGGATATATAACAATCATGTCTACAAGAGTGAAGAGGAAGCACACATCAAAAGCATAAATAAAGTAAAAGTCGTCAGGGTGGCCTAAACTCAGTATCAGCTAAACTAGTGCTAGACCAAGGAGATTGTTTTTTAGTGTCTGAGATGGAGTGCCAAACCTACCATCAGCTCCTCACTTTACTGCACTGATCCCTGTATGACACATCTCTTATATATATTCATGCAATTTTGGTTTTGGTTACATAGGTGGAATTTCTGTACTGTAGAGTTTGGTAATCAGTAGTATCTAACAATATCCGTTTCAATTGTACAATACTCCACTAGAAATAATCAAATCTTGATATCTTCTGTTTAGAAGAAAATTAACTTTTTCTTAAAAAATTGTTGCAGATGTACTTTTTTATGGGTGATATTGTATACACACGTGTGTGTGTGTGTGTGTGCATGTATAGTATGTAGGGTAGAAGGGGCTCCAGTCTAATGACAAAGCTGTGGTGAAGGTAACCCTTCTAGAAGTTAACTCCAAAATCAAAACTGAAGAAGGAAGCACATATTTGTAAGCATATATATATATATATATATACACACACAGTGTTTGGGAGAAATTTTCATAAAGAAAAAAGAAAAAGTGCTTGGTAACTACAAAATTAAATAGATTGTAAAGAAATTCAACAGGCATGGAAATTACACTACTGTCAACAAGTTTCACTCAATATAACCACATTAGCGTCGATCACAGCCTCAGTCCTGCTCCAGAACCTGGAGCAAGCTGATATTACAGTTTCCCTGGGAAGGGTCTCAAAAGCTACCTTAATTCTGTCGATTAACTGGGCTTTTGTAGTACGGGCACAGTGATTGGTGTCTTTATCAACAGCACTCCATACATAATAATCCATGGGGTTAAGATCTGGGGAGTTCGGAGGCCAAATATTGGGACTGGTGTAGTTGTAAAAATTCGCCGACAACCATTTTTGACTTTTCCCAGAAGTTTGGCAGGGGGCTGAATCCTGCTGCCATACATATATGGCCTACCATTAGCTACCCTTATTATCCAGGGCTTGACAACAGTGTTTAGAAACTCTACGTAGGCATCTGAGGGTCCTCCAACAATTTTTTCTGCAGATTTTTTGAGGAATTCTGCTGTACAGATGTAATCAGATCGTCTGTTATTTTGCTTTCTTCTTTTGGAAGAAATTTGATAAAACTTGGAATTCTTAAAAATTATATCTTTTTTTTCTGATTCTGCACTCAAATTGTATGTATCTCTATGCTGTAATCAATTATCATAAGAGGTATAGATATTAACATTTAAAAAAAAAAATTACCACAAGATTATTTAACATTTTCATTTTAATACTGCATGTATACACATATATAGTATTAATTTAAATATATAATGTCACTTTGAACTTAAAAATCCCTTTTTAAATACTTGCTATGTTGTATTACATACAAAAAATCAAATACCTATTTACAAACTATTTTTTTTTAAACAAAGCCTGTCTGTTGGCATGGGATTTATGCATTTTGTTTGTTTCTTTCTTTATTGATTTTAATGGCATATCAACCCATTTGGGGTTATGTCATGCCTAACGATTAGGAAGTAATACATATTGTGTATTCATACATACATTTTAGTAATTGGTTTTAATAATGTGTTAGCATTATTGGGGATTATGTTGTATGGCATTGATTTATTTCATGTCTATATTCTATGGTATAATTTTATTTCCCTCAAAGAGGAGAGAATATCCTCCATGTTGACATTTTCAAACAGATCTTTTATATTGTTTGCTTTAAAATAACGGTTTCTGATGGATCAAATCTAGAGCTGATTTAGCTGCAGAGTCAGCTCTTTCATTCCCCCTCACTCCTATATGGCTTGGGATCCAGCATACCATAATCTCCTAAGAATTAGACATCAAGTCTAATCTATTCAGGAGCTTAATGATGAGAGGGTCTTCCAGTTTTTTTTTTATTTCTTGATGATAGTAGGACAGAGAGCGAGTCTGAGAAGATGATATATTTTTTGTGGTTATTTTCAGAGATGATGTCAAGTGCTAGATCTATTGCACGGGTTTCAGCAGAAAAAAATGGAACTTTCATTTGTTTTGTTAATGTTTTAATACTAATAATGTGTCAAGATGGGACGTGTTGTCTCTATGGATATGCATTTCAGGATAAACATCTGCATTGTCCTTTGGCAATTAAGACTCTAAAACAAAGTTAGGATTAATCAACAGATCTATTAACCATCAAGGAAGGTGTTTATTTGTCAAAGATGATGCACGCCTTTATTATCAATCAGACATATTTAGATGGTGCAAATTATTGGATTCATTAGTAAGGATAAACAACCAGCTCCATTCTAAGGTCTTATCTATAAATATATAAAGGACAGTTAGTGTGTATGTATGTATGTCCAGATGAAATTACAAAAATAAAACAATTAATGGCAAGATATACATATATATATATATATATTATATATATATATATACTCACACACATTAACACTAGGTCTTTTTACGTGGGGATTTCTTTTTATGGGGCATCCTGTGAGGATCCAAATTGCTATTCAGTAAAAATGGATCTGCGAGACTAACTTGCTAACCATTACATTTTTGTTTCTCCCCTCTACCCAGGTAATGATATATATAAAGTACAGTTGGTGTGTATGTATGTATGTCCAGATGAAATGACAAAAATAAAACAATTAATGGCAGAAACGCTGAAACATGTGTCTGTGGATAATTTATTAATATATGCTCCCATAAATTTGGTATTGAGCTCTCTAGTTGGTAATTCAAATTAACTCTCACTACTAAGCATATAAGCAATGTTCATTTCCCCAGAAATTTGATCTCTCAGTGACCGTAAAATACATAAACAAACCTATGTACTTAATAGTTTAAAAACACCAGTCCCCGCTACAGCTATCAGTGGACGAGGGGATAAGATATCGGGCTACCATACGGTCAGTCTGAGTTCAACCCTAACCAAAGATAGTTGTATCTAGCCACACTGAAGAGGCGTGAAATGCCAAAGCACGTGTCTGTGGATGACTTATTAATATATATATATATATATATATATATATATATATACTCACACACATTAACACTAGGTCTTTTTACATGGGGATTTCTTTTTATGGGGCATCCAGCGAGGATCCAAATTGCTATTCAGTAATAATGGATCTGCGAGACTAACTTGCTAACCATTACACCATGTTTTTTTTTATTGCTCTCCCCTCTACACAGGTGACGACATATATAAAGGACACTTGGTGTGTATGTATGTATGTATATGTCTAGAGGAAACTACAAAAATAAAAAATTAACAAAGTAAATATATATACACATTCACTATCACAAGAGCTTGCTTTTTGTGCAAAAATAATGATTTTATTTATACCTGGGAAGATGTTTAAAAATTAGGATTGAATAATATGGGAAGGGAAAGTCATTAGTTATGTTTATGATTAAAATATAAATCTTACATTATGTAAAACCAAAACAATCAATGGATCTGCGAGACTAGCTTTTTATCACACCCCTCTACCCAGGCAATGCTGAGTAGCTGCTTCTAGTACATATAGAAAAAAACAGTTGGTGTGTATGTATGTATGTATGTGTGTTCAGATAAAATTATGAAAATAAAACAATTAGTGACAAAGTAAATATATATACACATTAAATATCACTGGTTTTTGCTTTTTATGTGAAAATTATGAAGATTTGATTTACATGCAAATATATTTAAAGATTAAAATGTACATAGAAATAGCATTGAAATTCTACTTAGAATTGTCCAGCATTTATAAATATTAAAAGCAATAAAATCAATACACTAGGGGTTTCCCAACCCCTCTACCCAGATGACACTGAGTAGCTGCTTCTAGTATCTGATAAATGGATGAAATCAGAAGTCATATGCTGGAGATAATCCTAAAAGGGATAATCCAAAGAGCCAATAAGATAAACAATTGGGAATCCAGTTTAATGTGTAACACTACAAGAGCAGTCATCATATATCATCATCACATCATGCTGGCAGCATGGATTCTCATGACTCTCACTCTAAACATCCTTATCAGTCATTGCCCCTGAGTGGTCTTTCATGCAGCATTTACAGCTAGTCAATATAGCGTACTACTGGTCAGCCCACACTGGTGTCCATTTAAAAGTGTCCACAGGAGAAAATCATGTGTTCTTCCTTGTTTCTACAGTAGTGTTCAGCATGTCTTGTCCATCTTATTCTGATGGTTTTGTGCGATAGGAGGCAAGTGGCCATACAGATGTTTTCTTGTGGGGTGCTGCTTTCATGATTTGTTCAAGACAGCATGCAGCATCCTTGGGTAGCTCCCATAGTACTATCTAGATTATAAAAACTGTAAATTCACAAGGAACAAACCATTAATTTTTTTAGTTCACTTTATTAGATAATAGGACAATCTAAGAACAAGATCGGCAAAAATAAAATAATTCTAGGTTCCCAAGTCCGACAAGAAATACCTGAAGAAGGTCGGAGGGCATATCGGCTGAAATGTTGTACAAATAACAATGTAGATGGGGACAATAGTCTGAATAACGCAGATAATACAAAAATAATTCTAATTCAAAATCCAAGATAAATATATTTACCAACCCCACCACACTAGCAGGATGTGACACAAGGTCAATTTCTTAAGCAGAGTTTAACAGGTTTGAATTTAAAGTTTTCCTTCTCCAAGACTGGTTACCTAACCATGATTAAAGAGCCTAGTCCACTCTACTATTTACCCATAGCTAGAGTGAGAGTAGTTGGATGCATAATTTTCACAAGAGTATTAGCGCTATGTGAAATCTAAACAGCCTCGTCCAGAGTTTGAACTCTTGTTGACAAGTTCATTTACTACAACTTTAATGTGCCTCCAACTTCCAAAATCCAAGATATATAACAACATATGTTATATTCATTTTTAAATTGAAATAAACCAAAATAAAATAGAAATATCAACTGAAAATATGTGTATTCTCCTTTCTCTAAGATACTAATTAATAAGTTTGAATCAACAGATTTATACCCCAGGCAAGATTTATAATATAAAGAAGTATGAATCACCACTCTGTCTGGACAGAGTGGTGATTGATACTTTTTAAAATATTATAGAGAATAATAATAAAACTAAAAATGAGAAGATTTATCAGAGATTTTCAATCTAACTTACAGAAATCTAATATTTCTATATCAAGATTATGTTTAAGAATTGGGAAAATACTTTTTCTTTGTGTTTTTTTCCTGTTATTGCTCTGAATTTTTTAAAATGAGGCTTGATAATTTGTATTTTTTTGGATTATTTAGAATAATGTTTGCTTCAGACTATCATTTCTTTGGCCCATTGAAAAAGGGTTTGAGAGGCAAACATTATTCCAGTGACGAGGATGTGAAATCTGTAGTGAAGAAATGGCTCAAAGAACAGTCAACAGAATTTTATGGGGCAAGGATACATGCTCTCATTCAAAGGTGGAACATTGCTATTGAGAGAAATGATGATTATGTGGAGAAGTAGGGATGCGATTCACAGAGGACCAGCTTCATTTTGATGTATGATATATGTTCCAGTGTTAGTAATTATACCTGTCCTAAACAAAATGGCATTACTTTTGGACGCACCCTCATATTTACTTTTCTCTCATGGGATTTACAATATAATATATATATATATATATATATATGAGGGGACTGAACGCTGACATCAGAATACTCCGTTATTATAAATATTTTACAGATGCTGCCGCTGTCGATAACAAAGACAAAAGATCCGTTGAACAGGAGCAACATTCATTTGAAAAAGGCTATCTAACGAACTCGAAAATTTATGATAACAAATAATAAAAAAAATAAGTGAATCCAATACTCCATAACATCGAGTTCATTCAATTAATTTTAGATGCTTTGTAATAACGCCCAACTTAAAAAAAAAATTAAAAAAACATAAAAATATATACTGAGAGAAAAAATATATACCGAGAGAAGCATACGGAGACCCCTAAAATGCAATATATATATATATATATATATATATATATATAGTGAGAATTTCTCTAGTGAATTATATTTTCAAAATATCTATGAAATTCAGGTTTCTAAAAATGTCTATGATTTTCTGATATACTGTATTTCTTTGTGTTAAATATTATATCATCTATAATGTAATCTGTTAGTTTTGTAAAAATATGAAAAATGGGTTTTATTATTATTGGTATAAATAATACAAAAAAAAAAGAAACAAGAAAAGAAACAAAAGAAAAGCTGTCAAGTTTGTAAAAAAAAATTCTCAAAGATATTCAAAGTTTAAATTTTAAAGATGCGAAAAAACGTAATATTGAGCTCCATTAATTAATTTATAAGTTTCATCTCGAATGAGTCTCATATTGATCAAATGTCATTGTGAAAAAAAAGGAGAAAAATGTGAACTTGTCTTTTGTCATCAATTGAAATGGTATGAGAATTTGTGAATCTAAATACGACAACTGTTTCATTTTCCTGACAATACGCTTCCTTGCAAATGGATAGATAAATCAATCATCACTTGAAAAGAATTATTCAAATAATCTTCTTTTGTATCATTCTCATCACAATACAAGAATCATACTAATGCACTTCACAAGATTAAATGCAAAATTCTGCTTTAACTTGATAGGCAAAGAGTTTACTTAAAATATCTTTTATTATTTCTTAGAAGAACATATTTATCATTAAATGTACTAAAAATAGAATAGAAATGGATGAGGCTATTTGCATTTCACATAGTGCTAATACCCTTGGGAAATGTATTTATCCAATTATACTCTCTTCAGCTATGGGTAAATAGTATGACATATTGGGTTCTTTAACCATGGCTAAGTAATCAGATTAGGAGAAGGAAAACTCTGAATTCAAACCTGTTAAACTCCACTTAGAAAATTCTTTTTACAGTGGTATGAGCCCTCTATCAATGGACAGGAACACAACATGTATGTTGCTACTCCTTTTTGAGAGAGGAAGAGAACTAATAGAGGGTTTGAATTTTGGCATGTTCTCTTTTATTACTGTTGACCATACCACCTAGTGGCTATTGGTAGGTACACTAGGTCGGAACCGGGTGTAGAGGCGAAAGACCAATTGAGTCGTCTAGTAGCTGGTTCCCTCCGAAGTTTCCCTTAGGATAGCTGGCGCTCGATCGTTGCAATTACATTCGGTAAAGCGAACGATTGGAGGCCCCGGGGTCGTTCACGGACTCGACCTACTCTCGAACTCGGAATGGGTGGAACGGGTCGACTCTCCCGAATACCGGGTTGTGTTGTCTGGTGTCAAATAGGAGAAATGTGTAACAGGTAAGGGATGTAAAAAAAAACTTGATTGTCCTAATTCAGAAAGAACTTGAAACATTGCATTTCATTAGTAAACAATTCAATACTATATAAAACTAGCAAATATATGCACCCTCTGGGTGAAAATATTTAAGTTTCAATGTAATGAAATATAAAATTAGATTAGAAACACTAATGAAACTAAATAAGAATGCAGTTAAAATGATTTGAAACAGAGGGGGGTATAATCGAAAAATAAAACAACATTGAAACTAACTCTTCCATCATTTTCCATCACTCCTGTCTTTCATAGCTAATTTTTCTAATTTAACTATTTAGTTAAAAGAGGAAGTAAAGAATAAAATGACAGTTATTTCTTCTTGTCAATGGATTTCTTTTAAGATTTATCCCAAGATTTTTGCTCATTACGATAAAACTAAACAATTATAAATCAATAATACTAAATATATATTTATTAAAATCAAATTTTTAATATCAATATGCAAATTAGCCTTTCTGTCCACACTGTAAACCACTATTTTGTTGTATATATATATATATATATATATATATATATATATATATAAATACAATTGCATCTTATTAGTATGTAGATATGGCCAACAGTATTATTAATGTAAACAATTCTTTTAATAATTGAGGTTTAGATAAAAATGAAATAACAGAGAATGTGACATAGATAATTAAGGGAATTGTAACCTGATTGGTAATATAGTTTCAGTTACAGGCAAACACACAATCTTCATTATAATAAGAATAATAATGAATATAATTCTTCAGTCAGTAAGAAAGTAAAAGAAAGTAAATTTTTACTTTAAGATACAATAACATTTTTGCTTGTCACTGTATTCTTTTATTTGATAAAATGATTGAAGAATAAAACCAAAAAAACATTTTGAAATAAAAGATTTAGATGGATTTTATTTTCTATTTACAAAAAATGGAGGAGAAAATATGAGACAGAAGCTAAAAGCTACATGATAAGAATTATGAAGAAGGAATGATGGATTTCTCAGAGATTTTTTTTTGGCGGTTTAGCTCAGTTGTTAGAGCATTGGCCTAGGAATCACAATATTCCTGCTTCAATACTGGTCCCCACTAACTCTGCAGATGAGTAGCACAGATTGTGTAATCTGATCCATGTGGTGAAGTGGGGAGCTGATGGTAGGTGTGGTGTTCTGCCTCAAATGCAAAACCAATCTCCCTGGTCTAGCGCTAGTGTAAAGGGGATAGATTCCCTCGCTGACAATAATCCACTTAGAAATAAGGATAAAAAGAGTCAAGAAATGGAAACTGAATCTCCATTAATTATACTAGCAAAATAAAAAGACACCCTCTGGGCGATGTAAAAATAATTTTTTGAAAGATATTGCCTGAGGGCATGGGAGCTGAAAATTCAGTATGTAAAATCGTCAAATTTATTAAAGGAATAAAAAGAAAGAAAGGAAGACAGACAATTTGAAATGGAAACAGTTCCGATAACTTTAAATATTATATTAGAATAAAGCAATCTATATATAAATATATAATGCCAGGCATCTATTTATTGAAACAATGAGGATTGTCTAACGTTGCATGCTCACATTTTGAATATATTTATTCTATGTTATGACGTTGGATCATGTGTTGGGTAATGTGACGTAAGCAGTGACGCAGTTTTTATTACAGACAAAAACCGAAGCCGAATCTCCATTATTGATAGAAATAATAGAATAATTCATTTTGTTGTTTTTAATTTTCACAAGGGTGTTGAAGAATAATCAAGCTAAGTTCCAATTACCGTCAAATTGGGAAGACATGGCAACAAGCGGTTGTAACTTAATACAATCCCATCCTGTCGCAATTCCACTGCAGAATGACAGGGTATTTATAAAACTCCACAATATCATAGAAACCAAGCAGCCAATCAGAACTCAGGGAATGGAATCACCCAAATGCATGAATGGACTATTCTTGATTTCTATAAATACCAACTGTCTTGGACACTGCTTCAGTTGTATTTAGCTAGTTGCTGTTATTCAAACCAACAGTATACTAACTGACATCAATAGGTGTGTCATCATATGGAATGGACTTTGCATTTTCTTTTAGTACTCATTTTTTAAATACATTTTTAAGCTTAATTTTTTATCTATTTATTCCATTGATAAAATGAAATAGGAAGAGGGAAAGCGATTAAATATAATATGAGGATGTTCTGGGCCCAACAAAGAAAGGAATGTCACTGTTCTTTTAATTGAATTTTTAAGAAAGATAAAAAAAAAAACTTGAGAAATATTGTGCCAAGGGCAGGTATTTACTCAACCCATTCGTCATGTGTAGGATGTGACACAGAGTCACAAGTATGTGGCATCCAACAAGGATCAAACTCACTATTCAGTAGTAATGGATATGTGAGACAAGCTTGAAAAACATTATGCCATGATCAGAATGCCCACATTAATGTAAATGCTAGGTATTTACCTAATCCATTCCCCATGGGTGTTTGTCTCATACCCACTTGTATGGACTGGGCACAAGGCTTCGATTTAATGTGGGCCCACCCACAAGCTGAAGCTCATGGGTGGGAAAGAACAAAAATTGCGTTGATCCCATTGGCATTCCCCTTCAAGGGGGGCGCCTCAGCCGTTGGGCAATAAACCCAGCCCTGCCCCCAAGGGATCAATGCTATTATTTGCATTTTACTGGTCCAGTGGCCGAAGCACACTGGACCCCCAACTGGGTCGAGGTCAGGTAAGGATTCAGCACAAGGTCATCCAATGAGGATCAAACTCACTATTCATTAAAAATGGATCTGTGAGACAAGCTTGCTAAGCATTACACCACAATGGAATGCCCTGATGTGTTAAGTATTCGACTTTGGGAAGAATATATGGAATAGCATCATGGCCTTAAATAATTTCCATCTTGGTCAGATTGAGAACTTTTCAGAATCCAATTCACACAAGTTGAAAGAAGAAAAGGGAAGGGCAAAGTTACAGAACCAAAGAAGAAAAGAAAAATATCTAAGGAAGAAATGAAAAGAAAAGAAAAGAAAAGAAAGAAAAAGATGAGGTAAAATGAAAAACTAAAAAAAGGAAGGAAAATAAAAAAAAGAAAAAAAAACAGACAAATTGAAAAAAAAAAAAAAATGAAACTCTTGAAAAGAAAGAAGAAAAAAAAGAAGAAAGAAAAAAGGAAGAAAGAAAGAAAAAGAAATAAGAAAAAGAAAGAAAAAAAAAGTAAACAAATTTAAAAAGTAAAAAAGAATGAGGTAAAATGAAAAACTCTAGAAAAAAGAAGAAAAAAGAAATATAGAGGGAAAAAAACAAAGAAAAATCAACAATTAAAAAGAAAGAAAAAAAAAGAAGCAAAAAGAAAGAAATCATTTAATTGAATATAAAGTGAAATGGAAACCGTTTCTGATCCTGAATTTAAGAATAGCATTTGCCTTCTTTCAGGTGTGTTTCAAAATGGGCAGTAACTTAGCTGCCAGCAAGATTTAATTTTAGAGCCTGTGAGCCAATGCCCTTAGCCAAGAATATTAAACACAAATACTGAAGTAGACTTCTCTCTGAAGCAAAAAGGGGATGTGAGTTTAAGTTACGTTAGAAGCTTATCTTGTATTACTGTTCCCAATAGGCACTGTTCCTTGCTGTCATATAAATAAGGATACAAGTGAGTTGCAATAAAACACAACGGAAATTAAGAGAATGAAGAAAAATACTAGCCAAAATTAATTATTATGCAAGAGGATGAAGAAAAATGCTAACCAATAATAATAATAATGATAATAATTTACAATGCTTTATCTAAAAATAATGATGTATTCTCAGGGTGTAGAATGGAATAAAGAAAAAAATACTTCTTCTTCTTCTTCTTCTTCTTCTTCTTCTTATTATTATTATTATTATTATTATTATTATTATTATTATTATTATTATTATTATTTATCTAAAAAAATACAAATAAAAATAAATAAATACTGTTCTTAAGTTTTCTGAATTTCTTATATCTGATATTTTCTGTTGCAGTTGATCCCCGAGTAGAAACATTGTATAATTCTTTTTCATCCCTAAAAAAGAATTATACACTGTCTCTACTAGGGGATCAACTGCAGGTGAACTCTTCAAACCATTTGCCAACACAAAATCCTATGGCCTTAATTCTATCACAGGATCCTGCATCAACGATTGGAATACACTAACAAAAGAATTTCCAAACATTGATTTCACCAAAATGCCTGTTCACTAACTCAAATTATTTATCAAAATAGAAATTTTTAATATGTATAAGTAAACTTATAATCAACTTTCAAACTATGTATAAAAAACTGAGGTGGTCACTACTAGAATAGGCTCAGTCCTAATTAGTGATCAACCTCCACACATTATTATTACAACAACCAACATCATGTTTTTTCTATTTTTTTTTTTTGCTGTTTTGTTTTATGTGACATTGTTTTTTTGTTTTTGTTTTTTGCTTTGTGTCATTGTTTATATTGTGTAATGTGTGAAAATAAATCATTGTCTTCTTCTTCTCAATGAAATAGAAAAATGGAAGAAAGGAAAAAAATAAAGAGAGTGTTGATAAAGATTATTATACTTTTTAGATATTGAATGTAGGATCCTAATTACCGAATTGGAAAACAAAGGTAGTAAGCAAGCCATAACTCAAATACAGATCCTACATTGCCACAAACACAATACAGAGTGATGGTATATTAAACTAAGCACCAAAGCCACACTAAAGTCAGCAGCCAATCAGAACACAGGGAATGATATCACCCATATGCAAATATGGAATATTCCTGAGTGGCATATATACCAACTGCTTCATGTCAAATTCATTCAGACTTAACTGGTCACTTCAACAACATACTGACACTCGCAGGCTTCGGATGGGGTCCAGTAAGCTTCGGCCGCTGGACCTGCCATTGGCAATGTTAGACCCAAGGTACTTGAAGTTCTCCACTGCTTCCAGGTTGTACCCGTTGATGTTGATGTTTGGAGGGTTTTCTACACCTTGTGCCATGACCCTTTGTCTTGTTTAGATTTATGGTAAACCCAAACTACCAAGCCTGTGTGAGTCGGCTGACAAGCTGACACATTGTAATAAGTGAGAATAAAGACAAAAAGAAAAATAGTCAAGCATTATTCTTGTTTATATATACTTTTTATTTCTATTTTTTCATCATACAATGTGTGATAGCATGTGTGATACCCTGCCCTCATCAGCCACCAACCAGGTGTGATAACACAGTTTCGGTAGCTAAAGGCGGTACTGCCATTCCTAGTGCCACTAAGCAGGGTATTAAAAAATTATGTATACTAGAACTGTCACATAATTCATGGGCAGTTTATGAATTATGTACGTAACTGTAGTAAGAATATTTGAATCATGGTCCGTTAGATTCAGAAGAATGGGGGGGTTAGTGGAAAGTTACCATGGCTGATGATTGACAACTGGTGACATTCCGCTGTCTCTCCGATAGCATGCAATTACAGATTTGAGATAGTTTTAGTCAGATGTGACCAGATTTTCGTCGAGAGTAGACATGTTGTTGGCTCCCGAGATGTTACTTCTCGATCTGCTGTGGAATCCTGGGCTGGAGTTGTTAATAAAAGTATAGAAAAACAACAAGTCTTGTTGATCAAGTTATTTAAACAAGAAATGACCAGCTGAAGAAATAAAAAAGAACCAACCATTAACAGAAAGCCCTGAAGAGAAATAAGCCCAACAAGAAAATATGGCAGCTGATGAGTTAGAAGCAGTAGAAGCGGTCAAGTTAACAAGTAAGAACCCTCATCCCATCTCTACTAGTCTGTCTGTTTCTCCCTCTATTATATACCCAAGATATGTCTTGAGTGGATATATAACAGAACAATAAATAGAAGAAAATACAATGTATGTTCATCTTGTGAGTTTCATTTTATAGCCGACTAAATTTTGCTGAGCAGAAATAAAATATCTATAAGAGGATTAGATTTATCATGTTGAAAATTAAGTCTGTGTCAACAAAACTAAAAAAAAAATTTCTCTACAGACAGAAAAAAAAAAAATCTAATTTTCCCTTGTTTGAATCCTTCTTTATTTTCTTTATTTTTTAAAATTATTCATTTATGAAAGATTTTACATGTATAAATAAACTGCTTATAGCGTAACTTTTATTTTTCTTTTTACTTGTGTATCTGTGATATGGAGGTACAACAGGTGTAAATGATTATTGGTGCAAAAAATGAGATCAGTGAACAAGTCTTGGCTGAGACAGAGTTTAACAGGTTTGAATTCAGAGTTTTCCTTCTCCTAGATTGGTTGTGGAGGGAGATTTCCAGTGTCATAGTCACTATCATACTGGACTGCAACATCGTAAGAGCAAATTTGAATTTCACACTTGCTATTATGCTCACTTTCAGACTACTAACCTTGGGAAAGGTATGAACTCAATTACCCCCATTATAGAATACTAAGTGCAATTACCGTCGAATTGGCAAGACAAGACGGCAAACAGTCGTAACTGAATATGATTCTGAGATGCCGTAAAGACCAATGAAAAGTGGCAGGATTTATGGAGCCTCAGAGGACCCTACAAACCAAGCAGCCAATCAGGACTCAGGGAATGGACTCACCCAAATGCATGGGTGGACTGTTCTGAATTCCCATAAATACCAGTTGTCTTGACATTGGTGCAGTTGTGCTTGGCCAGTCACATTGCTCAAACCAATTGTTGACTGTCTAACTGACTTACTTCAATACATTGGTGCCACTACAGTTCTTCTTCTTCTTCTAAGAAAAAAAAAAGAAAAAAAAAAAGGAAGGCTTTGGCATTAAATACCCCATGAAGTTTGATACACTATTAAGCAAAGAAATCAAACCAAACCTAGACAAGTTGCCATACCAAGTTTAAAGAACCCAGTCGTCC
>CM042157.1:43766178-43833678 GCA_023376005.1 Doryteuthis pealeii | reverse complement strand
AGATCCCTTCCAGAGTGCTAAACCCTAGAGGATGGGGAGCATATATATATACATGCCTGCCTGCCTGCCTGTATGTGTGTGTGCATATTTGCATATATATGTAATCCCAGCTGGGGGAGACTCTCCATGACATAATGGCCAACATGCTGTATTACAACATTGTAGTGAGTTCTAACTCCAGTTATACTATTATGTTCACTTTCAGACTAATACACTTGGGAAAGGTATTAATCCACTTATCCTCCCAGTTATGGGTTAAATATTACCACTACAGTTCTTCCATAAGGCTGGCTTTGGCATTAAATAACTCATGAAGGTTGATATGCCAAAACCAAACTATATCCCAGCTATAAGTAAAATAGTTGGTTTGACTGGGCTCTCAAACCTTGGTCTAGGACAAGGAAAAACTCTGAATACTGGAAGAATGCTGTTTGAGAGAATCTGTATCACTATTGAATCCAACCAGAGTTTACTCTTGCATTAGGTTGCATAATTATGTTCGTGAAAGACTAAAGACTGCAGATAATATTTTTATGATAGTCCTTCTTTATATTCGCATAGTGCAGCTGTGAAACTGCAATTAAACGAAAATTTGCATTAGTCACAAATTACCTAAAAGGGACAATAAATTTTACATTTAGAAGAACAATACAACACAGAACAAGACAAACAAATTTCTAATAAAAAGTGATATCATAAAGTCAATAGGAAATGTTTACACCTCATAAGAATTCCAAATTCTAATATATAAAACATTTAAACTTATACTTCAGTTACAAAAATAATATACATACTTTTAAAAAGGGGGTTTCTGAGGTTACTTAACTTTTTTGCCGTAAATGCACAACGTATATGTGAGACTTGGTAAGAAACAATTTAAACTTCAAAGATATTTATAATTTACTAGTAAATAACTCAAATAAATACAGTTTTAAGAAGAATGAAAATGTAGTTTACCTCAGTATTATTTAGATTATTCGGACTTTTGTCCTCATTTTTATTGTTATGAGGACAAAAGATGAGGAAAAAAGTCCAAATAATCCTAATTATCAAGCCTCATCTGAAAAATTCAGAGAAATAGTTTACCTTGTTAGCACCTACCAGATTGGGTTCAAATATCTATGTCTTAGTATCTTACTAAGAATGCAGTGACCAATGACCGCCCTCAATTTATAGTTTTAATCTAGATGATAAAGGATGCAACCGATGCCCGGCAATTTACCATTCCTCCAAAATTACTTTGCCTAAAGCCAAATCCTTACGCTTTTGCATTCAAGCCTTGAAAAACTTTAATTTCCAAATACTAAATATCTTTTAGGGTTTACACTGTCTACTACAATGTCTGTTCTATTAATAGCTAAAAAAGACTACCTCTGACCTGACCTGTGGATATACAACAGTACGATAATTTAATTATTACAATGTTTGATATGTTTACTTAAGAGCTATTGCTAAATAGTTCAATATGTAAAAAGTATAATAATCTTGATTTAACTCTCTCTACAAGCAGGATCTGTGGATATACCACAGTATGATAATTTAATTATTACAATGGTTTGATATGTTTACTTAAGAGCTATTGCTAAATAGTTCAAATCTGGAAGGTGGGTTCAGGCTTTTCAAAGGGCATCAGTGCAAAGCGAACACAAACCTGAAATTTGAACCATGTTCGCTGATTTAATTTTCCGGGCTGTTAACCATTAGGCAAACACCACATTTCCGTTATAATAATAATTATATATATATATATATATATATATTTTTCACTCATCTCTTTAAAGCTGTATTTACTGACGGACTATTTTTTCTTGGTGAACTGCTAACATAGTGACAAACTAGCTGGGTTTTAGGGGAGGGCATGAACAAACTTATTGACCTCCTGGCTGAATTTTTTGCTGAGTCCTGGCAGCAGCCACAATCACATATACTATTCTTCTATTAAGAATTTATCCAAAAAGTGTGGCTGGTTCTACACTGGTCTTTACCGCCATAGACAAATTAATCTTTGTAGGTAGTCCAACACTTCATATCTTTAAATAGTTTAGTAATTCCGAATAAAGAATGACTTTTAAATCCCAGCAAACAGAAAAAATAACTTATTTTTTCCTTTACAGTAGATTCTGCATCATTTAAGATGTTGAAGGCTGTCTGGGATTTGGCCATGGTTTCCTTCATCTTAGATTCATATAATAAATCCATTTTTTATTGTCAGTGACTATCTTGTATAAAAATAACTTTTTTTTCTGTGTTGAACAATAAAAGAAGAAAAAGTGTCTAAAGACTTTCTAATATCCTTTTCCATAAGTTAATGTGGAACACATTTTGATAGAATAATTATGACTAGCAGGACCTGTGGATATACCACAGTATGATAATCTAATTATTACAACATTTGATATGTTTACTTAAATAGTACATTTTTCTTTCTTTCCTTCTTTTCATTATGTTTGATTGAAACAGATTAGTGCTATAACCATTTCTCTCTATCTTTCTCCTACTTTCTGCCTTTCTTTCTTTCTTTCTAATTATATATTTTCTATGTAGCATGTCCTTTTCTTCCATTTCTTTCTTTATAATAAAGATGGAATGGTGCATTATTTAGCTGAGGTGATGAAACTCATAAAAGATAAGAATTCTGCAGATAAACAACACAAGATACTCAGGATTTATATTTTTGCATTTCATCTTGGGCAGTCTGATTTTTAACCAGATGTTGCTAGATGATAACAAGCATATTGATATATAGATATAGATATAGACATAGACAAACTTACAACAGCCATTCTTCCTGGTAGTGAGACCAAACTCGAGTAATAAAATGAATGTAATATAAATAAGGAGAGCTCCATTGCCATTGGTTGGGAGTCAGGTTGTTGGATTCTCTAGATATAAGGCGTGTGATAGATGCCTACTCCTAAATATAGACTTGTTGACTACCACGTGACCACCGAAGGCAATCCATTGTCCAATCACTGGCAGTGCTGCTGCTGATGTTGGTGTATTTATAGAGGTCTGATTCTTAACCTTGGCTCATTGCTATTCGGACCATCTTGGACGTCGGACTTACAAAGAATACTATAACACCGATTCTTATTGGCTTGCTTACTTATTTACTACATCTGGAACTAAGGATGCCGGCCAGATACTTAACACAGGTAACCAGTACAATAAAGCTATGGTCATCAGGAAGCGAGGTCATTTGCTGAGGGGGAAGGGTCGGTTTGATCAGCCCCGATTAGTCCCCTGGGGGAGGAAATCCGTTGTTGAAAGATCAGAAATTTCCAATGACCCCAAGGATATAACAATGCTGATGACTTCTCCCTCCATCATCTCATGTATTTTATGAGATTTCAAACTGTTGTCTTCATCTTTATTGTGCATAAGCACAACATTTAGGCTACTGTAACATTGGGCTCTGTTTTAGGTGTTGTAGCGTTAGTTTCGTATTTGCCTGGTGGAGTTGTCTGCCCAATTTAGTTTGCTGGTGCCCGCTAGGGTGCTATAGTATTTAAGCGCCGGGTTCAAACCCTTTCGGCCTCTTTTCCTGTCCAGTAATTACGAGCCACATGGAGTAGACACGGTCTACTCCTTCTCGTTGGGGCTTTGGCCTCACTTACATTACTGTAAGTTCTTCACACAGCATGGACTATCTCTAGTCTCATGTCTGTACTTTTATATGTTATCTTGTACCATTCATGAATGTGTCTTCATCTTTATTTATGTTATCTTTTTACCTTTGTATCTCTATGTGCTGTATATATTAAATGTTTGTCTGTTAACCTTCGTCGTTTTGTATATTCAAAGTATATATAACTTTGAACCTACGTTACAGTGTCTTTTATTTACTATTTTAATTACATTGTACCCACACAATAAAAATGAGGACAACTGTTCGAAATATCATAATTATTCACATCAAGTCTCATCTCATAAATACACATAAAAAAAATACTTTCATAGCTTTTTCCTAAAACTTGATATCATCAAGTCATGCTGATCACAGGTATTCCCTTGACTTTCTCTCACCACCTGTCCCTAACATCCATTGCTCTTGGCAGATCCTCTACATGGCATCCAGTGTCTTTACATAGCTGAACTATATAAGTTTTTGCTGGTCAGCCAATATGATGTAGGTGTCAACAGGAGAATGTCAGTTACAAGTTTGTGCCTGCTTCTTCTGCAGTACCCAGCATGCCTTATTCATCTTACTTATTGATAGGAAGTGGCTGAACAGCTGCTGTTTTTTGGGGGTGTTGCTTCCAGGATTTGGTTTAACATCCTATACTGTCTCATTCCTTAGGAAGTGCGTGGTGTAATGGTTAAAGTAATAGGAAATGGATTGGCGCCCCAAGTTCAAATCCTGGATGTGGTAATAGGCATTTCACTTAGCGCTAATACCCTTGGGAAAGGTATGAATTCTACTCTCCCTCCAGCTATGGGTAAATAGTAGGCAGGCTGGGCTCTTTAGCCTTGGTTAGACAACTAGTCTAGGAGAAGGAAAACTCTGAATTCAAACCTGTTAAACTCCGCCTAAGAAATTGACCTTGTGTCGCATCCTGCTCGTGGAGGGGTTGGTAAATATATATACTGCCTCATTCCACCCAGCCAGAAGTCACATTTGCTTTCCTAATCTGCCCCAAATGATAGCCTTTGTTTAAATATAATATTAAACATTTAGAAGTCTTTGATTTAAGGGAAATAACAGATAACTTTAAATGAAAAGGCCATTTTTAGCCATTTTTTTATAAATCTTTATAGGAATGGGGCTCTGGACTTTGAAAATTCTCAACAGGATGTTAAGAGTTAAAAGAATTCAGAGATGGGTCATTCACTACTGATGATGGTGGTTTATTCCACGAATCTACTACTTTATTACTAAGATAATGCTGTCTTACATTAAGAATCTAATGATTGTAGTGTTGTGTTTGACATCAAGCAGCATCCTTGTGTTGTTCCCATCTAGCTTTTACTCCAAGAGTTTTGTCAGTCCACACAGTTGAATCAAAGATATTTATAAAAACTTTTCCAATATTGTTATATATATATCAATCTAATATAATAAGACTTAGAAAAACTTTCGTCATTATGTGTGGCTTCCATTCCCCTATGTAAACAGATATATACATTGTAATTAAATGATATTTTGGTTATTATATTTGGAAATAGATTAAATGATATTATTAGTTTACCAACTAAGCTGATGGAAACCCCTGGAAAACCAAATTTTTCTAATCCAACAGTTCAAGCAGCCATTCACTAAACCTCTTTTTGTTTTTGTTTTTCTAAACATCATTTTCATATTCAAAACTGATTTACCAGTTTAGCTAAAAAATAAGTATTGGTCTAGTGCTAGTGAAAAGGGGATGGACTCCTCGCTGTCTAGCTGATACCTACTTTAGGCCACGTCGACGACTTAACTTTTTTTTATAAGGATTAAAAAATTAATCTGCCAACAAAAGGATTATAATTGTAGACAGGTTTATGAAATATTTTTCAGATATAAGTTGGTTTGGTTTGTTTTACGGCATATCAACCTCAGTGGGTCATTTAATGCTGAAGTTTTGAAATAAAATTCATTCTTAATGGATACTCAATTTTTTTTTTCATAAACACATTTTTCTATTTAACCCATAGATGGGACTCTAACAGGTACTACCACTCCGGGTCAGAGTGGACCTGGGAGTAATGGTGATGAAGGGGGCTCCACATTCCCCAGAGCTCCAGAACTAGAACCACACCAGACAGAGTTTAACGTCATTCCTAGGACAGGAAGACTTTCAGCCACTACCTTCTAGCACATATATGATAAAAAAGCTTGGGGCTTGCCATAAGGGCAATAGGGTTGGGGTAAATAGGTGTTAGAACTTTAGGTGACCAGCTGATTGATCAGAGGGAGCCTCTCTGACCACCATCTAGCCCAAGTAAGGGCCAAAGTGGAGTGTTACATGTCATGGACTGCTCAGCCACTTGGATTCCATCCTTAAGCATCAGAGTGGCTTACCCCTCTGCAGAGGTGCAGTTGGGGTATTCTAACATCCACGCTGACAGCGTGGTCAGATATAATTTAAAACCTACTCCAGTATGATATCATTACCATTGAACGTTTTTTCTAGTAGGAGTTGGTATTCAACCACACATGAGATTTTTCCATTACGATATGTATAGTGATGTTTTTTTATATATATCTATTGTGAATATTCATGAGTATTGGAAGAGCTTTTTAGATACTTTACTGAACTGCTCTAGTCACGTAGTTAAAATAACTATGTATACATTGATTATGTTGTGTTCTTGATGTTAGAAGCATTTTGAGTTATCTTAAGATACATGAAAGCATTAAGTATATAGGCAGGAAGTTGTTTGAAATTATAGGGTTTAGGTTTATGCACTAATGTTTCTCTTAGTTTGATATGGAAAGAGTGAGAGGATAAGATTAGATTTATTAGTAGAGCCTCTAAGTAATTTCAGGGGGAAAATAAATCAATGAAAGAAAATAACAGAAGGATCAGTTTTTGAAAAACAAAATTCATGCAGAAACAGGGATAAAGTAAAAGCTCTTGAGGGAGAAGGTGTAAAGGCAGATAATTGCATGTAGAGTAAGTTTTAAAGAAAACACTTTAGATACGAGGGTGAGTCAAAAAGTAATGCCATTTTGTTTAGAACAGGTATAATTACCAACACAGAAACATGTATCTTACATCAAAATGAAGCTGGTCCTCGGTGAATCACATCACTACTCCTCCACATAGTCACTGTTTCTCTCAATAGCTATGTTCCACCTTCCCTGCCCCATAGAATTCTGTTAATTGTTCTTTGAGCCACTTCTTCACTACAGATTTCCCTTCCTCGTCACTGGAATAATGTTTGCCTCTCAAACCCTCTTTCATGTGGTCTGAAGATGATAGTCTGAAGGCACTAAATCTAGTGAGTATGGAAGATGCAGTAAAATTGTCCACCCAAATGAGGCGATTTTCTCCCTTGTCCTGATGCTTGTGTGTGGTCAAGCATTGTCATGCAGAAAGAGCACATGCTCTGAGCACATCATATGAAATAAAGAAAATGGCATTATTTGATCACACTCATAATATACTGTTGGTTTGAACAACAACTACTAAGCACAACTGAACTGGTGCCCAAAGCAGCTGGTATTTATGGCACTCAGGAATATTCCATACATGAATTTGGGTGATTCCATTCCTTGAGTCCTGATTGGCTGCTTGATTTCAGTAGTGTCATGGTGCCAGATAACTAATCTACCATTCTGCACTAGGATTGTGACAATGCAGGATCTGTATTGAGTTACAGCTTGCTTGTTGCCTTGTTTACCAATTCGATGGTAATTGGAATATTGCTTCTAAAATAAGTAGGAAGAGTGTGGTGTAATGGTTAAAGTCATGGGAAATGGACTCATTGCTCCGAGTTCAAATCCTGGACTTAGCTGTCTACATTTCACATAGCGCTAATACCCTTGGGAAAGGTATGAATCCTACTCTCCCTCCGACTATGGGTAAATAGTAGGGCAGACTGGGCTCTTCAGCCTTGGTTAGGCAACCTGTCTAGGAGAAGGAAAACTTTGAATTCAAACCTGTTAAGCTCTGCTTAATAAATTGACCTTGTGTCGCATCCTACTCATGTGGAGGGGTTGGTAAATATATATAAGTACAATCCTAAATGCCAGTACATCAATAGAAGTAATAAACATTCAAGGTACATTAGAGACAGAAGATATTGGGATATAGGATAATAGAATACAGTTGTATTATTCTTTTAATTTTCCCTTTGTCTTATCTACTTCCTTTTATCTCTTTTTCATAATTCTGTTATCAGAGACAAATTAGAATAGGAGAAACATTAACAGAAAAATTAGGATACACCAATGATAATTCCCTATCATTTGTATATTTCTGATTTTTATTACAATGAGTGGGGTATTGTGTGGTGAAGATCAGAGGGCAGATGTGTGGTTACCTTTCTTTCCTTCTCTTCACTTTTATGGATATATACATATCATTTCTCCCTTTCTTCATGTGACACACAAACAATATGTGTATAGATTCTATATCACTATAAATATCTCCAAGCTGTTCCAAGGTATCACAAGTGGCTAGACCTGATCTGAAAGCTTGCACAAGTGGATTAATAAAATACTATCAGGACCTGTGGATATACCACAGTATGATGATTTAATTATTACAATGCTTGATATGTTTACTTAAGGGCACATCACATTATTTATATAACAATAAAAATGAAGACAACAGTCTGAAAAACCTAAATGGTACAGATAAAGGGAGGTTTTCAAATCTGGTTTGGTTTATTGGTTTCAGTCTATTCAAAACTATCCATCTTCATATCTATCTATCTATTAAATAATAAGATTTAATTTTATTACGATCAATTACGATAAATAAACAAGAATTAATCTATTAAATACTATTCTTTTATTACTTCTCTTTTATTACGATAAATTACAGTAAATAAACAAGAATTAATCTATTAAATACTATTCTTTTATTACTTTTCTTTTAATGATGAATTACGATAAATAAACAAGAATTAATCTATTAAATACTATTCTTTTATTACGATAAATTACAGTAAATAAACAATAAATAAACACGAATTAAGACAAATTTCTATAATTAAATGAGAATTAAGACAAAAAAGAGCCCCCCACCAAAAAAAATACATTTAGCGCCCTAAGTTGGTTGTTTTCTTTCAAGTAACACCGCAAAACGAACTTAGCTGGGGTTGTTATTTCAAAGATTTTCTGAGGCAGGGGACCGGGACGCACTTCCTCATAAATTACCGGTTTATTTTTTAATGGCATATCAACCTTTGTTGGTTATTCAATGTCAAATCTATACTTGGAGAAGAACAGTAAGTAAGTAAAGTAGCCAGGGTGGCTGAAAGTCAGTATCAACCAGACAGTGAAAAGTCTAGCCCCTCTTCACTAGTGCTAGACCAAGGAGATTATTTTTTTGCATCTGAGGTGGAGCGCCACACCTATCATCAGCTCCTTACTTTACTGGACGGATCCCTGTGCTACTCATACTGAGTTGGTGAGGGCCGGTATCAAACTAGGAATCTTGTGGTTCCAGGTAGTGTACCATTTAACCCATATCTGGGTTGATGAGGTGTTCATATCTTTTTCGAAGCATGTTAGTCTGAAACTGAATGTAATAGTGTGACTGGTGGTTTTCAAATCTGTTGATTAAAAGACGTTCACAGATTTCTCTTTGAAGAGTCATTAATTGTTTAACAAAAAGAAAGAAAAAATAACATAAAAGATCCCTTAAAAGAGAGAAATTTCCTCATTTGTGTTTTGAAAAGACATCATCATCGATTCCACATTAATTATTTCATTTTATTCAAAATTTGGTTAATAAGGATAATGCCTTTAAAATAGCCTTCATTAATTATTGTAATTATAGTTAATAACAGACCCAGGGTGCCGACATTCAAAGCGTTATCATCTTATTGTCCCATTTATTACAGCTGCCAGTAGGCACCATATAAGGAGATAAAATACTGCATACTTCAGGCCAATGACTGTCTGCAAAATGATAGTAATTTTGTTATCAATTTCTCAAGATGATTTTTTAAATTTTTTATTTACAAAGTTTCTTTTTAAATGTCTCTTTCCTTCCTCAAGTATCAGATACTTTTTTTTTCTTTTATATTTATTTTTGTATATTATCAAGACGTAGATAGCAAAGATGCTTATTACCTTACAAGTCATGTCAATATAAATATATGGTGGTTGACATCAAATCTGAAGGCAAATGCTTATCTGTGTTAGTAAACTTATAAACATAGTTCAACAAGGAGTAAGATTGGCATAGGAATGATCAATCTGATTCAATGGTGTTGGCATTAGTGTTGCCTTGGACAACTTATCCTTTTTTTTTGTTGTTGTCATGTCCACTGTCTCATCTCATTTATGTACATTTCACAAACTGAAATACCCAATAGAATAACAAGTCTGTCTCTGCTTTAAAACATTTTACTTTTCATTTGATCATTTTTGTTATTTACATTTTTTTTTTTTGCCTTTTATTTCACTAAGTTTTTCTTTTCTTTATTTTCTTTTTATCACTTCTGTTCTGCTTCTTTCCTTTGCTTTCCTCTTTTTTATTTTGGTGTCCTGGGTTAAACTGAATCTAATGGTGAGGTTCCAATTCTGGAACTCTGGAGAGTGTAAAGTAATGCTTTGTTGCAATTACTCCCAGCTCCACTCTGACCAAGAGTGGTAATACCTGTTAGGGACCCATCTATGGGTTGAAAAGAAATGAGCTTTAAAAAAATTGTGCTTAAAAAGAATTGAGTTTAAATAAAATAAAAATTGAATACCCATCAAGAATAAATCAAAACATCTTCAACATTAAATAACCCAACAAGGGTTGACATCCCATAAAATCCAACAAACCAATCAATCTCTCTATTTTTGTTCATATTTTCTTCTTGCTGAGGGAGATTCCCTGGGGTATAGTGGCTAACATGCAATACTGTGATATCTTATTATAATGGAGATTGTGTGTTTTTCTGTCTGTAACCGAAACTAAATCACTATTCAAGTCACAATTCCCTTAGTAATTGACGTCACATTCACCATGAATTTATCCTTATTTTAACCTCAATTATTAATAAAATTGTTTTACATTATTTATACTGTTAACCACATCTACATACTAATAACATGCAATTGTATTTATATATACAACAAAATAGCAGTTTACAGTGTGAACGGAAAGGCTAATTTGCATATTGATATTAAAAATGTAATTTTAATAAATATGTGCTTAGTATTATTGATTTCTAACTGTTTGATTTTATTTTAATTAATATAAGCAAAAATCTCTTCAATGAATCTTAAATGAAATCCATTAACAAGAAAAGATAACTGTCATTTTATTCTTTACTTCCTCTTTTAACTAAATACTTAAATTAGAAAAAATAACAATGAAGACGAGAATGATGGAAGAGTAAATTTCAGTTGTTCTATTTTTCGATTATACCCTCCTCTGTTTCAAATCTTTTTATCTGCATTCTTATTTAGTTTCATTAGCGTTTCTAATTTGATACAATATTTTATTACATTAAAACTTAAATACTTGCACCCGGAGGGTGCATATATTTGCTAGTCATTATAAGCAAGTTCAAACTCCAATCATACTATTTCTTTAGTATTATCTGCGTTATTCGGACTATTGTCCCCATCTTCATTGTTATTTGTACAACGTTTCGGCTGATATATCCTCTGGCTCCGGCCTTCTTCAGGTATTTCTTATCGGACTCGGACCTTCTCGACTCGGAACCTTCTTTTCAAACTCAGGAACTTTCTTGTCGTATTCGGGACCTTTGATCAGGTTCCCGAGTCCGAGAAGGTTCTCAAGTCCGACAAGAAACACCTGAAGAAGGCCGGAGGGTATATCGGCCGAAACGTTGTACAAATAACAATGAAGATGGGGACAATAGTCCGAATAATGCAGATAATACTAATCTTCAAGCCTCGTCTCAAACATTCAGAGAAATACTATTTCTTTATTTTCTTTTTATCACTTTTGTTCTTATTTCTTTTGTCTCTTTATTCTTGGGTCTCTGTTTTGTTGTTTGTGAAGTTATTAATATAAGCAGATCTGAAATTCGTTTATACCTCAAATTTTAGCTCTCAACCCAAAGAAAAAAAATCGACTGAGTAAGAATTCATACCTCGGAAAACTTGTAAGTTGGGACCTTGTAAGTCAAGGTACCACTGTGTCTAATATATTCACAAAAAACTGTATAGATCTCAAATAAATAAAGAATTTAAAAATACTATTGTTAGTGGGTCTATGAAGACAGGCAAGAGTGTTCAAATATGGGATTTAATTTCCAATAACTCATCAGTTATTAAATAATTCTATTTAAATAATAAATTTTATATAAAATTCTATTTAAATAATGAATTATTCAATTTTGGCCAAGGGCAATAATAACATAGAATACTTAACACAGCTTAACACTTGTACCCAGTCATGGTTAATGGAATGAGAACAGTCTACCCCTGTGGATTGAATAAAGGGTTCAGTTCGAAGTTACATGAAGGCTCCCAATTTTGACATGGAGGCTCCTGAGTGACACTCATCTCTAGGCTGCATGTTCAATCCTGGTCAAGGGCGATAATAACATAGAATACTTAACAGAGTTTAACACTTGTCCCCAGTCATGGTTAATAGAATAACAGTCTACCCTCTTTGATTGAATAACAGGTTTCAGTTTGAAGTTACATGAAGGCTCCCAATTTTGACATGGAGGCTCCCAAATGACACTCATCTCTAGACTGCAGGTTCAATCCTGGTCAAGGGCGATAATAATATAGAATACTTAACACAGTTTAACACTTGTCCCCAGTCATGGTTAATGGAATGAGAACAGTCTACCCTCTTGGATTGAATAAAGGGTTCAGTTCAATGTTCCGTGAAGGCTCCCGATTATAACGTGAAGGTTGCTGAGTCCAAGAAGGCTCCCAAGTTTGACAAAATACACTTGAAGAAGGCCGGAGAGCACATTGGTCAAAACGTTGTGTAGATAATGATAAAGCTGAAGACAATATTCCAAATAATGCCAATAATACAAATAATCAAGCCTCATCTAAAAAATTCAGAAAAATAAATAGTACTCAGTAATTTGGGTGGGGGGGAGAAAGGGGAAGAGAAAGACTAATCTTATTCCTTTTTTTCTTACACAAGTAAAAGAAGATCCTCCATAAAATACAATTAAGAATTCCCTTGCACACGCAGAAGCGAACTTGCTCCGCACATTTTTATTGATTCTATAACCATCCGTGGGTACAAGTTATGGATTCTGTCATCCACTTGGTAATGGCAACAGCCCAAAGAGCACGCCTAAAAATGGCTGAGGCTAAATCATATCAAATTACTGGACTTAATCAGATTTTTTCTCTAGCAACACCTTAAAAAAAAAAAAAGAAATAGTCACAGCTCAACATTTTCAGCAAGACCAACCCTTACAAAAGTAAGCAGAAGTTTACCACATAAACCTTGTAGATATCTAATGGAGAAAACTTACAAAGAGAGATGCTTTTTTTTTAAATAGCAAATCTTAATCCTTTAATGCAGATACTGGGATTGAATAAAACTACTATTGAATAAGCTTATTCTGTGCTAATGAGGTGGAAATCTGATGTAGTGGAGAGTAAATAATCTATTGCTATGATATACACTTTCTAGACTTGATATTTCTCTATTTTCAATCTATATTCTTTATATTATTCAAACCATCATTTTTGCATTATATATACTAGTAAACATATGCACTCTCCATTGGGTGAAAATATTCAAGTTTTAATGTAAAAAAATATATTAGATATAATGAAAAAAAAATTCAATTAGAAAGACTAACAAAATTGAATAAGATCAAATATAAAATATCAGTTATTTTAATGTCATTTTAACAGATTTCAATATAAAATTATATATATGATTGCTTTTAATACATTTGAGAATAATATGATAGTAGTAAAAATCAGTAACAGCAGATAATTATCTATTAAACCCAGTTTTGTTAAAATCCTTACGCAAATTATTCTGACCATATACTTTGTAAATTTTTATTTCTTAAAGTTATATAACACATTTTTCAGGATTTTAAATGCAATAATAATATGGGCAGTTTTGTAGCAAATCTAATTCAGCCAGACTGTTGGAATGATTATAAAAAACTAAAATTTAAAATAAAAAATCTAAAAATCTTCCAATGGATCTGTGATGTCACAGTTGAAATTTCTCGTTCCAGAATTTGACCCCAAGGGCTACTGTGACTGATGGACAACTGCTACTACGTTTTTTTCAATGTCATCACTACCAATCCCTCATGTAGGCCAGGGAAAAGGAGGGCAACACCTACTGAGGCTGTGACATCATGACCTTTTGGGGAAAGGAGATTTTTTGACTGACATGTCAGTTCCACCTTGACCTTCGAAGGAGCAAATCAACATAACTCTGCAAGGGCGGACCTCAGCTACCCTCTGCCGAAGAAGAAATATGGTTGGGAGCTTCTGAGAAAGATTAAACGAAAACTCAAGATAGCAGACAATGAGGACTTTGTAGCAATGCTACTTCACTGTCCCAGTGTGAAATTCAACATCGTCTCATGAGGAATTAGAGTTTATCTCCCTCAGAGATTAGAAATACAAAATAACTGGCACTCACTTCACACGAGACTTCAACTAAAAAAAAGGAAAAATACGAAATTCGCCAAAGAACTGAAAGACAATTCATCAACAACTCAAGAACTAAAATTCAACCCTTCTACTAATTCAAGAAACGACACAATTCAACTCATCAAGTCTAAGAAACTTTAAGAATTCAAACAACAGAAAGACTATGAAATTCAACATTTAAAGAACTCTATTGTTACCCGGACTTAAAGATAAGTTCCTTGCAAAACATCATATTTTGCAACTCTCAATAACGCTAATTTACTATCCACAACCCTCTATCATTCTAACCTTTACTCTATCATTCTTTTATCTTTCCTTTCATTGTTTTTTCGTATTAAAGTTAAGTATTAATATTTGTTATCATCTTTTCTTTTCAATAGTATTCGAACTTGAAAGTTGCGGCCCCCCCCCCCCTAAACGTTTATTCCCATTGTACATGAAAAGGGTTATTTACTTATATATCAGAACTTAGGAATTTATTTCCCCGATATATTACGAATAGTATCTTACCAGTACATTGGATTTAGAAGATTACCCCCATGTGAGAGTTAATGCTTAACAGTATTAATTCCCTTAAGACTTTAACACAGATATCATTAATAAATGATATGCTTATTAAGATTAAACAATGACTATTTCATAATTGATGAGAATATAACTTGAATAACTAAGGAAATCATGACATAGTTTTGGTTACAGACAGAAAGTTACATAATCTTAATTATAATAAGATGAAGATGAACAAAGCTGAAATAAATAAGAATATATCTATCTATCCCCATCTGTACACATTTATTAATCAATCATATCTATCTATCTATCTATCTATGCTTGAGTGAGTAGTACAGGTTATTATGGTAATAACTTTAAGCCAGTCCTAAAATTGTGACGTATATAACTTAAGGTAGGTTACGCACATGTTACCAAATTAAAATTTAACAATTATACGTATCTAATGATTTAACAACTTTAACTTTAGAATCGGTTTGCTTGCATCAATTCTGTGTACAACTGTGTATGTAGTACATCGATACAAATTCTACGGTATGTTAACAATTTCCAAAATTTTAGATCTCTAGATAACTTGAAATGTTTGAACAACTTGAAAATTTTCATTTTGCATGTTTGCGTTTAAAATGATTGCGTTGAAGTTAAGAATCATAAAACGCACACACAAGAGTTTTCTCATAAAGTCTGTGACTGAATGAATGAAAAAAAAAACACTGCTGCTGTACATAATTATTTGAAACTTTTATTTATCATTTGTCTACCAGTTTTGCCCTGAGGTCATCACCAGGAGAATGAAATATTCTACATAAAATCTTTGTTAAGAATTTCTTTTATAAATTTATTCATGACAAATGATGCAATGAAGAATAAATCAAATGTGGCATTGTGTGTTAATGTATGTATAAGTAAATATGTATGTTTTGTTCTGAAGATCCTACAGATGAGAAACTGGCAGTAACCAGGTGTTGACTCCATGTCCATGTTACCTTAACTCATATATATATATATATAATCTTTTTTATTCTTATTCTTTCATGCTTCAAAAAAATCCAGTACATTTATTTCTATATAACATTGTCATCTAATACTTGAAGCATATGGAAAATACCTACATTTTAAAATTTATATATATATATATATATATATATATATATATATTGATAATATAGTATGACATCTATAAGTAAATATTGCTCAATATCATTGATAGAGCATATATATTCAAGTTAGGGTAGTGGACAGGAAGTCAACAGTGCTTGTTAACAGATAGTTTCTCACCTATGCAATTTTCAAAACTTGTTTGAAAATCGCACTGGTGAGAAACTGTCAGTTACCAAGTGGCATTGAATTCATGTCCATGCTACCCTAATTTAGATATACATATATATTTATGAGTGTGTGTGTGTACATTCATACAAACAGACTCATACTATATATATATATATATATATATATATATATATATATATATATAGAGAGAGAGAGAGAGAGAGAGAGAGAGAGAGTGTATGTGTGCATACATGCAAACCCATATATATGTGTGTGTATGTGTATATATATGTATACACACAATTCTAGCTTAGAATTATGTTCAAGGAATGTTTTATTAATATTTTATTCAATTCCACTTGTCTTCTTACAAGTATATGATTTGAGGAATTGTCAATAACCTTGTCAGAAAAAACTTGATAAAGAATTAATAGACCATTTTTTATATGTCATTTTTCAACAATCCTGTATGAAAAGAAAATTTTCTGTCCAGATATAAATTATATATATGTTATGGAATTTCTTCATAGTCCCTATCAAAAGTGTATTCATCTTTTGATGAAGAAATAATATGGAAATAAAAAAAAGTACACCCTCTTAGCCTGGTAAAATTAGTTTCCTCTTCACTTTACATATCACTTTTTTTTTCTTAAGACCTGCTGATTTTAAATTACCTGATTTCATTTGGACAGACATCATAAATACATACTCATTCAAAAATAAGTCAGAGTGAATTAAAGACAAAAAAAACACACACACACACACACACACACACACACACCTGCATGAAACAGTAAAACCAATAAAAGCAAGAGAGTAAAAAAAAAAATCCAAAAATAAAATCCCAGACACATGTTACAAATTGGCTATCTATGATGAATCAAAAGGAACACACCCACCAATCAGAGGAATGTGTGTGTGTGTATACATAGATATATCTATACACGGACACAGAATGTGGTTAATTGAAGCCTGAAGAAGATACTAGAAGATCCTATACACATGTTGCTGAAGTAAAACAAAAAAATTTTTTTTTAAATATAATTTATTTTATGGACCTTCCTTTTTACAAAATATTTAATTTTCTACCATTGGACCCATAACAACACTTTATCTATATCTATATCTATATATATATAAATAGATAGATAGATAGATAGATATAGAGAGGAATTCATTATAATTAAATAATCACGACAGCCATATTCGGCGAATATGTACAACGTGCAGAACACTAGACAGCTGTTTCAACCTATCTTAGGTGTCACTGCTGATGAGACCTAATATATGTTGAAACAGCTGTCCCGTGTTCCACACCTCACACGTGGTATTCGTTAGATTTGCTTTGTCATGATTATTTAAATATACTAGCAAAATAAAAAAATAAATATTACCTGAGGGGATGGGAGTTGAAAATTTAATATCAGAGAGTTTGTATCATAAGTAAAGTAAAATCATCAAATTTATTAAAGGAGTAAAAATAAAACAAATTTATTAAAGGAGTAAAAAATAAAACAATTGAAATGGAAACTTAGTTCTGATAACTTTAAATATATATTAAAATAAAACAAACTATATATAGATAGATAATACCAGGTATGTATTTATTAAAAACTTGTTTAAAAAAAACAATGAGGACCGTCTAACATTGCATACTCAAATTTTGAATGTATTTGTACTACGTTATGACATTTTAGGTAGTGTGACCTAATCAGAATCGGAAGCGAATCTCCATTATTAATACTAGTTCAAAATAAAAAAACACCCTCCGGGCGATGTAAAAATATATTTTTTTAAACATATTGCCTGAGGTGTGGGAGTGAAAAATTCAATGACAGCGAGTTTGTACCCTAAGTAAGTAAAATCATCAAATTCATTAAAGGATTAGAAAATAAAACAATTTGAAATGTAAACTTAAAATATGTTTTAAAATAAAACTAACTATATATAGATATATAATACCAGTCATGTATTTATTAAAACTTGTTTTAAAAACAATGAGGACTGTCTAATGTTGAATGTTCAAATTTTGAGTGTATTTATTCTATCAGTCGGTAGAGCGTTCGGCTAGAAACCACAAGGTTCCTAGTTCGATACCGGTCCTCGCCCACTCAGCGTATGAGTAGCACAGGGATCTGTGCGGTAAAGTAAGGAGCTGATGGTAGATGTGGCGCTCCACCTCAGATGCTAAAAACAATCTCCTTGGTCTAGCGCTATTGAAAAGGGGATAGACTCCCTCGCTGACTGGCTGATACCGACTTTAGGCCGCCCCGTTGACTTTACTTTTTTTTGTTCTATGTTATGACGATTTTGGGTAATGTGACGTAAGCAGTGACATAATTTTTGTTACAGACAAAAACCGGAACCGAATCTCCATTATTAATAGATATATGTATATATTTTTTAATATGAAATAAACATTTGAACAGTAGTGTACAAGATTCTTTCCAGCATTAAGAGAAACAGACAAGAAAGTCAAAGGTAATTTGACGATATTGATTATGAAATACCTACCTTTGGCATTATTTAGTCTAATCTCTGGTAATAATAAATAGGATCTTCTTATTCATGGTTCCTTAAGTGGCTTTTGAGCCCAAACTCTAAAGCACAGTGTTTTCCACAGTATGCACAGAGACTGCCCCCCCACCACCCTTCCCCCAAGAGCTTGTGGGTCTCATGTCTCCCTTTTATGTCTACAAGTACAACACAGGTTTCTGGCATTATTACATGCTGTCTGAAAGAGATTCAGCAGTTTGGAAGATGATTGAATGCCAGGATGACTGGTTAGCCACCAGCATCTTGAGTTAGTTTGCTTGGATGTCATATTGTTTGCGGATGGCTTTTTAACTGATCTCTTTTGATCTTTTATGTCTCTTCACAAGAATGCCATATACAATTGACATAATTTGTTTCCCGTGTGTGTATACTATAATGAGATACACTTTATCTTTCCAAGTTCCATAGAGAGCAATGCTTATCTTGGCAAAGATAGAATATATCAAATGTCTATTTAAATTGTGGATATTCAAAACTTCTTACTTTCAAATTCTACCTGAAATATCAACCTTTGCTTTGTTCAATGTTATAACTGAATTTTTAAATTTTATTTGCATAGAACAATGGTTCCGAAAATTGCACTATGTGCATTGTTGTGAAAAGGCAGATGCAAAACAAGCATGAAAGAAATTATTCCTATTGGAGTAGAACATTTCAAAATCTTTGAAACAGAAACTTTTTTTTCATCATTCAACACAAAAGATTATGTATATATTTACCAACCTAACGAGCAGGATGTGAAACAAGGTCAATTTCTTAAGTGAAGTTTAACAAGTTTGAATTCAGAGTTTTCCTTCCCCTATTTTTCAATAGTATTAAGTATCTTTTATAGAATAATTACTTATTTTATTTTTCTAATTAAAGTATCTTTAATAGAGTATTCTTTAACAGCTAAAATAGCTGTTACTATTATTACATAATTCATAGGCAGCTTATGAATTATGTATGTACTGTTGTAAGAATATTTTGAATCAATTCATTAGATTCAAAATTACAGGGATCCAGTGGAAAATTACCAACCATTATTGCTCTTTGCTTGACCCCTTGATAAATGCACCATTAGAGGCATGAGAGTTTAGTTTAAGTTTTAGATTAGATGTGACTAGTTACTGGTCAAGAGCAAATGTATTGTCAGCTCTTGCAGCCAAATATGGGCTGGGTTGTTTTAAATAGAAGCCTTAAGAAAAACAACAAAATCTTATTTTAAAACAAGAAAGGACCAGCCTGAATAAACCAACACAAAGTAGCAATCCACAGGATCAGCCCAAGAAGTAAGCCAGAATGGGGGCCGATGAATTAGCAGCAGTTGGCAAGTGGTCGAGATAACAAGTAAGAACCCCTCATCTTATCTACTCTGTCTCTCTCTCTCTCGCATGCATATACCCAATATTAAGTGGGTGGGCCAGGTTAGCTCAGTCAGTAGAGCGTTCGGCTAGAAACCAAAAGGTTCCTAGTTCGATACCCGCCTTCGCCAACTCAGCGTATGAGTAGCATAAGGATCTGTGCAGTAAAGTAAGGAGCTGATGGTAGGTGTGGCGCTTCCACCTCAGACGCTAAAATAATCTCCTTGGTCTAGCACTACTGAAAAGGGGATAGACTCCCTCACTGCATAGCTGATACCGACATTAGGCCACCCCGACGACTTTACTTTTACTTTTATAACACTATTTTAATCCATTTTTCCCTACTAACATTTCCCAAACAAACCAAAAAGAAAAGAAAGACTTCTTATTTTGTACAAGAAAGCATTGGGATATATGGTTCTAAAGTGTAGATATGTAATTTTAGTTAAATCTTTCATCAAAGTTATGAAAGGCCACACTTGATGGTTTAGAAGACTACATGCAAGCTTAAGGCTGCAGGTTCCCCACTCCTGTACCAAGTGATAGTGGCCACAAACTCATGGGTTCAACCCAACCCTGTACATATCATACTATTTTTTATCTTTAACTATCTCTCTCTCTCTCTCTCTCTCTCTCATTTTTTTTCTACTTTCATTTTTCCTTTCATCTTTTCATTATGTCTGAAACAGATTAGAGCTATCGCATCCATGTGCTCATCCCATCTCTCTGTCTTTCCTCTACTTTTTTCTTTCTTTCTTATTATATTTTTCCCTTATCTTTGCTTCCTTTTCCTTCCCTTTCTTTGTTTATCATAAAAACGGAATTGTCCATAATTTAGCTGAGAGGACCACACTTAGATGTTATTATACATTTTACATATTGAACTATTTAGTAATAGCTCTTAAGCAAACATATCAAATGTTGTAATAAGTAAATTATCATCATACTGTGGTATATCCACAGGTCCTACTAGTTACTAACTAACTGCAGTTAAAATGTGTTTTTTATAAACTAAAATGTACAAATCATTTTTTTTTCAAAATTATTTTTTAACAAATATCTCAATATGCTTGCCAGAATTTATCCTATTATTATCTCTTCAGCCTCATAAAAAAGGCTTTGTGAGGAAAACATTATTTCAGTGATGAGGAAGTGAAATCTGTAGTGAAGAAGTGTCTCTAAGAACAGTCAACAGAATTTTACGGGACAGGGATACATGCTCTTATTCGAAGGTGAAACATTGTGATTGAGAGAAACGGTGACTATGACAGAGGACCAGCTTCATTTTCACGTATGATATATGTTCCTGTGTTGGTAATTATACCTGTTCTAAACAAAATGGCATTACTTTTTGACACACCTTCCTATCATGGGAAATTACATGTTCCTGCAAGATCACCAAATTTAAGCAGCAATGAACCTGTTCAATACTTAGATGTTCTTTTCTTCTTGTTCGTGTGGTAGCATTCACCTGGGGTAGGTTAAACCAGCTCCATCCATTGAATGGAATAGAAAATTTTAACCAGGTTCATTTTTATGTTTTATACATGTTCCTGTGTTGGTAATACCTTTCCTAAACAAAATGGCATTACTTTTTAACTCACCCTCGTAGTAAGGGAATTTGAACTCCAGTTGCACTCTTATGGTTATTTTCAGATTGAACATATAATAATAATAATAATACTAACTAAACTATATATTTGACATCTTTCCTCTGAAGAATGAGGAAGAGGAAGAGTCCTGTGACATCTTTCCTCTAAAGAGTAAAGAGATAAACAAAGAAAAACAGGTTGAAATCCTATTGGATTAGTTTCAACTGAAAGTGAGCAAGAACTTCATAAATAATACATAGAAAAAGTGTTGTGAAAATATATTCATACTTTATGAGTCCATGAGTCTCTTATGTCTTCTTTTCAGGTGAAAACTGTCCTTAGAAATGAATAAAAACATATTTGCATTTGAACAATGTAAATTTAGTCTTGAAAATGCTTCTGAAAATCTGAAAAGTGTAAATGATACCAAAGTGGAGTAGTGTAGAAATATCTTATCATATATGTAAAAATATGTATTAATGCAAGAGTGTTGCTACTTTGGTCTATGTAAGAGTATACTTATCTGGGGTGTGAAATGCCTTAATGAACAGAAGGAAAGCAGAAAATGAAACCAGAATAAATGTCTTTAGTTTTGATTTAAAATCAATGCCTTAGAGAAACAGCATTCAACAAGGTGCAAGGAGGCATTAAATTATAAAACGTTTCTTATATTTAAAACTAGAAGCAGCTACCTAGCATCAACTGGGTAGAGGAGGGGAGCAAAAATAACCCTGGTCTATTGATTTGTTTGCTTTTGAGATTTACAAATGCTGGATATTTTTAAGTAGAATTCCAATGCTATTTCTATGTCTATTTTAGTCTTTAAATATCTTCTAATATGAATCAAATCTTCCTAATTTTAGCACAAAAAGCAAGAGCCTGTGATATTTGTCTATATATATTATTTTGTCATTAATTGTTTTATTTTTGTAGTTTCCTCTGGACATAGGTTGTTTGCATTTCACATAGTGTTAATATCCTTGAGAAAGATGTGCATCCAACTATTCAGCTATGGGGAAATAGTATGGCAGACTGAGTTCAATCATATACCAACAGAAATGATATATCTTCTTATTATTATATAAGCATTTAAAAATCAGAAATATGTTGTTGGATAAAAAAATAATGAAGTATACAGAGTGTGAACAATGTGGCTGTAAAAGAGTTAAATCCATGATTATTAACTGATGCATCTAAACAAGGAAAATGGTATTGTCTGTTTTTCTATAAATAGTGAGCCTCAGATGAGAGAACAGAGTAAGAACTGGAACCTCACCATCAGATAGAGTTTAACTTCATTCCCAGGACATGTAGACCCTCAGCCACAGCCTTCTAGTACCCATATGATAAGAAGGATTGGGGGTTGCTATAAGAGCAATAGGGTTGGGGTAATCATATAGGTGCTAGGGTTTGATGTGGCCAGCCGATTGATTGGAGGGGGCCTCTCCGACTGCCCAAGAAAAGCCGAAAGTGGAATATTGCAAGTCATGGACTGCTCAGCCACCTGGGTTCTATCCTTGAGCATCATGTGTCGCCACCCACGGCCAACAGGTGGCCCCATTGGGGGAGTCTTACCCCTCTGCAGAGGTGCAGTTGGTACATTCTAATGCCCCACTGACAGGGCGGTATAATAAATGAAGACCCAGTACGTTACAATGTGTTCAATATTTACAAAATGCCCCATACTTGTTTCGAATCTGATTAGGTTTGGTTTCATTATTAATGACATATTTGTAGAAACAATGATACTCACCATCGTGAAGAATAAGTTCCAATTACCGTCGAACTGGGAAGACAAGGTAGCATTCTGGACAGACTCGTCCGCACAATTGTACAACTGGATGCTGGTCTGAGATGTCGGCATATCTGTCATCTTCCTGAACACTTCCCAATCAATTCGGAATTTCCTGAATTGTTGAGGGGTCATCTCAAATTCTTCACCACCGACCCAGACCAGCATCCATGTTTCTACAATATTGACTAGATAAACTCTTTAAAGATGCAAATTAGTTGGACTAGTCACACAGGTTAATTCGTCGATTATGGTGAAGACCTATATTGAACCAACTACTCTTTTTAGATAAGCTCTTAACAGAAGAATAGTGTACTTATGTGGCCTAGATTCTCCCGATGAGAGAACAGAGTAAGACTTCATGGACTTGTGAATGTGACCTGTCAATCACTGATTACTTGTTAACTGTATTTTGTGTAAAAGTAAAAGTAAAGTCATCGGAGCGGCCTAATGTCGGTATCAGCCATACAGCGAGGGAGTCTATCCCCTTTTCACTAGCGCTAGACCAAGGAGATTATTTTAGCGTCTGAGGTAGAGCGCCACACCTACCATCAGCTCCTTACTTTACCGCACAGATCCCTGTGCTACTCATACGCTGAGTTGGCGGGGCCAGGTATCGAACTAGGAACCTTGTGGTTTCTAGCCGAACGCTCTACCGACTGAGCTAACCCAGTAAACCTAAAATACTTGTCGTTTTCTTCCTTCTTTCTCTGTAACATGTATACATGAGTTACAACATATTCTTCGACTAGTATATGCAACTTGGGTGTTATTATAGTAGCACTGTTTAAGCCATTTCAGAATTAAATGATACAAGATATCCTCTATGGATGACAGCATGAAACAATTTACCTCTGTGGATTCATTTCAAAATTTCCCTGAAGGCTACTTGTTATAACAGACGCCGGAAAAGGCCAGAAGGTTACAATGGTTGCAATGTTGTGACTGTAATATTAAACAAAATGAGGACACTAGTCCATGTACATCAGTGAATAATAATGATAATTCTCCATCTCAAAGATTCAGACAAAATCTCTGAGTTAATTCAGGCTTGTCTTGAATTAAAACGATTAGAAAATTTTGATAATAGTCAATATTTGCAGCACGCTTGGTATATATACAAGTTAATCTTGTGAATGGGAAGTTCAGAATTTATTTGCTGCTATATCTCCCAGATAACTTCAATAGTCATAATGGATATAAGAAAGGTGTGGTAAACTGGAAAATTCACTAAGTAGCATTTGTAACTTGAACAAATAATTTAAACTTGTCACAGGTATTTAACCAATCCTAAGAATCAAATCAGTGAATAATGTACTTATAAGTAAATGGAAATTTGCAATGTAATGGAGTCATAGTTAATGGTGTTGTTGACTCGAGTTTAAATCCTGGGTAAGGCATTTCACATAGCACTAATACCTTTGGGAAAGGTATGTATCTAATCTAACTACTCTCACTCCAGCTATGGATAAATAGTAGGGAAGACTGGGCTCTTTGACCGTGGCTAGGTAACCGGTCTAGGAGAAGGAAAACTGAATTCAAACCTGTTAAACTCTGCTTAAGAAATTGATCTTGTGTCCCATCCAGCTCATGTTTTTTAAATATATATATATAAGTAAGAATGACAATAACAATAGGATTGTTAATACATGCATTCCAAGTGGGAGAGGGTCATAAAATAAAACTGCATCAATGTAGGGGTTAACTAGCTAAATAAATTACTATTGAGTAATGTAATATAATTAAGGAGCTCAGAGGTAATTAAGGGTTGCAATCAGTTTTAGTAAAAGTAAATTATAGGTGAAAAAGAGAGAAAGAAATATTTTGGAAAAATATTTTGAAAGGAAAAATATGGCTGGAATGGATTTTGATTGTTTGTGAATTGTTTGGTTAAATTCCAAACAAAAAATTCTGATGTTAAATATTTTAGGGAAATAAACAATATACAAAAATAAGTAGATGAATGATGTAAGAAAAATGATTAGGTGATTAACAATAATCATAAAATAGGTGAACCAGGGACTCAAGTTAGTAGAGAAAGGGATTTGAGGAAGAACACAACGTTGACTTAGCTTAGCTGAAAATCAGCCAACCTTTCTTTCTTTCTTCTTCCAACTTTAACAGCCTGGGTCACACACCAAATATGATAAGCTTATGAATTCCAGTATGCCGATTTTGGTATTATAAACATCTCTCTATCTCTCTCTGTGTTGTTTACTACAACGCAATGATCGAAGGACATAATAAACTTGTTGACAAAAGAAACAAATTGACTTGCACTGGAGTTTGTTTTTAAAATCCAACACAGGGTTACCTGGGATCTTAATCTATGAGTCATTTTCACACATGAAAAATTGAGCCCATTTGTAATAAATGAAGACCCAGTACATTACAATGTGTTCAATCTTTACAAAATGCCCCATACTTGTTTCAAATCTATGATTAGTTTTGGTTCAATTATTAATGACATATCGATCTAGATAAACTATTTAAAGATGCAAATTAGACTATTCACACAGGTTAATTTGTCTATTGTGGTGAAGACCTATATAGAACCAACCCCACTTATTAGATAAGCTCATAACAGAAGAATAGTGTACTTATGTGGCCTAGATTCTCCCAAATGGCAATCTTCAGGTATTGAATTCAGTTTTTCCTTCTTCTAGACCAGTTGTTTAAGCAAGGCTAGAAAGCCAATTAACCCTAATGAAGAAACTGTAACCAAAACTATATCAGTCTGAAAGCACAATTCCTTTAGTTATTTATGTCACATTCATCATGATTTTATTTTTATTTAAACCTCATGTAGTAATAAACGGACACACACGGTTAGGCTTGAGAAAGCTTTATTCTACTTAGAATACTGTTACAGTTTGAAGAGAGCTTATATACTCTCAGAAACTTCAACGATTTACACAAAGGGGAGGTAATAATAAAATCAGGGGAAGTAACTCAATTACTTATTACACCTCAATTATTAATAAAATTGTTTTAAATTTTTAATACTGTTGGCCTTATCTATATGCTGATAATATGCAGGTGTATTTATATGTACAACAAAATAGTGGTTTATAGTGTTAATGGAAATGCTAATTTGCATATTGATCCTAAAAATGTGATTTTAATGAATATGTGTTTGGTATTATTGATTTGTAATTCTTTAGTTTTATCTTAATGAATATGGGTAAAAATCCCATTTATATATATATTTACCAACCCCTCCGCACGAGCAGGATGCCACACAAGGTCAATTTCTTAAGCGGAGTTTAGCAGGTTTGAATTTTTAGTTTTCCTTCTCCTAGACTGGTTACTTAACCATGGTTAAAGAGCCCAGTCTGCCCTGCTATTTACCCATAGCTGGAGGGAGAATTGGATTCATACCTTTCCCAAGGGTATTAGCGCCATGTGAAATGCAAACAGCTTTGACGAGAAATTGAACTCGGGTCGACGAGTCCATTTTCTATGACTCTAACCATTTGACAATGTGCCTCCATAATTGATAAATCTTAAAAGAAATCAATGAACAAAAATAGATAACTGTAATTTTATTGTTTACTTCCTATTTTAACTAAATAGTTAATTTGGGAAAATTTAGCTATGAAAGATGGGAGTGATGGAAAATGATCGAAGAGTTAGTTTCAAAATTGTTTTATTTTTCGATTATACCTGCCTCTGTTTTAAATCATTTTATCTGCATTCTTATTTAGTTTCATTAATCTTTCTAATTTAATATATTTCATTACATTAAAACTTAAATACTTGCACCCAGAAGGTGCATATTTTTTGCTAGTATTTGTAAACTTTCTTGGTTTGAAGTTTTAAATCCAGTTAATATTTTTTTAAGCAGAAAATAAGGAAATTTTCTGAAGCATTAGAAAAACTTAAATAAAACAAAATACATACTACATAATATTTTTCCAAAATATAAATCAAAACTTTAAAAGTTGATATCTTCCAGAAAAAGCAAGTAATCTCTTCACGAACATTCATTACAGTACGTGAGCTGTATATATGATATCAGAGGTAGGATTTATTAGATAGACATACTGTTACTTTAATTCACTCTCATATTATATCACTCATAAATGAGTACATCCCTTACAATTTTTTATAAACAGTTAATTTTCTTCTAAACCAAAGATACCAGGACTTTATACAAACAAAATTATATAACAGTCTCAAAATAGGCATAGTCCTTATATATATATATATATATATATATTCAGAGTGTAAATGTTGCAGACTTTGGTAATAAATTATATAGTATTAGTTTTGATTACATTTTTGTTTAGTTTTGTTTAATGACATATCAACCTCAGTGGGTCATTTAATGCCGACAAAGTTTTGAAATAAATTCATTCTTAACGGATACTCAATTTTTTCTTTATAAACACATTTTTCTATTTAACCCATAGATGGTACCCTAACAGGTACTACCATTCTGGGTCAGAGTGGACCAGGGAACAATGGTGACAATGGGGTGCTCCACATTCCCCAAACCTCCAAAACTGGAACCTCACCATCAGATAGAGTTTAACGTCATTCCCAGGACATGAAGACCCTCAACCACCACCTTCTAGCACCAATATGATAAAAAGGGTTAGGGCAATTGTATAGGTGCTAGGGCTTGATGTGATCAGCCGATTGATCAGAAGGGGCCTATAGAGCCAAAGTGGAGTGTTGCATCTCATGGACTGCTCAGCCACCTGGGTTCCATCTTTAAGCATTATGGGTTGCCACCCATGGCCAACAGGTGGCCCCATTTGGGGAGTCTTACTCTTACCCCTCTGCAGAAATGCAGTTGGTATATTCTAACACCCCAGCCGACAGGGCACAGTTTTGATTATATAATGTTCTTCTGGAAATGATAAAATCCTTTTTATTTAGAAGAAAATTAACTTTTTATAAAGAATTGTTAGGAGAGGTGTTCTTATGTATGTGTGATACAGTAGCATCACTGTAAATGTTGATGGTAAGTGAAAAGTAAATTGGAGTACCAGACTACTGCATTGCTGCAATCTGATATAATACTCAGAAGAGTCCTGGAGACCTGAGAAGACTTGTTGTCACTCAGACTCCAGAGAAATACCATCAGCTAACGCTGGTGTGAAAGACTCACATAATAATAATAATAAAAGATAAAACAAGTCATGGATCTTGCAATAGAATTGAAAAAACAACTGTGGAAAAGGTAATACGAATTGTTGTTGGTACCCTTGGAACGGTCCCCAAAAGTCTGGAAATGAGACTGGAGGGATTGAAATAGAAGAAGAATTGAGTCTGAAGCTATTGGAAACAGAGGAAGAATCAAGACTCTCCTTACAATACCATTGTTGTGATCAGCTAGAATACTCAGAAGAGTCCTGGAGACATGAGTATACTTGCAGATGCAGTGAAAGATCACCAGCTAACTTTTATGTAAAAAACCCCCGCCAGGTATATAATAATAATAATAATAATAATAATAATAATAATGATAATGATAATAATGATAATAATAATAACCCACACTTCATAGACAAGGTTTCAGTTGTTTTAACCATTGCCCAATTACTTTAGTGCTACTGTTATATACCCCTTAAAATTGGGTATATAACTGCAAAAGAGAGAGAGATGGGGTAGAGACGATGATGAGGAGGGGTTCTTACTTGTTTTCTCTTTCTGCTTGCTAACTTGTCAGGGCTGATCCTGCGGGTTGCTTTCTTTTTTGTTGTTTGGGCTGGTCGTCTCTTGTTTTAATGAATTAACAAGACTTTGCTTTCTTTTAGCATTTATTGAACAACCCCAGCCCAGGATTCGACATCTCAGTGAGACAGACTTTCGCGTCTGCTCACTCCGAATTTCTGGATGCAACTAAACTAAAAATTGTCACAGAAGGTCAAGTGAAGGTTACCACTTGTCGATCATCAGCAACGGTCATTTTCCACTTATCCTGTCATTTTAAATCTAACAAATTCTGATTCAAAATGTATCAAACTACAGTACTTACATAATCCATAAGCTACCTATGAATTATGTAGCACTATTCTTGAAGGCACTGGTGGATACTGTTATCATCATAAGAAACAAACTTGGTGAGCTAAGTTCAAATACTGGATGAGGCTGTTTGCATTTCACTTTCTGGTTAATACTCTTGGGAAAGGAGAACATCCTATCATGGTGTAAGGGTTAGCAAGCTAGTCTTACAGATCCATTACTAAAATAGCGAGTTTGATTCACACCAGGAAGAATTCAGTACAACCTTCTACACATTATAATATTTGATGGCTAAAAGAAAAAAAGTCCTGTTGGCTGCACCTCTGCAGTGGGGTAATACCTCCCAAATGGGACCACCTGTGGGTGGCGACCTGGGACACTTCAGGATAGAATCCTGGTGGCTGAGTAGTCAATGACATGCACCACTTCACTTTGGCCCTTACTTAGGCTAGATAGGTGGTCAGAGAGGCCCCCTCCGATCAATCGGCTGCTCACGTCAAGCCCTAGCACCTATATGATTGTCCCAACCCTATAGGTCTTATAGCAACCTCCAACCCTTTTTATCATACACATGCTAGAAGGCAGTGGCTGAGGGTTTTATTGTCCTGGGTATGACGTTACTCTTCATCCTCCATACTCACCAGATTTAGCTTCGGCCCCATGAAAAAGGGTTCGAGAGGCAAGCATTATTCCAGTGACTAGGAAGAGAAATCTGTTGTGCAAAAAGTGGCTTAAAGAACAGTAAACAGAATTTTATGGGGCAGGGATACATGCTCTCATTTGAAGGTGAAACATTACTATTGAGAGAAATGGTGACTATGTAGAGAAGTTTAAACGTCGACATTACCACCAGTAATATACTTCAATCCACTGTAACATCCCATGTTTGTCTACATTTCTCCATAGCGTTCAGCTAGAAACCCCATGGTTCCTAGTTCGATTCCGGTCCTAGCCAACTCAGCGCATGAGTAGCACAGGGATCTGTGCGGTAAAGTAAGGAGCTGATGGTAGGTGTGGCGCTTCACCTCAGATGCCAAAACAATCTCCTTGGTCTAGCGCTATTGAAAAGGGGATAGACTCCCTCGCTGATTGGCTGATACTGACTTTAGGGCGCCCCGACCACTTTACTTTACTTATATATATGTATATAAAACAGAACACTAACGGCTAAACAATGCTAGATTCTGTATCTGTCATATTTATTTTATTTTCTATTTGATTCACACTCAGTTTTTCTATAAAATCTTGAAAAAGGGTGGAGGCCACCCGAAACATTGGATAAAATAAAGCAGATCAAAAGCAAAATGACATTCATCTATTAGAATTCTGTTTCTTGTTCTCTTTATATTTCTGATGCTTCTAATATTACCAATAAAAATACATACATGTGCTGAAAAGTTCATGTGATGACTGGGTACCTTAGATAGCAATAACATAATCTTTACAGATCATTGCCGTCCCTCACAATCCCACAACTCCACCACCAGAACCCTTCCTTGCATGAGCCCTCAAATGACTCATTAAACCTGCTGCAGATCCACACATTTTGATGCAAATATGACATTGAAAAGACTTCCTTCCCGTTGAATGAGACGATTCAGATGAATCAGATGATAAAATTTGATGCTTATGCACCACCATATGTCTCTTAAGACCAGAAGCCGACTTACAGACCTTCCCACAGATAGCACAAGACACATTGTTTGCTCCTGGAATTTGCATGGATTGACCCATACATACATGTTTGTGTGGGGGGGTAGGTGTTTGTTATAAAATCTTAGAATTTTAATCAAATAAAAAAAAAACGATGATGTTCCACAGATTTTTGGTTGATTGATTGTTTTGTTTTATGGCATATCAACCCTTTTTGGATCATTTAATGCTGAATCATATTATTTTCATAAACAAAGGACTCAGGTTGCTCACAGCACCTGCTATTGCTTAAGTGATCACCCATCTAAGTATTAAACAGGCTCATCACTGCTTAACTTCAGTGATCTGATGCTTTCAAACTGATACTTTCAATGTGACTTGTCCTTAAGCCACAGATTTTTGAATACATTTTAACTATTTCTCTGGCAAATTGCCAAGAACATCTTACAGCAAACTGCACAAATTATCACTGACATTATCAATTTTTTTTGTACTTAACCAAGATAGCAACACAATGCATATTTCATGAACAAAAGAGACAGAACAATAATAACTTCATCTTGTGAGAACGTGTCTTAAAAATTGCAAAGGTTTAAACTTCCAGATGGCAACTCGCCAGTGTGACCATAACATGAGAAACAAAAGAAATATTTTAAGCCTCAGAGCTTTATTAACTCTTGAATGAAAATGACACCTTGTTCACAATGTCATTTTTAGTATCTCAACAGGAGAAATATTATATAGAGTAAGGGTGGTGAACTTATTACACAGATGCCCAACCGCCCTGTCAGCTGGGGCGTTAGAATGCATCGACTGCACCTCTGCAGAGGGGTAAGACTCCCCCAATGGGGCCACCTGTTGGCCGTGGGTGGCGACCCGTGATGCTTAAGGATAGAGCCCAGGTGGATGAGCAGTTCATGACATGCAATACTCCACTTTGGCCCTATCTTGGGCTAGACGGGGGTCGGAGAGGCCCCCTCCGATCAATCGGCTGCTCATGTCAAGCCCTAGCACCTATATGATTTTCACAACCCTATTGCCCTAATGGCAAGCCCCAACCCCCTTTTATCATATGGGTACTAGAAGGCGGTGGCTGCGGGTCTACATGTCCTGGGAATGACATTAAACTCTATCTGATGATGAGGTTCCAGTTTTGGAGGTTTGGGGAATGTGGATCACCCCTTCATCCCCATTGCTCCCTGGTTCACTTTGACCCGGAGTGGTAGTACCTGTTAGGGTCCCATCTATGGGTTAAATAGAAAAATGTATTTATAAAAGAATTGTATTATCCATTAAGAATTGATTTATTTCAAAATGTTATTGGCATTAAATGACCCACTGAGGTTGATATGCCGTAAAACAAAACAAACCAAACTAAACAGCTGTCCAAGTTAGCATGTAAAAAACATTTGGGTGAACAAGAAATCATCTTTTTAGTGATTTGAAAAAAAAAAATCACCTTTGATAATTTACCTTTTATAACGTCCAACTAAAATTTTAAGGAAGTGTTTTAAACAAGATTAGCAGGACCTGTAGATATACCACAGTATGATAATTTGATTATTACAATGTTTGATATGGTTACTTAAGAGCTATTGAAAAATACTTCAATAGATAAAAAGTATAATAATCTTGAATTAACTCTCTCACTTTTTTTAATTTCTTTCCTTCTATTCATATTTTCATTATGTTCGATTGAAACACTAGCATTATCATTTCCACACAATCACTCCCTCTATCTTTCACCTCTTTCTTATATTTTTTTCTGTGTAGCATGTCCTTTTTCTTCCCTTTCTTCCTTTATAATAAAAACGGAATAGTCCATTATTAAGCTGAGGAGATGATGCTCATAAGAAATAATATTGGGGGTAAAATGCGGAAATGAATCTGACAAAACATAGAAATAGGAAAAACAAAGTGTTTCAAAAAAGAACGTAATGAATTCATCTTTTTTGGAATGCTAAAAATGGAACTTAATGATACTTAACTGGCTGTGAGGAATGACAGTCACAAAATTCCTAAGAAGACTCAAAATAATTCTTTGTTATCTTTACATCAAAGAATTCAAATCTGAAGATTATATAGACAAGAAACTGACAGTTACCAAGCACCATTGACTCTACGTCTAACCTATCCTTAGATATGTGTGTGTGTGTGTGTGTGTGTGTGTGCATTGACAAATTCGTATGTAGAGATAACAAATAATTCTTTTGAGTCTACTTATTAATTTAGTGGCTGTCACTTACAAAAAAAAAATTCCTTACAGTAAATCTTATATCATTAAAAGTTCCATTTTTTAAAAACTACTTCAGTCTTGTGATAATCATAATTGCTTCTTTCTTGAATTACCATTTCCATAGAAGATATTAAGAAGGTATCATTATGAGACTGAGATTAGAATGGAGATATCTAAATAGAAGAAGAAAAAAATCTGCCCAATTAAAACAGAAGTGAAAGAGTTTGAAAACTTCATCACTATTGGTTTTAAATCTGGTTCAAGTAACTTTATTCACCTGTGCACATCTTATTATTATAATTGAGATTGTATGTCTCTCTGTTTGTAACCCAAACTACATCACCACCAACGTCACACTTCCCTTAGTTATTTACATTATATTCCCAATGGTTATTAGATAATCATTATCATTATTTAATCTTAATTAGCATCTTATTTATTTATTAACAATGTCTATTAAGATATATTTGCCTTAAAACAGCCCATCATTAATGTGTTTAAAATCCTGTGATGTGTGTTATATATCATTAAGAAATAAATATCTACATAGTATATGGTGCAAGTAATTTTCATACCAGTTTTACCAAAACTGTGTTTAATAAATAATTACTTGGTGTTACTCATTGATTTCATCACAATTGTTTTTAAATCTGGTTCAAGTAACCTTATTCAATGGTGCACATATTATTACTATCAAAACTATTACTATTATTACTATTATAAAACTATTATAAAACTGACTATTATAAAACTATTATTACTAGCAAAACCTCTGGGTACAAGTATTTAAGTTTTAATGTAAGGAAATATATTAATTCAGAAAGAATAATGAAACTAAATAAGAATGCAGTAAAATGATTTGAAACAGAGGCAGGTATAATTTAAAAAAAATCTAACAACTTTGAAACATGGGTCACCACCCATGGCCAACAGATGGTTCCATTTGGGGTGGGTGGGTTCTTATCCCTCTGCAGAGGTACACTTGGAGTATTCTACAGCCCCAGCTGACAGGGCGAATTTAATTGTATGTAAATTATTTTTGGGCCCTGTCAGCTGAGGCTGTAGAATACACCAACTGCACCTCTGCAGAGGAATAAGACTCCACACTTCTAATAGGTCCACCAATTGGCCATTCATGACCACTAGGTGGCGTTATTGGATCGAATGGGAACCAGTGCTTTCAGTTAAGTGTTGATATGCCATAAAACAAAAGCAAGCATCCAAGCAAACACAGACATTTATTTAAATAGTTAGAACAGTTAAAATATCCACTTTTTTGCCACTTATTTTATTTTGGACAATAGATTCATTGTTTCACAAAAGCAGCTGTATTGATATTTAAGAAGAATGGAAGAAAATTTGAAGAGGATATTGGAAAATAATTGTTTCAATTATTATATACAGAAATTTCATTGCACAAAAGGACATTTAAATAAGTGGGAAATAAGATGGTTGGTTAGTTGGTTGGTTTTTACGGCATGTTAACCCTTGGGTTATTTTATGCAATAGATGTTTTTGTTTTATTCATTCTTGTTGGGTATTCAAATTTCCTTCTTTTAAAAACATTCATTTTATCTATTTAACCCTCAGGGAACCTTAATAGGTACTACCACTCTGGGTTAGAGTGGAACTGGAAGTAATGACAATGAAGGGGTACTCCACACTCCACAGCACTCCAGAATTTGCACTTCACTATTAGATGCAGTTTAACCCTTTAACATACCAGAGCACCCCGAACTGACCGACGATCAAAATGCTGGACTCCTGAAAAACGCCAGAGATTGTCAGCTCTTAGAAAAATGGTTTAGAGTTTAAAAAGAGAAATGAATCAAATGAATACATTTCTATTCAGTAATAAAGGATCATCGATACAATACTAGCTTGTCAACCATTTCACCACTTTATTGCGGATGGCAGTGGTAGATCAGCTCTTAGAAAATGCTTTAGAGTTTAAAGAAAAAAGAGAAATGAATTAAATGAATACATTTCTATTCAGATAGCAGTGGTAGATAAAGGGTTAAGTCACACTCAGACATTTAAAAATCTAAATCATTCTTTATCTGATAATAGGGCAATTTTAATTATTTTTCATGATCAAACAGAATTGGATAATTTTAAGCTTAATTTAAACTTATCTAATTGATAGTCATTTGTAAAATAGTCTTCATCTCTTTTTACAAATGACTACTTATTAGATAAGCTTAAATTAAGCTTAAAATTAACACATTCTGTTTAATCATGAAAACTAATTAAAATGGCCCAATAGTCTAAATCTCATTACAATACATAAGAGTCATTCAAAAAGTTCAAAGCTTCATGCAAATACAAGGGTGAGTCAAAAAGTAATGCCATTTTGTTTAGGACAGGTATAATTACCAAGACAGGAATATATATCATACATCCAAATGAAGCTGGTCCTCTGTGAAGCACATTGCTACTTCTCCACATACGGGAGTCAAAAAGTAATGCCATTTTGTTTAGGAGAGGTATAATTACCAACACAGGAACATATATTATACATCAAAATGAAGCTGGTCCTCTGTGGATCACATCCCTACTTCTCCAAATAGTCACTGTTTCTCTTAACAGCAATGTTCCACCTTCAAATGAGAGCATGTATCCCTGCTCTGTAAAATTCTGTTGACTGTTCTTTGAGCCAGTTTTTCACTACAGATTTCACTTCCTCATCACTGGAATAATGTTTGCCTCTCAAACCCTCTTTCATACCTAAACAAAATGGCATTACTTTTTGATTGGGGCTGAAGAGAGGACGGGTTATGAATGAGTTATGAGTTATATGAATCCGTCATATTTTGAAATGATAAATGCAAAAATTGGTATATATTGGTATGGATGAAATTCATTATATGCTGACATGTGTTTCAACAGGAATTTGTTTACATATACAGTATTCTATTTGAATTTATTTTTGAAATAAAAATGAAATAATAAAAATATATGTAAACAGTCTGTCTTCTTCAGAGAAAAATATTTTGATTTTTAAAAGAAAAATGGGTAATACAGGAGAAATATTTGAAATTGATTACATCAAAAAATAGAATTTTATTTTTAAAGCTCAAAAACTTTTCCTACATAAAATAATAGAAGCTTGCTCTATCTCCCTCCACAACACAATTATCCAAAGACCAGGATTCCATAAAGTATCGCCTTTCTTGGCAAAGGTGCAGCTAAAAGATTTTAACATCCAATATTAATGTGAAGAGCTGAACTATTTTTGGTTTGTCAAAATTACCACATAATCGCGCACATATTTAACTACAAAATTTAAAACTACCACACCTATATATTTTCTCACATTTGTGTACTATTTAAATTAAACTAAGTTAACTTAATTTTATTTTATTTATGTAAAATTGAACAAATTCATCGTGACACATTTAAATTTGTAAACACCCAAAATCTATTTCAAACTAAAAATTTTTCACTTAAACACATAGCAACTGGTCCAGTTGTTTTACAAAAAATCTATACTTCTGTTTTAAACATTAAAAAATCTTTCTTTTCAAGTTTCAGAACATAAACAGTTAAAAAATATTTCCATACTATTTTTCAAACCAGGAAATGCTTTTGAGGTTTAAAAAAAAAATTCCATTTTTCGGTGTAATCAAATTCTCCCTGCATTATCTATTTTTCTTTTAAAAATCAAAATATTTTGCTCTGAAGAACACGGACTATTTACATATGTTTTTCTATTATTATTCTATATTCAAAATAAATTTAAATAGAATACTGTATATGTAAACAAATTCCTGCCTTATTTTCCTAATTCATCTATTGTTATATATATATATATATATATATATAACAGCATATATATATATATATATATTAACAATATAACAGCTCCCTGAAATAGACTATAAAGCAAAATCTCTAAGTCTTTTGTTAATTCTTTACTTATAAATTTCCTCTGTGACTCTAACAATAAGAGCACACATTGAGCTCTCAAACTGCGACAGGTTGTTTAAAAAACTCCTATGTCATAAGGAAGATTTCTTCCCTGAACTTTTGGATTATATATTTATAGCGTTTGGCTAGAAACCACAAGGTCCCTAGTTCGATACCCGCCCACGCCAACTCAGCATTATGAGTAGCACAGGGATCTGTGCGGTAAAGTAAGGAGCTGATGGTATGTGTGGCGCTCCACCTCAGACGCTAAAATAATTTCCTTGGTCTAGTGAAAAGGGGATAGACTAACTCGCTGCATGGCTGATACCGACATTAGGCCGCCCCGACGACTTTACTTTTTTTACTTATATATATATATATATATATATATATATATATATATATTAGTAGATTGAATCAAATATTTTTCCTTATTTGAGTAACATGAAGCACCATATGGCAGCTCTTGTCAAGGTTGTAAAGGTGACAAACCACACTGAACTGAACTGCCCAGGTGCTTACCTGCCAGATCTGCCTTGTTGGCTTGGAGAATGACCCAGAATCCATGGTGTTAGGGCTACCTGACCTTGCCTGATTTTCAAAGTTCTATCAAACTGAGCAAAATTTCTTGAACCATTTTGTTACTGTATTATGATCTACTGTACCTTAACCTTTTGCACAACAAATGTTTTTAGTTTCTTCTGAGGCATCATAACCTTGAACTCATAAATCATTAGTTCCTGTATTAGACAACATTGCACGTTTGTGCATCTTTCAAATCACACATCAAGTGAATCAATGACTTGAAATTCAGTGATGTGATATACATGCTGTAAACTAGCAAGTACTGAAATATTGCAAAACATTTGACTCACCCTAGGGTATATATATATATATATATATATATATATATATATATATATATATATATATTTCTCCTACTCATGACCAAGGATACTAATCACTGACAAAAAGAGAAATGAAATCTCTGACACAAGAACTCATCTCATGTCCAGGATAAGGTCCTAAAGACTGAAATGTTATAGCATCAACATTACCAACAAGAATAAATATTCATCCTTTGAAACATCCTTTCTTCATATACTGTTGAATTGATTTCCTCATTTTACTCCCATATATATATATATATATATATAGTAAAGACAACTTGTTCAACAGAGACATCTCCTTGAAGACTAAATGTGCAGTATACCGCGCCATAGTTCTCTCAGCCCTCCTGGACGACATACAATGCAGATGCCCATAGACTACATCTCTACTACATGCGTCACTTGTGCAGCATATTAAATGTTAGGTGGTGGCATGTTTCAAGCAGGACCATCCTAAAGAGAACTGGACTCTCTGGCATGCATGAAATACTTGTCCAACGCAACCTGAGATGGGCTGGCCACTTAAACAGACTTGGGGATGACAGACTACCAAAGCAGATTCTATACTCTCAACTGAGAGAGAGATCATGTAGAATTGGTAGACCAAAGCTCAAGTACAAAGACAACATCAAAAGAAACCTGAGGAACTTGAATATCCCCATAGACAGTTGGCAAGACGCAAACAGTGACAGATTAAATTGGAGGAAAATGATTTGCATGGTGTCATCATTGGATACGATGGACAGCAAGTAGTAGTATATATATATATATATATATAAAGTGTTATTATTGGTCCAACGGGAGAAAATTAAATATTTTATAAAAAAGAAGGTTCGCAAAATGGATTATATTCTAAAAAAAGAAAAATTTTATTTTTTATTTTTATCTTACATTTGCGAGATGTGTTTCAGATCTTCTGATATCTTCTACAGGCATTGATTAATCATATGAATATGAATTTATACATGCATGTATATATATACATAAGTATCCAACTCCTCCCTTCCTGTTCAGTGGGAGTGGGGTATAGAGTAATTTCATTTTTAACATCTGTGTTTTTAGCAGGTGGATTTGTTCCTGGGTGGCTCGGTAATAAACTCATAAATTCATATATCTATATCTATATATATATATATATATATATATATATATGATGTTATAATGAGCTGTAGATGATTTTAATTATAAAGTATAAAATATTTTGAGTGTTTTATCTTTTCAGTTAATATTCGTGACAAACTTACTTATTTTTCCTGGCTAGCTATCCACTTCCAGCATTTAACAACCAATTAGAATGTTTAAAAGTGGGAAACACTTCAAGTAATGGCAAATTATGATTAAAAAAAAAAGAATATTGCTCTAAGATGAATTGAATGAGATATACTTAGCCACTAAGTGAGAGATGTGCAATCTCTCAATTAGGTGAAAAATATTATTCTTAATTTCAGGTAGAAAAATAAAAACCCTGTGGCTACTTAATTGTCAATATTTTGGTAACAAATTCATATTAGTTACTATCAAATAAATTCCAACAATATTTGTTCGTTTGTATTATTTGTTCTAGCAAAAAAAAAAAAAAAAGACAAAAGAAAAAAACAACCTCTGGGCAGTGTAAAAAGTCTTTTGTTTTTTTTCTTCCTTTTTCTTTGATATGTCCATCCCATATCAATTATCTCTTTACTGCCTACAATTATATATAGATATATAAAGCCTATATAAAGAATGGTAATAATACAGTCTAGTAATTGAATCAATATAGTTATTAGTAATTTAGTCTTAAGTGTTTCTGCCATTCTTTTCTTCACTAATTGCAATATATCTATTTATCATTTATTATTGTTGCTAGCTAAAATGCCACCAATTGGTGTAAAGATTAATTTTTGTAAGATATTGCCTGAGGGGAGTGGGAGTTAAAAATTTTATGTGAGAGGGTTTGTATCATATATGTAAGTAAAATGAAATTTATTACAGAAATAAAAAAATAAAACAATCTGAAATGGAAACTTAGATCTGTCCCTTTTGAATAGAATGTTGTGTGCATCTATTAATTATTAATTAAATAATTATTTTGAATATTTTACACATAAATCTTACACAAAATCATTGGTATTCATTTAATTTGTAAACTTGAATCCAGAAAAAATATGACTATTTCTTGTTTGTTCTTTATTCTATGTATTGATGATTTTGGGTAATGTGATGTAAGCAGACATAGTTTAAGTTACAGACAAATAGAGATACAAATCTCCATTATTAATAGATTATTCAAACATTTTTATTCTCATCTTTATTGTTAACTACACAACATTTCAGCTGATGTGCCCTCCAGCCCTTTTCAGGTGTTTCTTGTTGGACTTGGGAACCTTCTTGTCAAATTGGGAGCCTTCGTGTTGTAATCAGGAGCCTTCACAAACTTTGAACCAAACCTTTTAGTTGGACACATGGTGTTATGGATATAAGGGTTGAGTTAATACAGTTCTAAGTGACAATCGTCTCTGGGTTTCAGGTTCAATCCTGGCCAAGGCAATAATAACATAGAATACTTAACACAGCTTAACATTTGTACCCAGTCATAGTAAATAGAATGAGAACTGTCTACTCCCGTGGATTGAATATAGGGTTCGGTTCAAAGTTCCGGGAAGGCTACCGATTACAACCTGAAGGCTCTTGAGTTTGAAGAGAAGGTTCCTGATTCCAAGAAGGTCCCTGAGTTTGACAAGAAACACCTGAAGAAGGCTGGAGGGCATATCGTCCGAAACATTGTGTGATAACAATAAAGATGAGGACAATAGTCAAATAATCCAAATTATCAAGCCACAACTCAAAAATTCAAAGAAATATTTGGTTTGGTTTGTTTTACGGTATATCAATCTCAGTGGTTCATTTAATGCCAACAAAGTTTTGAAATAAATTCATTCTTAATAGATACACTATTTTTCATAAACACATTTTTCTATTTAGCTCATAAATGGGACCCTTACAGGTACTTCCACTCCTGGTCAGAGTGGATCTGGGGCAATGGTGATGAAGGGATGATCTACTTTCCCCAAACCTCCAGAACTAGAACCTCACCATCAGATAGATTTTAAATCATTCCCAGGACATAAAGACCCTCAGCTGCCATCTTCTAGCACATATATGATAAAAAGGGCTGGGCCTTGCCATAAGGACAATAGGGTTGGGGCAATCATATAGGTGCTAAGGCTTGATGTTACCAGCCTATTTTATTGGCAGGGACCTCCAACCGCCTGTCTAACCCAAGTAAGGGCCAAAGTGGAGTGTTGGGTTCCATCCTTAAACATCATGGGTCGCCACCTGCAGCCAACATTGGGGAATTCTTACTGCTCTGCAGACAGGGCTAGAAATATTTGTTCAGTTAACAATATTTAATTTTCCTTATTTTATAACTAATTGATCTGGATTTTAGAATTTTCAAATGGAAATCTAATAAATACATTGAAAATGTACAAATCAATTCTAATTGTTAAAGACTGAAGGAAAAGAAAAAAAAGATGTGAGATACTCAATCAAAAGGCACAGAAACATTAATTATGAATCAATCTTAGTAAACCGAAAATTAAAGTTTTAATGGTCTGTTTGACTTATATAACTTGTTAGTTTTCCATTAGAAGAAAGTCACTAGTTTCAAGGCAAAGAAGTTCACTTAAATAATTGATCATACTCTCAGCTAAATACTGACTATATTTATGGTGTTACATAATTAATAGTGGGAAAGGTTTAGCTCAGTAATACATTGAAAATGTACAAATCAATTCTAATAGATAGAGACTGAAGGAAAAAAACAAAAACATTTTCTCTACTAAAGACCCATTTCATGAACACTATAGCATACTTAACTTGTAAGTCCTTATATTTTCCTTCTCTACCAGTTACATATGAAGAACTCAACACTTTCTCTACTAAAGAGCCATTTCATGAACACTATAGCATACTTAACTTGTAAACCAGTTACCTCTTTCTTATAAGCCTCAACACTTTCTCTACTAAAGACCATTTCATGAACACTATAGCATACTTAACTTGTAAGTCCTTACATTTTCCTTCTCTACCAGTTACATATGAAGAACTCAACACTTTCTCTACTAAAGACCAATTTCATGAACACTATGCATACTTAACTTGTAAGTCCTTACATTTTCCTTCTCTACCAGTTACATATGAAGAACTCAACACTTTCTCTACTAAAGACCATTTCATGAACACTATAGCATACTTAACTTAAGTCCTTACATTTTCCTTCTCTACCAGTTACATATGAAGAACTCAACACTTTCTCTACTAAAGACCATTTCATGAACACTATAGCATACTTAACTTGTAAGTCCTTACATTTTCCTTCTCTACTTACATATGAAGAACTCAACACTTTCTCTACTAAAGACCCATTTCATGAACACTATAGCATACTTAACTTGTAAGTCCTTACATTTTCCTTCTCTACCAGTTACATATGAAGAACTCAACACTTTCTCTACTAAAGACCCATTTCATGAACACTATAGCATACTTAACTTGTAAGTCCTAACATTTTCTTCTCTACCAGTTACATATGAAGAACTCAACACTTTCTCTACTAAAGACCCATTTCATGAACACTATAGCATACTTAACTTGTAAGTCCTTTTTCTTCTCTACCAGTTACATATGAAGAACTCAACACTTTCTCTACTAAAGACCCATTTCATGAACACTATAGCATACTTAACTTGTAAGTCCTTTTCTTCTCTACCAGTTACATATGAAAACTCAACACTTTCTCTACTAAAGACCCATTTCATTTCATGTTAGTGAATATTTAGGAATTTTTCTCACATTTATTCTGTACAAATTAAAACCGTTAACTACAAGAGTGTAATTACAGGTACACACCAAATATTACTTCCTAACATCTTGGCATGAAATAACCCCTGATGGGTTGATATGACATTAAAATCAACCAATCAACTATTCTGTACGAGGAAATGATATTCAATGAACCATTTTTCTTCTAGAACAGAATGCTATGTTATGTTGTATTTATTTTATTTTATTATTAACAGTGGGTTGACCATCGCTTATCAGGCCACACAATAATGTGCTTTCCCTGCTTATGCAAATCAACCTAATTTGCATATTTCATCTTGTAGTATTGATCTGTCATTGCTACATCCTTGGTAACTATTGACACTTTAAACAAAATGGTGATAACAATTTTGATTTTAACAAATTTTACTTCCATGTTTTATTTTAATGTTTCCATGTTTCCTTTTTTAAAGAAGGCAGTAATTTCTGATTCACAGGAGAATGAATAGAAAATTCATTTCCCTAAAGAATGACAAGAGAAATTAGCTGAAATCGCTATTCAATCTCACAAGGCTCGTTCCAAAGGTCAGCCATCTTAGAACCAATCCCATGGATTAGGGAGACAGTCCGAGGGGCTTAGTACACCAGACATTTCAACTGCAATAGGTGCAAAAATAAATCTGTCCAAAATCAACCAGTACCTGTAGAAGCAATATTCCAATTACCATCAAAATGACAAGACAAGGAAGCTGTAAATCAATACGGATCTTGCATTATCACATGCCTACTTCCCTGTAAAATTCTGTTGACTGTACTTTGAGCCACTTTTTCACTACAGATTTCAGTTCCTTTTTCCCTAGAGATTTCACTTCCTTGTCATTGGAATAATGTTTGCCTCTAAAACCTTCTTTCATGAGGCCGAATTCTGCCCTACTATTTACCCATAGTTGGAGGTATTCATGCGATGTGAAATGCAAACAGCCTTTTACACCATGCACCTTCAAACATGACAGTATATGATATCTTAAAAGAAAAAAAGATTAAAAATTTTTAAATAAAATATTTAAGATATTCACATTCAAGATTCACAGTTTTGTACAGAAACAATTATGGTTGTTATTTACAAAGCATAGCTTATTTTGAGACAAAGCCAGAAGTATATGGCGCCCAGTGAGAATCAAACTCACTAATAATGGCTTGCTAGCCTAACTCATTAACCATTACACTGTATATCTGACTATAATACAGTTGCTTGATGTGTTCATCTCTTGTCACACAGTATATATCAAAGCAGTAGATGTATTTCATCATTGAGTACAGAACCTGGTAACAGGGTTTGATCCCAGGCTAAAATAACCTCCATAGGTGATGATTGACAGCTGAGAAATCAAAGGTTTTGAGCCAGCATGTGAACTGAATGAAATAGGAAAATGATGTTCACAGATTGATTTGCTGTAGGAAGTCAGTGGAAAAGTAAAATGTTTACGTCTTCTGAGTTTGCTCATCTTTTTGCTTGAATCTGCAAAGGCATTGCACTCCGGGCCATGTGTTCACATCAGCTGCCATTGCCAATCTTGCAGATAGTGACTATCTGGGGATGAGGAAACGGTAAGAGGTGCCAGAAAAGAAGAAAAATGAAAGAAAAAAAAAGAAGAAGGAAAGCAGAAGAACCACAGAATCAGTTGGACATTTAAGGGTCTAAATGACATAATAAAAATTTCTTTAAATGTCTACATTTGGAAATGTGTAGTGTATTTATTAGGGTCTACCAGAGTTTGAGAGTGGTAATAAAGCTGTGTGTGGATTGCAAGAGAAAGAGAGGAAAAGGAGGTGGGAGCAGGCAAGGGTTGAAGTTTGGAGGAGTAGACACACAATGGGTTGCCAGTAACTTGACCAAGGTATGACCCCGGAAGGGGAATTGAAAGCTAAAACCTGAAGTTCCAGGTGTTGACTGGAAGCTGAAGTGATGTGGTGACGAGGAACGAGCAAGAAGAAAATCGCCCTCTTTTCACTTTCATCCGTAACAGGGTTCAGACAGGGCTGCTGGTCCCTAGTGTTGGGACAGCGATTTAGAAGTTGATACCATGTTAGAAGGTAGAATAATTTAGCCGTATCCTCTATCTCTTTCTCTCTGTCTTTCCTTCTCTCCAAAACAGAGCCCATGACATGAACCTGAAAATAAATACTAAGCTCCTTGTGACTATACAACTTATGTGTATGTTGTGCCGTCTTTATCTACTAATGACGACTGCTGCTGGGGCTTGAGTTGGCTACATATATCGTTCTGGAGTTTACAACAAAGACACTTTGGTACTTTGTTATACTACAAACGCATTTGCTTCCTTGTTCAATTTCCAAATGTAGACATTTAAACAAATTTGTATTATGTCATTTAACACCTGACCCTAATTAATCCCTTATTTTTTGCCCTGTATTTATCTATAAAAATAATTAATCTTGACACCGCGTGCATTAAGACCTAAGCATGTTTATTTTTTCAAATATAAGTTTAGCATAATAACATTCCATTGCATGAAACACTTCATAAACTTTATAAACGCTGAACAAGCCACTGTTTTTTTTTAAATCTTAACATTCTAACCATCTGACGATTGCAAGTACGCATGGAACTGCAGTTATGGGATATTAAATCCATAATATTTAATCTCTGATTTTAAAACTGCTCTGCTATTTTAACATTGAGCACCTTTATATGCTAATACTTTTCACATTTGTAGAATAATCATACTAGTTCCAATTACCGTCGAATTGGTAAGACAGGGCAGCAAGTAGTCGTGAGTGAATATGAATCTATCTTTCTGCAATACCACTGCAAAATGCCAGGTTATCTATGAAGCCTCATAACATCATAGAAACCAAGCAGTCAATAAGGACTCAGGGAATTGAATCACCCAAATGCAAAAATGGACTATTCTTGATTTCATTAAGTACCAACTGTCTTGGCACTGGTTCAGTTGTGCTTAGCTAGTTGCTGTTGTTCAAATCAACAGTACACTAACTCACTTCAACAACATTCATTCTCCATTATATATATATATATATATATACACTAATGATCCATTTTAAAATATTTCAATATAAAGTATGTATATATCTATATATAAGATGCAATTAAAAAATATTGGAATTGAATTTTATATATTTTTTCCAATATAAATTAATATATATATAAATTACCTGTCATATTGATTTGTATCTTCATATACCTTCTCTCATTACTTATCGTATTAAATTGTATCTATGGACATTCTAATATATTGTTGCTTAAAACTAAAATTATTCAGACTTATCATCTTGCCAGGGTCATGGGTTCTTTTCAGAGAGAAAGAGAGAGAGAGAGTATGGTCAAATTATTCTATCGTAAATCATGTTCAGTACTACTATGCAAAACCCGTACAGGGGAACTGGGAAAGCCTCCATCTGCCTCCCTTGAATCATGGCCGGAAAAGGGGAGATTTTCCTCCTCTTCCCTTCTCATCAAGGGGGTGTGAGAGTCACATTCGGTTCCAGTCAAAACCCGGAACTTCTGTTTTTATTAATAAATCTATTTCTGAGGTCATTCATCAGTCAATTGCTGGCACCCCATTGAGTGTTTACTCTTCTAAGCTTTAACCTTTGTTCTTATTTCTTTTTCTTCTCTTTCTCCAGAAATCCGAATACCATTTTATTTTCAATCACCAAATTCCCCATAGACCATAATAATTACACTACATTTGTATATCCCTAGTAATAAGTAAATTAGTTGAATTAATCCATATTAACTATTTCCGTGAGTATACTGATTAAATCGAACTTAACGGACCTAAATTCCACCATCGTATGTTACCCCACCTAAAGAAAAAAAAATCCCAAAAATCAGGGAGTTAATCAAATTTAATGAAATTTTCAGTATTGAAATATTAATGAATACAAGATATAATGCACCAGTTATTCTATTTAAAAACTTTAACATTTTTTTAGGTCAGTTAACTTTGAACCACATATCTTTGAGGCATAACACAGATTCTCAAAGATACGTGGTTCAAAATTAACTGACCTGAAAAAATGTAAAAGCTTTTTTTAAATAAAGTAACTAGTGCATAACTTTTAGGAAAAGACTACAATTTTTTACTTCAAAAATTATTTTCAATATTTTTCATAGGGACTATCAAAATGGAATCTCATTATTTTTAGCTATATATTTTTAATACAATCTTTTTTTAATTGTGAAAGTGAATCAGAAAAATTTATTTTACATTCATAAATTTTAAAACATCTCTAAAATAAGAAAAAAAACTTAGATAAATTAATCTTTTAATATCACATTCCCTAAAAATAAGCTAACGATTAAAAAAAAGCAACCAAAAACAGTACAAATATGTTTTTTCTTCGATCTGCTAGTCTAGGATCACAATAGTTCTATAAGCATTTTCAACATGTTGTAGGAAGAATAGTAATAAAACCAACATGATCTGCATTAAAACAACCCCCTATATCATAGGCCAAGGTATGATATGCCACTGTATGAGTTATTTTCGTATTTGCCTGGGAGTTGTCTGCTCATTTAGTGTCGCTGGTTCCCGCTAGGGGCCTCGTGTATTTATTTATTTGAACTTCTCTTTCTTTTTGCCTGCTGCTCACTATGAGACCACATGGGTTAGACACGGTCTACCCCTTTCTCATTGGGGCTTCGGCCCTTAACACTGGCTACTCACTGCTAGTAAGTCTCTTATACGATATATGACTATCATTTAGTCATGTATCCGTGACTACGTTTTTATGTACATTTAGGTATTACTTTGATACCTAAATATCTTGTATTTTACCATTCATGAATGTGTCATTATCTCTACTCTAGTATATGTATCTATGTACTTTATGTATTTCGTCATATCCATGTGCTGCATACTTATTAAATGTTTTGTCTATCAACCCTTGTGGAGTTTGTTTGTGTTGCAATGAGTTATGAATTTGTCATAACCTTTGAATCTAACACCACCTTTAATGCAAATAAACATGTAAAATAAATATGACCAACACAGGGTAGGCGTTTCTTAAGCCTTACTGTCCTGCCTGAGGTAAGTACTCCTACTGTTTTTTGTTTTTTTCTGACACAGTACACAGAACGGTAATTTGAGTTGTATTAAAGTGGTTTATTGTCTAAGGTTTTGTTTACTATTGGCAATGTCATTATTTATTACTGATAAGCTGAACCCCCTTTCTTATAAAGTATGGTGATAAAAAGCGTAATCTGTTAATAAATTCTCGAAGAATGTTTATCGCCATTAAATACTGGTTCTCTTGCGGATGTCTGTAGAAAAATTATCGTCCAGTGAAACTACACCCCCGACTAAAACAATATTAAGATAAAAAATCTATTATTATACTAAAGCTGAGCGAATCAATGTTTGTTTCCCTAAGGCTTTTTTCCTGTTTTGTTTCCTGTTAATGACTAAAATTGAATACTAATATATTCCTTACTTGTGAGCTTGAATTATGTTTGAAAAAATAAATTTTCATCGTTTGAATTAGCAGTAATTTGCAATTAACTTTCAAAGCAACCTATCTCTCACTTATCTGCCTATCAATTTCTACCCCTCTATATATCTTAATTCCCCTTGCCATTGAGAGCAATTTGGAAAACTTTGAGTCACTTGCTGCCCGTTATTTAAGACCACCAAACTAGCAGTTAAGAAAATCACTGTTTAAGATTTCCTTAGCTATAATAACAATCCCTAACTCCTCCACTTCCTTTTCACTTCTGTCATGGTAAAAATTATCAATAGCGTTTTTTGTTTTGTTAACTACCGAAGAAGTATAAGAATATTTTACTTTATTTTCAAAACTATTTTCACTACAGCTTTGTTTGTCAATTAAAATTATGGTGAAATAAGTAGAAAGAGATTATTTTTGATATTACATAAAAAATAATTTTCATTCATCCCTACAACTTAGCTTCTCAACACCTTAGCTATTAATAGAATTTCAAGAATCAGGACCATTTAAATGGGAATTTGATTAAACTTTCCTTTCCTAGAAATCTTACAAAATGATTTTAATAATTTAAAAAAACTTCTCCAGTCTTATTTCGTTTTTTTTTTTAGTTTTTTTTTGTTTTAATTAATTAATTCGCTTTGCAAACTCACTCCTTTTCTGATCACAGTTGTCTACTCGGTGACCCAAATGGGTCACGTTATTTTAGAACACTTTTTAAATTCTAGTTATATTTATTTATTTACTATTTTTACATTAATTAACAATTCCAGTCACCTGATGTTGAAAAGTTTAATCTACAGATATAAATTTTAAACCTCCAAAAAAAGAAAAAACAACATTTGACCAAAATTTTTTTTCTCTTTTATTAACCAATTTATTAACCAAATTAGATTAAGCTATGAAAACGAATAAAGTAAAATAATGCCCAAAAGATCAATGTTATACATTATTGTACCGTTTTTTAAACTTAAAAAATAAGCCATCCATACAAATAAATAGACAAACCTTTATAAAAAAAATGTATACAAAATCTAATTCTCCATAAATATATATTTGAAAAGTGTAAAAATCATTTTGTTGCATCTTCATTAAGTGAGTCAATTAACAAAATTGTTGGTGTTGGAGGGCAAGACAACAAAATAATAAAAGAACATGTCTTGAGAATTTGAGTAAAAATGTATTTTAAAAGAAAGCTCCTCCAATAAATGTTTTAAATATCATAAATTTTTATTAAAATTCAATAATTAATCAAATGTAATAATTAAATTATCATACTGTGGTATATCCACAGGTCTTGCTAGTACAGTTTAAATTTCATTACTATTTCATTTCATTTTTTGTAAATAAGTCTTTAGTTTAAGGATGAAAAAAAATTAACAAAATAAAGAAAATTACCACCACCCCACACACATATACATATGTATATATATCATTGGTTGTAGTGTCAATGTTTAAGTTTATATAGAAACCCTCTTCGGGACAATATGAAACAAGTAAAGGAAAAAAGAATTTTGTTGTTAAAAAGATGGATGTCTTTGAATGAGTTGAGTTTTGAAAATATCTAGAAAAGGTTTATAACTGTTCATTGATTGGCATTCACAATTGAATTCAATCATGTCAAATACACACACACACACACACACACACATATATATATATATATATATAAACAAACCAAAGGCTCTGACAGTAAATCTGTCTACCCTCAAGCTAGACAAATCCATGTCAAATCCTCCAGAAAAAAGTAAAATTGTCACCCACCTACTTCAATTTTTCTGAAATTTTGTACAGATGTGGACTGTGTTAAAGTTAGACATTCCCCTAAATTTGAGCTTCCAATTCCAAGAATTGGCGGAGTTATGTCGATTTTTAGCTCTCCAAATTTGGTGGGGTTGGTGAAAAATGGCAACTTTTGTAATCTATTTTTGTCTGTAACATGATCACCCTCAAATTTGGAGAGCTAAAAAAACATAACTCCGCCAATTTTTGGAATTGGAATCTCAAATTTTGGGGATTATATAACTTTAACACAGTTCACTTACTTATACAAAATTTCAGAAAAATTGAAGTGGATGGGTGACATGGCTTGGATGATTTAACATGGAATTATTTAATAGGAAATATTTAATCATTGTGTTTGGAAGTAGCAGTTAATAGTTGATTGGTTGTTGGTTTAAAGATTTATCACAGTATACAGCACAAAGAGATTTTCAAGATGATCAAAACTTTGATCTGTGTTTTACTTTAGCAGAAAACCTCCTTAGCTTTAATCTCACATCTTCAGGCTGAGAATATCAACCTTGACTTGTATTGATTTAGATCAATACAAACACTTCCCAATGGATGATGCGATAATTAGATGGATAGTGTTATCTTCATGATTAGCTTGTATGTGGACACGCATATAAATGATAAATGAAAGAGACAAGTTCTTGTAAGCGTATGTGTCAGTGTATAGAAATATAAAGTTAGATTTTTACTAGGCCATTATATATCAGAACCCTAGGTTAGCAGTTAGTAGATTTTTAATGGGCCATTATATCAGTCCACCATCCTTTACGAGAGACGGCTTTGCTAGCTGGTCATCTCAGGAGGATTGAAAATGGCCATATCCCCAAAGACCTTTTGTATGGCGAATTAGTAAGGCACCAGATCAGACGTCTGTGGAAGTGACATGAGGATATGCTGCATTGACACAAACACGTAGGAGATAGATGCAGAAAATCGAGCATCCTGGCACCTCAAAGTTAAACAAGGCACAAAGAGGAGTGAGGTGGAGAGGAGAGTAGTCTCCACAGCAAAAAGAACCAGAAAGAGCGAGAGAAAACAGCAACCCCAGCAACAATCACTGTTTGTGTGCAGTCAGTGCACCAAAGACTGTCATTCAAGGGTTGGCTTGCTCAACCACTTGCACAGATGCAGATAAAAAAAAGGATTTAAGTAAAAAAGTATTTAAGTTTAAATGTAATAAAACTATGTGGAATAAAAATGATTTAAAAACTAGGATTTTATAACATTTTTAAAAAATCTATTTAAAAAAAATTTTTTAATTTAAAAAAAGTAAGATTTTATAAAAATATATATATAAAATTTAAAAAAAAATAGTAAGTATTTAAGTAAAAAAGTATTTAAATTTGAATGTAATAAAACTATGTGTAATAAAAATGTAATAAAAATTATATGTTAGTGGATGGAAAAGTGCTAACAACAACGTGTCAGTTTATAGGAATATACAGTTAGATTTTTCTGAGCCATTATATCAGAACCGCTGGTTAGCATTTATCATAGAGACATAGCAGTTATTATGGAGGCTTATTTTCAGAAGACCATCTCCCCAGGGTGTGCCATTCCATTGCATTCAACAGGATAGAGTCAGATTGGTTTTGGTTTAGTTTCTTTGTTTAATGGCATATCAACCTTCATAAGTTATTCAATGCCACTTTGGTGATCTGGCAGGAACCAGTGCTTTCAGCATGACTTGACCATAAGTAAACAGTAGTGGTACTATTTAATCCACAGATGGAGAGATGAGGGGTTCATACCTTTCCCAAGGTAAGTAAAAGTAAAGCGGGTGGAGTGGCCTATTGTTGGTATCAGCTAAATAGCGAGGGAGTCTACCCCCTTTTCACTAGTGCTAGACCAGAGAGATAGTTTTGCTGAGTTGGAGCACTACACCTAGCATCAACTCCCAGATGCTTTACAACACAGATCAGATTACACAAACAGTGCTACTCATACACTGAGTTGATGAGGGCTGGTATTGAATCTGGAACCTTGCAATTCTTAGGTGAATGCTTTATTGATTCAGCTAACTGATGGCTCTACTACTCCAAAAGTAAATGTAATAGTGTGACTGAAGTTCATACTCGATTACAATATCATAGTCCAGCAAGTCAGTCTATAGGAAATGAATAGTTACTTAGAGATGCTGATAGGTATGCATCCTGTATCACTGATGCATAAAAATCTAAAAGGACGCAGAAAAATCATTTCCATGCGCCCCAGTGTTTTTTTTTCTTCCCCCACCATTTCCACCTAACTGTAAATACATTTCAATATTTTCTTGGAAACGAATTACACTGTGTGTGGTACAAGGTAGGGGTTAGACAGCTTTATTTGTTCATAGATAAGTACTCTACAATTTATTAAGAAACTTTAGTTAGGATCCATCAAATTTCCCAGGGACTCATTCAAATCAAATCTGTGCATCCCAGGATGCACTAAATTAAACAGCTATCAGCACCAATGGTTACTTGAAACCATGCTTGCCAAAAAGACTGAATTCAGTATAAAATAATATAACATGGGTTGACATGCTGTAAAATTGACTAAACATCCAATCAACAGACACCATAGAAAGCAACCCAGTGTGACAGGAAATGATAAAAGTAGTAGAAAACAGATGCATTAGGAAATTTAAATGGAGATTTAAACAGGAAGATAATGAGAGATTTCATACGGAAGAGCTACAAGACAAGAAAAATAGTTTGAGGTGCGACCTAGACATGGTTCAACAAAGTATCAACTTCAACCTGGCTCAACTTAAAAAAGATCTACAAGACAATAAAAGATCTGTTTGAGCTGTCAGCCAGACAGGACTCAATTTGAAATATCAAGTAAAATGGTAACTAAGTTTGCTCTCTCTCTCTCTCTCTCTCTCTCTCTCTATATATATATATATATATATATATATATATATATTGGGAGATTATGTGCTTACTTAAAGTCATACCTAATTTTTAATTAATTATAATTAAATGAATTAGGCATGCATATCGGTTTAAATGTAAAGCGTAAACAAATCGAGCCATTTCCAACACATTGTTTGTTCACTTCATATATATATATATATATATATATATATATATACTTACCATTATTGGAGGTGGGTGTAATGATTAGAGTTGTAGGAAATGGACTCTTTGAACTAAGTTCAAATCCTGGATGAGACTGTTTGCATATCACATGGCGCTAATACCCTTGGGAAAGGTATGCATCCAACTATTCTTCCTCCAGCTATGGGTAAATAGTAGGGAAGACTGGGTTCTTTAACCTTGGATAGGTAACCAGTCTAGGAGAAGGAAAATTCTGAATTCAAACCTGTCAAACCCCACTTAAGAAATTGACCTTGTGTCACATCCTGCTCATGTGGAGTGGTTGGTATGTGTATGTGTGTGTGTGTGTATATATATATAATATATATATATATATATATTTACCAACCCCTCTCGTGAGTAGAATGTGATACAAGGTTAATTTCTTAAGTGGAGTTTAATTGGTTACCTAGCCAAGGTTAAAGAACCCAGTCTGGCCTTGTGCCACATCTAAGCTATGCTTAGTAAATAACTATATGAAATGCAAACAGGCTCATCCAGGATTTGAACTTGTTTTGCCGTCTCCCTTTTCTTATGATGATGACCATTACACTATGTGCCTCCAACTTCTATCATCCACTCAAAAAATGATTTTAAAAAAAAATCTTTTAACTGGCAGATTATCTTATCTCAATCTATTAATTCAAGAAACTGCTGAACTTTCTTAAATTATAAGTTTTTTTGTAACATCTGGTTTACTAGGGATTTTTTAAAAGAAAATGGCAGGGTGGGGAGTGAATCAATTCCTGTGTGAGAGGGTGTCTGTGTGTGCATGTGTCTATCTGCTAAAAAATACTGTCTATATAAAGTAGAAAAATAAAATAAAAATATTGACAAGCAGCAGAACAGTCCTCATATTATGCTTACATGTCTAGATTATAAGGATAAAGGAAACATATTTAGTTCTTTTAGAAGTTTGTCACAGACAATGACGACATCACTCCATGTCGTTCATCAGTTGCAAACCCTCTGGTGACTAGTTAGTCCAATTCTGGACTTACAGATGCAGTCACACACATTGCAAGGGAATATAGTAGTAGTCTATAATAATAATTGATAGTAGTAGGATTGGGGTACTTACTACTCACATAAATCCCCAACAATAAAAAAAATAAAGTGATTATTTATTAAACACGGTTTTGTTAAAACCAGTATGCAAATTATTCACACCATATTAGAAGATTAATGGGTCACATTTTTTTAGAACTTTTTAAAATTCTAGTTATATTTATTTATTTACTATTTTTACATTAATTAACAAGTGAGTTGAAAAGTTTAATCTACAGATGTAAATTTTAAACCTCCAAAAAAAGAAAACAAAACATTTGACCAAAATTTTTTTCTCTTTTATTAACCAATTTATTAACCAAATTAGATTAAGCTATGAAAATGAATAAAGTAAAATAATGCCTAAAAGATTAATATTATACATTATTGTACTGTTTTTTTAACTTAAAAAAAAGCTTTAGAGAAACAAACATTGATTCGCTCAGCTTTAGTATAATAATAGATTTTATCTTAATATTGTTTTAGTTGGGGGTGTAGTTTCACTGGACGATATTTTTTCTACAGACATTCACAAGAGAACCAGTATTTAATGGTGATAAACATTTATTTCTTAATGATATATAATAGACATACAACAGGTAGCCAACTCCACTTCCTATTACAATAACCATTACAGAAGAGCACCTCCATTAAATATTGGTATATAGCATATGAAAAACTAGTGACAAGTAAAGTTTACTTAGGTTTTTAAAAACAAAGAAACAGTTTGGAAACTAGCATTCTGATTATGATCAGTAGATTTTCTTGTGTGTCGTTTCAGGTTCCTTTTATGAAATGCTTCCAGTTTCCCAAAACTCTATTGATTTTCTTACTTATCTCAGATACGCAGAGAAGCAGAACCAAGAAGCTAGTGAAATTCACTATGTGAATGGGAATGAATGCAGATTTATCCAGTCCAACTAAAAAGGGGAATCGTAAGATTTGAGACTTGTGAATTTTCACCACAGCAAAGGTTAATCCAAAGAAGAAGGAAACTCTTATTTCTAAGAAAACAAGATCTTATCTTATGAGGCATGAAGTAAAGAAAAATCAATGAAATGGTAAAACTCAGTGCCGTATTGAATGGCCCTGATTGGCTCCCATTTTTAGCCAACCTTAACACAGGTTAGCTTCAATTTACTATTCTTTAAAAAAAAAATGAGGTTTTAAACTGATTCTCAAAATGAAATTCCTAAATTATGCACTATTCAAATTATTCAAATAATGTGCATGCATATTCCTAATCAATAAGGAACAGTTTAAACCAAGACCTGACAAGCATCTATCTTTCGCTCATATATATATATATATATATAAAGGATGTAATTGAGCACATTATTTTCAATTCTCCAATATCAGAAAAAAAACTACTACAATATATATATATATATATATATATATATATATATATGTCTGTGTATTAGTAGGTTTTTCTGGTATTGGAGAATTGAAAATAAAGTGCTTGATTAGGAGTACGGTAATTAGAATAATAAATTTAAAAAAAAAACTAAAACAGAGACCAAGATTACAGTGGCTTGAACGTTGTGTTTATACACAAAGATGAGGACAACAATCTGAAATAACATAATTATTCATATTAAGCCTCATCGCATAAATACACATAAAAAAATCTTTAATTTCATATGGCTATTTAGCTATACAGTGTATCCCATAATATAAGAAATTGTTTGAATTTCTCATGGAACTACAAAATCAGTTGCTTCTAATTCTTAAGGTGATCAAAAGAGAATCATCATCATCATCATCATCATCATGATGTCTCACTGACAGCACAAATTTCCAAACATTGATTTCACCAAAATGTTTGCTTACCAACTCAAATTATTTATCAAAATAGAAATTCTTAATATGTATAAGTAAACTTATTATTGAAGTCAGTAAGTCTACTGTTGGTTTGAATAACAGCAGCTAAGTACAACTTAAGCAGTGTCCAAAACAGTTGGTATATATAGAAATCAAGAATGACCCATTCATAATTTGGGTGATTTGGGTCATTCCATTCCTTGAGTTGCTTGACTGCTTGATTTGAATGACATTGTGGGTTTATATATATCCTGTCATTCTGCAGTAGACTTTGTGACTATTCGGGTTTGTATTTAAGTTACAATTGTTTATTGCCTTGTCTTCCCAGTTTGACGGTAATTGAAACTTTATTTATTCTTCACTTATAATCAACTTTCAAACTATGTAAAAAAAATAAAATAAAACAAAATAAAAAAACAAAAAAAACAAACAAATGAGGTGGTCCCAATTAGTGACCATCCTCCACACATTACTACAACAACCAACATTACATTTTTTATAGTTTTTTTTTTTTTTTTTATGTGACATTGTTTATATTATGTAATGTGTGAAAATAAACCATTATCTTCTTCTTCTTCTTCTTCTTCTTCTCTTCTTCTTCTTCTCACTCTCTCTTTTACCATCCATCCGTATTGGTCATCGCTCTTTGCATGTCTTCTTTCTAACATCCAGTATTCACACTACGCATGAATACACTAGAGTGGGCTAACCAGCAAAGTCTTCCATTGATCAGCTCGGTGCAAAAACCAGAATACTGAAACTATGCTAAGCCTATTTGAAGTGAGAATAAGCATTTTATTACTTTGTTCATAGCTTCTGGTTTAGAAGGTTCATACAATTTCTATTTTAGAATATCACCATTATGTGATTACAAGTGCTGTTGGCCACATAACAAATATATTCTGGTTTCATTTCTGATTACTAGCACTCAATTGATTGTCTTATCAAAATGACCAGTTCCTTGGAGATAATACAACGACAGGAAATTGGTAATAAAATTAACACATAGAAAATTTATCTATTACTTCAATTGTTTAAGATCTTCATACATCTTCAAAGGTCATCACATTAACAAGTGGATATACAAAATTGGCTACATACATTGTGTAATGGTTATTATTGTAGGAAATGGACACAGTGACATGTGGAAGTAGATTATTATTGCTATTATTATTATTATTATTGTATGCATCCCCTGGGCACAAGTATTTAAGTTTTAATGTAATAAAATATTATTTTAAATTAGAAAGACTAATGAAACTAAATAAGAACGAATATAAAGATATTACACTTATTTCAGTGTTATTCTAATTGATTTCAATACAAAATGATATATAGGATTGCTTTTAATATGTTTGAAAATAATATGATAATATCAGAAATCAGTAACAGCAAATAATTATTTATTAAACCCACTTTTGTTAAAATCATTATACAAATTATTCCCATCATTTACTATGTAAATTTTTATTTTTTATATATATATAATACATATTTCAGGATTTTAAATGCATTAATAATATGGGCAGTTTTGTGGCAAATCTAACTCAGCTAGACTTTAATAGCGACATTGTTGATAAATAAGATGCTAATTAAGATTAAATAATGACTATTTCATAATCATTGAGAATATAACTTAAATACCTAAGGGAAACGTGAATAATGTAGTTTCAATTACAGAAAGGCAGTTACATAATCTCCATTATAATAAGATTGAATCATGCTATTAAAATTATTTCAAACTGTTTAAATGTTAAAGATAAAATAAACAGCTTTAATTCCTAAACGGTAGAAATAGATTAAAATTCAAGATGCCACTAATCAAAATGAATTGAAATGTTAAACATGAATAAAAAAATATCTTGCTAATTACATACATATAGTTGTCTAGGATTCATTTATCTTAACTATTTTTAGAAATCTTTAGTTTAACCTTTAAATGTAAAACATGTACTATAACAGTTATAAAATTACCTCTGTGAAAATTTGAAATGAAAAACAAAGGAAAAATGTACCTAGCGATGTATAAATGCTAAACTTCACACGATATAATTTTAAAAAATATATATACATGACAATTGAAAAAATAAATGAATAGATAATAACAGAATTAAAAAAATCTCTGTACTTGTGCCAAAATCTAGAGTTCAAATCCTGGACAAGGTAGTTTGCATAGTGCTAATGCTCTTAGGAAAGGTATGCATCTTGACACACCTTCAATGGTTATTTAACAAGTGGAGATAAAAATTGGCTACATAGATGGAGGCACATTATAGGAAATGGAAATGGCAATTTTCAACTCTCAAGATCCAAAAATTTGCTTGCATAAAAGTTGTATATAACCAAGCCTGGAGGTGCTTGTGGTGTAATGGTTATCATCATAAGAAATGGACATGGTAACACAAGTTCAAATCCTGGACAAGGCATGTAGCAAAATGTTAAAGTGTACCTGGATAGAAAGAAAATAAGAAGATAGAAAGGAAGGATGCTAGTGTTAATACTCTTAGGAAATGTATGCGCCCAACTATTCTCCCTCCAGTTATGAAAAATATCAAACTTTTTACAATGTGTATTAAACATCCTTCTGTAAAAAGTTACTGAAAAATTTAGTTCTTACAATTTACCTTTACCTTTACACCAGTCTTTATTTCAGATAATACTAACTTGATTAAAGGATGCACTCATGGTGTAATGGTTATTATTATTATATGTAATGGGCATAATGACCCAAGTTCAAAACCTGGATGAGGCTGTTTGCATTTCACATTGTAAATACCCATGGGAAAAGTATACATCCAACTATTTTCCCTCAAGCTATGGATATATAGTAGAACAGATTGGGCTCCTTAAACTTGGTATGACAACCAATCTAGGAGAAAGAAAACTTTGAATTACAACCTGTGAAACTCTAACAATCACAGCCACGGGCATTATTTAACATTGTAAACTATATATAAATATATATATATATATATATATATATATATATATAGTGTCCGAGTACCTCTTCAACATTTTCATTGGAATAGTATTATTTCAGTAATTTATTCAAGAGTACTCAATATTTTATAAAAACAGAGCTTTAATAATGATAATAATAATTGTAGAATAATCATACTAGTTCCAATTACCGTCGAATTAGTAAGACAAGGCAGCAAGTAGTCATAACTGAATACAAACCTATCTTTCTGCAATACCACTGCAAAATGCCAGGTTATTTATGAAGCCTCATAATATCATAGAAACCAAGCAGCCAATCAGGACTCAGGGAATTGAATCACCAAAATGCAAGAACGGACTATTCTTGATTTAGATATGTACCAACTGTCTTGGCACTGGTTCAGTCGTGCTTAGCTGGTTGCTGTTGTTCAAACCAACAGTACACTAACTCATTTCAACAATAATAATTGTGAAAAAATTATGGATCCACTGCAGTTTCTATAGTAATAATCTCTTTAGGACCATACATCATACTGGACTAAGTTAAAAATACTACTATTTATCCCTATTTGTCATTAAGTAGGTGGGTAGGTTTGACCTAAAGATATGCTAGTAAATCTCTCATCCTCCTGTGATGTCTATTTTAATTAGTATATGGAGTCACTTTTCTGTCTGTTTACAGTTGAGTTCTATTCCTTTATAATTGTTATTGCTGCATCCATCTATACAACTGTGAAGAGGTGGGATGTATAATTTCTTTGGGGCAGAGACAGCACAGAAAATGACCTTTAGTCAAGTCATTCAAAAACCTCAACCACTGATGAACAAGTTATCACCGTATAGTTTTGGGTGACAGGTGTCTTACTGTCCATCAAATAGCTAACTCCATAGGTATTAATTCTGGTTTGGTTGGTTTGTTTTGTTTTACGACATATCAACCTCAGTGGGTCATTTAATGCCGATAAAGTTTTGAAATAAATCAATTCTTAATGGATAATACAATTTTGTTTATCAACTCATGTTTTTCTATTCAACCCATAGATGGGACCCTAACAGGTACTACCACTCCGGGTCAGGGTGGACCAGGGAGCAATGGTGATGAAGGGGTGTTCCACATTCCACAAACCTCCAAAACTGGAACCTCACCATCAGATAGAGTTTAACGTCATTCCCAGGACATGTAGACCCGCAGCCACCGCCTTCTAGCATCCATATGATAAAAAGGGGTTGGGGCTTGCCATAAGGGCAATAGGGTTGGGAAAATCATATAAGTGCTAGGGCTTGACATGACCAGCCGATTGATCGGAGGGGGCCCTCTCTGACCACCCGTCTAGCCCAAGATAGGGCCAAAGTGGAGTATTGCATGTCATAAACTGCTCATTGGGGGAGTCTTACCCCTCTGCAGAGGTGCAGTCGGTGTATTTTAAAGGGGATTAGCAATCTGTTTGTAAAATGGGTCCCAAGAATTCTGACACCAAAGTCCAAGATTAAGAGGGCTGACATTTCTAGGACACTTCTGACTCACTTTCAGGCTAACCCAAGAATTTCCAGCACAGATTTGTAAATCAAGTTAAAATTTAGGATCACCACTTCAAACATGAATCAAATGTTACATAATCTATGCATAGATTATTGTCAACCCCCTGTATTTCTGAAGGGATGGCCCCTTTTCATATCATGGGCAGGACTTTCCAGGATATATTACAGAAAGCCTGCAAAATACGTGAAGTCATGTGGGACCGAGTTAACCCATCAGTACCTGTTTGGACGTCCGATGAGAAGCATGCGCTCATTATGCACATGCGTGCGTTGTGTTAGTTAGAAGAAGAATTTTAGTTAAGTAAATAAAAGTTTAAAGAAATAATATGGTGTTCCTGTTTGATGAATGTCTTGGCAAAAAGACTGACCAAGAAGAAGGAATGCATCAAAGACGAACAGCCAACAGGAATCTAGAAATAGAATTCAACATGGAGAGGAAGAATAGAAACGACTAGAGATCCCCAAATGCCAAAGAAGGTAAGTTATGCATCCTCTGTCTACTGTGTCTATCTCTCTCCTCTCTCCAGTAAAATAACACTTGTGTATATACCCACCATGGGTATATGTGTATGATATGTAACACAAAGATGCAAAGCAAATAGTGGAAAAATTGGTTCTCCACCCATGAAGAGGTTCAAGCAGACAGCTTCTGTTGGCAAGGTAATAGCTTCTTTGTATTATTTGTATCATTCAGAATATTGTCCTCATCTTTATTGTTATATACACAATGTTTCGGCCAGTGTTCCTTTTACCTAAAATATTTATCTTTATACTTATGTATGATTTCTTACCTTGACTTATATTGCGTTTTTTTATTTTTTAAATCTAATCCAGCCTTTTTAATTATTCAGAGAAATAGTGACAGCTTCTGTTTTTTGTTTTTTTCAGAAGTTATAATCATGATAGACGACCCGGAAAAAGAAAAAGCTATAAATGGATAGTACTATACATCAGAATTAAGACAACTGAAGGAATCAATCAAGTTAAAACACAGAGTTAAGCTAAGAGCAGATATGCTCTTGCTCCAGGATAACGTGCCTGGTCACACTGCTCAGATTACAGTAGCTAATACAGCCAACTGTGGCTTTGAATTGCTACCCTAACCCCCTTATTCCAGACTTAACTTCATCTGATTTCTTCCTGTTTCCTAAACTTAGATCCCATCTACATGGTTACCATTTTTGAAATAATCATATATGCTTTGGAAGAGTTCTTGGAGGACCAGAATGCCACCTTCTTTTGTGATAGGATTGCAATGCTTGAGAATCATTGGACCAAGTGCACTGATGTCAAGGGGAACTATATTAAAAAAAATAGTAAAAAACTGGCTTGTTTCTCCAATTTCTGGGTTTGGCTTAGAACTTTCTGAACGCACCTCATATGTGAAATTCTTAAGAGATATTAAAGTTTGTGAGAGGAATACATATTTGTGAAGGGTTCTTTACTTGTTGGTTGTGTAAAGAAATAAGCACGGTCAACCAGCCCAAAAGAAGAAAGAAGTAACAGCCCAGAAGGAGATGGTAGTGATGAAGTAAGAACAAAAAGAACAAGCAGAAAAGTAACAGCCCATATCATCGCCTCACCTCTGCTCTCTGAAGAATAAAGTTCCAATTACCGTCGAACTGGGAAGACAAGCAACAAACGGTTGTAACTGAAATACAAACCCGAATGTCACAAAGTCTACTGCAGAATGACAGGATATATATAAGACTCCACAATGTCATTCAAATCAAGCAGTCAAGCAGCCAATCAGAACTCAAGGAATGGAATGACCCAAATCACCCAAATTCATGAATGGGTCATTCTTGATTTCTATATATACCAACTGTCTTGGACACTGCTTAAGTTGTACTTAGCTGCTGTTATTCAAACCAACAGTAGACTTGCTGACTTCAATACTCTCTATCTCCAATATATACCCATATGAAGTATATATATATATATATATATATATATATATATATATTGCTTATCATCATGATTTTTCAGAACATTTTCCTAATACTTATTTTAAATGATCTCTTTCTCTCTGGTGAGATAATATATGGCCCACCAAAGAGTAAAATTGGGGAATTGTATTATAATGGATTGTCCTAGCAACAGAGTCCAACTGTGAATATGAACAGAAAGAGCAAACACATCTATCAAGAATTTGATATCAGGAATTTCTGCCACAGTCATGTGAAAGATTCCATTCTGTTTTTCCTCTTCTAGGCTTCCATTTAAAATCTGAAGCTAACATGAAATTCAAACACTGATTTGTACACAATCCAAAACCAATATAATTAAGAAGACAGTCTAAAATAAATATCTGTGGAAATTGAGTGCCTGCTCTGAAAAATATATAGACTTTACACCCAATCAAGTTCCTATTGATAAATATGCAATCTCAATTATATATATATATATATATATATATATATCTTATTATAATGGAGATTGTGGGTTTGTCAGTCTGTAACCGAAACTATATTACTATACAAGTCACAATTCCTTTAGTTATTTACACCATATTCTCCATGATTTTATTTTTATTTAAACCTCAATTATTAATAAAATTGTTTTACATTACTTACACTGTTGACCATATCTACATGCTAATAACATACAATTGTATTTATATATACAACAAAATAGCAGTTCACAGTATGAATGGGAAGGCTAATTTGCATATTGATCTTATAAAATTGATTTTGATAAATATATGCTTAGTATTATTGATTTCTAATTGTTTGGTTTTATCTTATTGAATATGAGCAAAAATCTCTTCAATAAATCTTAAATGAAATCCCTTAACAAGAAGAAATAACTGTAATATTATTTTTTACTTCCTATTTTAACTAAACAGTTTAATTATGAAAATTTACCAATGAAAGACGGGAGTAACAAAAAATGATGTAAGAGTTAGTTTCAAAGTTGTTCTATTTTTCAATCATACCCCCTCTGTTCAAAATCTTTTTATCTACATTCTTATTCAGTTTCATTAGCCTTTCTAATTTAATATGATATTTTATTATAAAATTTAACTAAAATACTTGCACCCGGAGGGTGCATATATTTGCTAGTATATATAATAAAGATAATCTAATGAGTCAGACGAACCTACTATTAGTTTCGCATAAAGCTCTTCAGGGCTAAAATCTGATTTTAGTCAGAAGTCAGATTTTAGCCCTGAAGAGCTTTATGCGAAACTAATAGTAGGTTCGTCTGACTCATTAGATTATCTTTATTACTTGGCTCTACTTAGGTATCGAGCACTTTTTACATATTAGCTTCTCCTAGCGGTTATATGAATATATATATATCTTATATACATATATACATATAAATTGTTTTTTCTTTTGGCCAAATACTGTACCAATAGATTATTTTTTGTTGGTACGAATATCTTGGTCCTTTCTTTTTTTCAAAAATTTTTTTCTTCCTGGTTGATGTTTGGTAGTATATTTTTACAATCAAACTTTCTGCTGGGTTTTTTCTCTCCGCAAGGATCTACCAACACGCTTGGTATATTATATATATATATATATATATTAAAGATTACTGACAAAGCCCATTCAAAGAGTTGCTTTTACTGATTTCCTCCTGTCTGTACTCAACCACTATAAATATTTTATTCAAGAATGTATAGAATTTGTACAAAACTTTCTAGAAAAGTTTCAACTAAAACATTCAAAGATTTGTGTGAACACACATATAAAACTAGTAAAACATTATTGAAATCTTGTTTAAAATCTTTAATGAAACTTGTTTGAAGAAGAAATTGCTGACAAAACACAAATATATATATATATATATATGTTGTTTGTTGTTTGAAATACGCTAGACTTAGCGCAGGATGGCGTCGTCAGTTATGTTATTGGCTGGTTTCATAGGGGGGTTTCGGGTCTTTCAACATAATACCCCCCTCAGCCAGCCAGACCCTGTTGGAGCCGATCAAATTCCAACACGCCACCCTTGTGCAACGCTAACAAAGGAAAAAAATTACGATAGCTCAATCCTCGAACTCTTTATATCTGAATGGCCAATTCTTCATATATATATATATAAGTAAAAATATAACAAAACCTCAGATTTTTGCGTTATAGTCTATTTCAGGAAGCTTAGACAGTGTCTAACACCCCCAAATCATCAGACGCGATTAACAAATTCTTTATTACTTTTAAGGCATTTGAAAACAGATTTTTTAATTTATACACACACAGAGTTACACACCTCTCACTTGAACAGAAATTAAAACATATCATTTAGCTGAGTGAATCAATGATTGTTTGCTATAGGCTTTTTTACTATTTAGTTTAATGATACAAAATTCATCCCAAAATATTCCTTAGTTTTGGGATTAAGTTATGTTTAAAAAAAAATCCATTTTGTTTGGTTCTAAGTAGTTGTAATTTGCAATTAAGTCAAAAACTCACATGTCTTACTTCGCAGTCTGCCTGTCACTTTCCCCCTCTCTATATATTATCTTGACTAACTGCTCCTTACATGTTAGTTTTCTCTATGAGACTAAAGACAGAGATTGGAGAGTGTGAACGATATTTGTATGTTAATTTTCAGCAGCTAATGACTCGTTTATATATAAGATGGTCAGTTTTTTACTTAATTGCAAATATTAACAAAATGTTTTTTTTTTTGTTTTTTTATTCTCCAGTCATATTTTTAAAAAAAATTAATTTGTTTTGCAAACTAACTTTCTTCCTGATCACAATTATCTACCTGTTATAGGTGATACACCCTATTTGACCAATGGAATGTGCCAACAGATTACTATAAATAAACAGGGATAATTGTGGCTTAGGAGCAAGCCAATGTGAGTGCCAATAACTCTGTTCGTCGGACGTAATTTCCACATCTCTCTATTGTATTGTCTACTTTCTGTTAATACATTTTTCTACTTTTCGTTACCCATTGTTTTGTTCTTATTTGACCCCTTAAAACCTCACAACACTACCCATAACTCAATAGATGACCCAACGGTTCCTGTTTTTTCTAGTTTGCTTATAATTAAAAATAATGCTGTTTATTTTGGTTAATAGTTTAGCTTTTAGGTCATATGAAAATATTTTACATTTAAAATCTATTCTCTTAAGTCTATCAAATCTATAAATGAATACACCTTTGAAAGATTCTTTTATTAAAAGTTAATTTTCTTTTAAACTAAATATAATAGGATTTCATCATTTTTAGTGGAACAGTATACAATCAAAACACATATTATTAGGTATTATTTATAACCAAATTCTACAGCACTGAAAATCTTTGACTAAAAATATGACTATGTAGCAGTTTCAAAATAAATACTCCTCATATATTTATACAATTTTAATTTCTGGTAACAGGGGAAAAAAAGGAAGGGAATAGAAAGAAAACTTCATAATCAAAATGTAAGAATACTCTTTTGTTTTAATTATGAGGGGCTGCTGAAAAGTTCTCAGTCTGACCAACAATGGAATGAACAAGGGTCAAGAAACATATATACTATTCCTCATATTCAGTCTCAAGTTCCACATTATATATATATATATATATATATATATATATATATATATATGTATATATATTGACAGAATTTTTTCTCTTATACATGTTTTGTCGAACATAACAGACATTTCATGTCTGATGAGTTTTTTTCTGATCTTTTCAAGTTGTCTAGCCAGTTTTTTAATGTCCAGGTGGAGTTTGTTGATAAGTCAACTGAAGGTGTTAAAAAGAACCAGGAATCAACTCGACTACTTTACACCTGAAGATGGCACTATAAAGTGCCAAAAGTAATGATAAAACTTTTGGTTGATTTATTAACCAACTTCACCCAGACGTTAAAAAAATTGGCCAGACAAATATAAAAGATCAGAAAAAAATATGAAATGTCTTTTCAACAAAATATATATATATATATATATATATATATATACAATATAGAATGAATAGAAAAGTATTGGCATATAAAGGTGTAAATGCTAATATAGCGGAGCAGATATACAATCAATAATATATTATATTATGGATATTAATCTTGTAACTATCAGTTTCATGCTTACGCAATCCTCAGGCAAGAGTCAAATGGTTGAGATTTTAAAAAAACAGTAGTTTTTAGCATTTATATAAACTTGAATAGAGTTCACGCGATGGAATGTTATAAGGCTAAATTTTTTAAATATATATATATATATATATATATATGTATATAATTTATGGTAGTGTGGACATTAAGGCATGGTTACTGATAGTTTCTTGCCTATGTGATTTCAAACCAAGTGTCGCATAGGTAAAAAACTGTCAATAACCAAGTGCCATTGACTTCATGTAATATATATATATATATATATATATATATATATTTATCAACTATCTTTGACTTTAAAACTAAATTCAATAAAAACTTTTTTTATAAAAAGAAAAATGAAAATATTATTCTCTCCTGGTTGGTGTTTACTTGCTCATATTATCTTTGAGCATAAATAAATGTAAAGAAGATGTTGTAGTTTGTTTGATAAAAAGAAAGAAAAATCCTTATAATTAGGTTGATACTTTTCACACTGCCAATGTCTACAGAGTTTAATTTGATGCCATGAGAGTTGCTAACTCTCTCAAGTCTTTTTTTTTTTTCTTCTCTTTTTACAAGTGACAACTTCACACCCAATTAAAAGACATGTTCTAGTCATGTAAATTTGTCAAATTTGCCATATCAAAAGATTCACAGGAATTTACAAAAATAATTTCTTTTTTTAAAGTTTCATGTAAAATAGGAATTGGAACATCATTCAAAATGTTACATAGTAGTTTGGGTTCTTTATTTAATGGAATATCAACCACCCTGGGTTATTTAATGCCATATCAAAAGATTCACAGGAATTTACAAAAATAATTTTTTTAAAAAAAGTTTCATGTAAAATAGGAATTGGAGCATCATTCAAAATGTTATATAGTAGTTTGGGTTCTTTATTTAATGGAATATCAACCACCGTGGGTTATTTAATGCAAAGCCATCCTTCTAGAAGAACAATAATGGTACTATTTCAACCCA